>CM021101.1:520876564-521271004 GCA_007115665.2 Sequoiadendron giganteum
AATCCCTCTCTCTCTCACTTCCTCTATCTCTCTCCCACTCTCCCTCCCTCTCCCTCTCTCTAAGGTCTCTCCCACCCACCCCTCTCCCTTCCTCTCTCTCTTAAGCCTCTCCCTCTTACCCCCTCTCCCTCTCTCAAGTATTTCTCTCTCTCCATCTCTCTCTCAAGTATCTCCTTCTCACTCTCTCTCCCTCTCTCAATTCTCTCTCTCTCACTCCCTCTCTATCTCTCCCATCCATCTATCTCCCACCCCTTCTCTCTCCTCAACCCTAAACCCTTAAACCCGATACCCTCTACCCTCAACCCTAATCCCTCAAACCTATACCTCCACCTCTCTCTCAAGTCTCTCCATCATACCCCTTCTCCCTCTCTCAGTTCTCTCTCTTACTCACTCCCTCTATCTCTTTCCCACTCCCTCTCTCTCTCTCACTCCCTCTATCTCTCTCGCACTCTCTCCCTCTCCTTCTCTTAGGTATCTCTCTCTCTTTTTCTCTCTAACCTAATTCTTTCTCTCCATCTATCTATCTCACTTCTCCCTTCATCTTTACCTCCCTCTCTACCCTAATCCCTCAACCCTTAAACCCTAAACACTAAACCCCTATAAACCCTCTACCATATACATTGGACTCACAACCCTAATACATCAACCCTATATGCTTAACCCTCTACCCTCAACCTTAAACTAGGTCAACCCTCAACCCTTAAACCCTCTACCCTCTACCCTTAAAACAATACCCTCTACACTCAACCCTAAACCATCTATCCTTAAATCTTTAAACTCTCTAACATCAACCCTAAACCCTCTACCCTCTACCCTCAAACCAATACCCTCTACCATAATACCTCAACCCTATACTCTAATCCATCAACCCTCAATCCCTAAACCTTCAATTATCAACCCTAATCTCTCTCACACTCCTCTCTCTCCCCCTTTGGTCTCTTTGTCTCTCTCACTCCATCTTCCTCTCTTAGGTCTTTATCTTTCTCTCTCCCTCTCATCCATCCCACCCTGTCTCCCTCTCGCAGGTCTTTCCCCCACCCTAGTTGAATAAATCTCTCTCCCTGTCAAGTCTCTCTCTCTCTCAAGTCTCACTCCCTCCCACACTACCTAGAATAATATCTCTCACTCTAATCCCTTCTCCCACACTCTCTCTTTTTTAGGTCTCATATACCTCCCACTCTACCTAGAAAAATTTATTTCACTCCAACCCCCTCTCCCACTCTCTCTCTCTCTCTCTCGGGTCTCACTCCCTACCACACTACCTAGAATAATCTCTCTCTCTTAAGTCTCACTCCCTCCCTCTCTATTGGATCACATTTCAATGCAACAAATTTGGTGAGCACCAAATTTGGCGAGCACTAAATTTGACGAGCACCAAATTTGACGCTCTCCAAATTTTGCGCTCTCCAAATTTGGCAACCGCCAAATGTGCTTTTTCCTTGGAACGGTAAAATAGGGGTTGTGCCCATGATTTAGACACACATGTTTCTAAATTTTTTTGGTTCAATTCTTTATCTAACTTAGAAACACCTTTTTTATGCAGTTGACTCCCTATTGTACCAATATATGCTTGATCCATCACCTTTTACCACCAATTTGCGTGCTACACAATGTAGAAGAAGACAATTTGAAGTTTCTACATCATTCTACATTATCTCAGGTATTATATTCATTTTGGTAATATTGAAATATTTTTATTTAGTTTATTGGTTTGTTTTTAAAAATATAAACCGAATTCCTTTCATGATTTTATTAATAATAACATTTTGACACAGAATTCAACATTGAATTAGATGGAAGTTGCATAAAAAAGTTTAATTTTTATGAGTTTGAAGAAAAAATATAAAACATGACACAATTTATATGAATTCATGTTTAAACTTGTATAAATGACATCAACTTAACACAAATTTGCTTATGAATTATGTTTACATTGCTTATAGTAGTCCATTTCCATCATGGCTAGTGGAATTCACACTATTTCATTTTAGGTAGATGTTTATATTGAGTCTTTTTGTTTTTTATTGACAATTTATAGACCATTAATTTTATGATTTTATTAATATTCATTGTTACAAATAGAATTCAACATTTAATTAGATGAATCCTACATGTAAAAGTTTAATTTTTAGGAGTTTGAAGATAAAAAAAATGGAAAACATGACATAATAGATTCAAATTCATGTAAACGTATATAGAGGATTTGAAAATTTTCCTCAAGGAAATGCCTCAAAGAAATTTGGTCTCATGGAATGTAAACAACTTATATGTCTAGAGGATTTTAAAAATTCATTTCTGCTCCTTGATGGATTGTACCTTTAACCTCTTCTAATGTAACTGCCACATTACATCTAAATCAAAATATTTTCTGCTCCTTGATGGACTGTACCTTTAACCTCTTCTAATGTAATTCTATGCATTTGATGTATTCATAGTTTAGGGTGTCAAAATCCTAACTAAAGTATGCACAAATAAGCAATTGATGTGAGGTGTTTTGCCTAGTATGGCCCAAGTCAAAGTTTCTATTCATTGTTGACTTGTGATTTTTAGTGATGGTTGTGGGAAATTTTTTATTTTCAACTAATTTGGAAAACCTAAGATCTTTCATCAATGTTAATGCAAGTTTCCATTACTTATTTTATGCCATAAAAAATTCACCTTCATCATGTGCTTAGATAAATTCAAGTGAAGTTTATATTCATTCATACCATATTACCTTTCTAACAAATAAAAAATGGGAAAATTTTGTGCAATTGAAAATGCTTATTGTCTTTCTAAGTTACCTCATTGCCAAAGAAATAGTGAATAATTCCAAGATATGTCAACACAAACCCTTCTGTGAATTCATTCTTCATGGCTTGGTTGTGTTTTTCATAATTCTCTATGATAAATCAAGGAGCTTTGAAGGACAATCACAATGTGGTTTGACAACAATAAGCATAAGATTCTCTAGTTTTCAAAGGTGGCAACAACTTATACCTTGGGTTTGAAATTTCTTTGCTCCTAAGCACTTGTCTACACTCCAAATACTCCCCTCAAACCCTTCCTAACATTCATCAACAATTACATGAAGCAATTTTATACAAATCCCTCAAAGTACTAGGTTTTACATTGTATAGTTGAAAAAGAAAAAAAATGTCCTCAATAACTCATGGAAAATGATGATTTAGCAACCCTCCTTTCGTCAGCACATGCATATAGGCCTACAAAAAATTAGTACCAAGTTTCATTTATTTTCACCAGACACATCAAAATTTATGGGTTTTTTGAAGGTCGCTATAAACCTTGGGTTGGGGACAACAATGTTTGACAAGTTACATTAGTTACATTACATATAGGAATAAAAAGACATGTTTGATAAGTTACATTAGTTATACAATGCAAATTAATGCTTTGAGTTTTAAAGATATGTAATGCAATGTAATCAAAGATATGAACATGTTTCATAAAATGCTTGGTTTGTTTCATAAAATGTAATGTAATCAGAGGTATGGATAGTTTCAAAAAATGCATTAATTAATTTTCTTGTGGTATGGAGGTAGACATGTATGAAAATTTGTATAGCATAGACATGTTTGATAATATGATTTGCTAGACATGTATGGAAAATGTGGTAGCATAGAAAAAAGGCAGCGAGATGTTTGAAAGAATGCCTCAAAGAAATGTGGTCTCATGGTGTTGTCCATCACCATGAGACCACATTTCTTCGAGGCATTTTTCCAAATAGCTCTCTGTCTTCTTTCATAAAATGCTTTGGTAGACATGTATGAATTTTTTTGTAGCATAGACATGTTTGATAAGATGCTTTAGTAGACATGTATGAAAAATGTGGTTGTATAGAAAAAGGCAATGAGTTGTTTGAAAGAATGCCTCAAAGAAATGTGGTCTCATGGTGATTTCCATCACCATCATACCACATTTCTTGGAGGAATTTTTCTAAACAACACATTGTCTTCTTTCATAAAATGCTTTGGTATACATGTATGAAAAATGCTTTAGCATACAGATGTTTAATAAGATGCTTTGGTAGACATGTACGAAGAAATGTGGTTGTATAGGAAAAGGAAGAGAGTTGTTTGAAAGAATTCATCAAAGAAATGTGGTCTCACATGGTGATATCCATCACCATGAGACCACATTTATTAGAGGAATTATTCCAAACAATTCATTGCCTTATTTCATAAAATGCTTTGGTAGACTTCATAAAATACAATGTAATCAACGTTATTAATATGTTTCATAAAATATATTACTGAATTTTGTTCTATGTGTGTTTGTGAACATGTAGCATTCAACGTCATGCCAAGGAAATGAGCAAAGCCTCTAACACCGAAAGAACATGAAGTTAAAAATGCAAGGAGAAGAGAATAAAAAATGAAAGATCATGAAGAAAAGGAATTGCAACCCATACAACAAGAAATTCCCATGCAATCTAAGAGAGATGTCCAATTGGTAGCACAAAGGGCATGAATGAACAAACTTCATGGTAGGACACAAATAGATCCCGAAGTCGGGGACACATCATAAACCATAGGTGAAGCTCAATGCAAACCATCTAAGATATATCATGCTCAAAGTACAACAATAATATCTCTAGTTGAAGACACACCATCAAAATATATGTGGTTTTCCAAGTACATAAGAAAACACATCTCTAGTTGAAGACACCATAAAAAGCATGCGGTTTTGAAAGTACATCAACAAACACATCTCTATTTGAAGACACTCCACATACGACATATCAATTTGGACGTACAACATCGTTTACATGTCAATCTCAAGGTATGTCATCAATTTAACCTCCAATTGAAGGTACACAATCTATCCCCGATGTTATTGACATTCCTAATGTTGACACAACTTTACCTTTGAGAACTCCTCCTAGATTTTTGCATAGAAAACTTAAATATTTGATTGATATTGATTCCAATGTTTTGAAATGGATGCCTAATAAGATTCCAAAACATACATGTCAAAGATATGCAAAGAGGATATGGAGTTTATTTTTTGAGAAGCTAAGCGAGGGTGAAAGATGTCAACTATTTGTTGAAATGATTAGGAAACTTAATTTTAGGCCCACCATGAAGGCTCTTGGGCTAAGAGCATCGAATGACTCAGGTGAAAATTCCATTGTAAAGAATTTTATGATTTCATACGAGAGTGTGGGTTCTACCTCACACATGAAAGATAGTTGTGCCACACAATGTGTGATGACAACACTATTAGGAAGTCAAACAAGGAACAAGATGAACCTTACAAAGACAAGTAAGTCTTTGAAAATAAGGAGATAATCTCTAATGAAAGCCAAAGGAAGGTGTGAAAGAGTGGAGGATCCAAATAACATTGAGTTATGGGCATTCTCGGGTAGAGTACCACAAAAAGATAAAGAAATTGATCCAGCCTTGAGATCTATAATACAAGATTTTTGGAAGGATAACACAAGGAAATATCTTAATAAAAGAGATGTTGTAAGAAGGATAACTGGTAGTCAAATATGTGAGCCACATCCAAAGCATTTTTTAAATACCACTCAAACCCATTTTTTTGCTAATTTTGTACAAAGGTTTCATCAAATTAAAATATGTCAAAGGTATTTTGAAATACTAAAGCCTTTTTATGTCAAAATAAATCACACACACTACTTTTTGTTGTAGAGTACATATTTATTTTTCTAACCATTATGATTTTTGTCAACGTATATGTGTAGATATCCATGCTAACAATATGTTTGCAAGAATGTAACATAAGACCTCTACCTAAATCCTCACAGGAATTCTTATCTTCCATTTTATGTGAAAGAGTGGATGGTCAATTTTTTTACAAGAAGTCATGTTTGGATGGCACATGTGATCATTGTGGTGGCATCCAACATTTTCCAATTTACCAACACATGGATAGTACACACACAATTGGAAACGAAATCGTGGAATTTGGAAAATACAAGATAGTGGCCTACAACCTAAAAGATTGGAAAGAAGCAAATACATGTGAATTGGTCAGTGATAAGATTCTAATGTATTAGCTTATGGGAATTTTATGTGATTAGGTCGTCCATGAGTATGCAAGGCATACACATAGAGCTCGATGGTTGGACTCACAGTTTAAGTTATGCAAGGACACATCTCCACTTCATAGCATCATTTCAGTTTTTGACTTCGTAGAGAACTACACACTACAACCACAAAACGAGGTGCAATCACAATACTACAACTCCACGCAGGTTGCTATATTTATGCTCTTAACAAAAAGGGTTTATCCTTATGAAATATAAGGCTCAGCAATCTACACATACTGATTTCTCATGACTTCAAACAACACCCATTTGTCATTGCAAACACAAAGATGATTTCCCTCCAAACTCAAAAATCAAAGATGAACTTTAATCCCTTTTCACTTGTGCACCTGAATATCATGAAAATAAGCCCATGAAATAATTAAAACACCTTTTCAATGTTTTTTTCATAAAATAAAAGAACTTTGAATTAAATAATTTATGGTTGTTCTATGAGTATTTCCTTTTCCTCTATCTATAATTTGATGATCCTTTGTATACTTTATGGTGGTTGTCTATTTATTGTCATTTACCTCACATTATGGTCTTGACCTCCATGCATAGTGAAATTTACACCCTATTGTCCCCGCAAATTTGCTAATGGCATGACTGTCCATTCTTTGTAGAGTGCCCCCTCTTTCTTATTAACACTGTCTTACAACTAACAGAACCTTTTATTGCTCTCCACATAAATGTGCTTGTTAAAGCGAAGCTGAAACAACAAACTTAAGTGATGGAAAAGTGGTAAAGTCATTAAAAGTGTGTGTTTTTGAAATTATAGTTCAAATTTCAATGGAAAGGACTTCCAAGTGAATGTTTCCAAGAAACTTCATTTGAACCAAGGAGATTTCCAAAAATTTCAAGGAATTACACGTGTGGTAATAAATAGATTTTTAGTAATTTTTAGCTTATTTAGGTGAGGCATTGGGTTGGTCACACAATTTCAGCATGTACTTAATCTTCATTGGCCAATCTGCATTCACAATAGTTTACTCAAAATTAGTCATATGATATTCCTTTGTGGTAGTTTTCAACTAATGTTAATAAACATTAAAAACTAAAAGTTACAGTTTTGATGTCAAGGGTTTTGACATTGAAGTTATGACAGTCATTAGTCATGGTATGTTCACGCTTAGAAAATTATTTTCTAGGCCTATGGGATTGCATTGATCCCCTCTACAACCACCTCTTTCATTTTTCACTATCTTAGAGGTGTTTTCTCGTGGTGGTGACTTTTCACTTGAGGAAAAAGTTGTCAAATGCAAGTAGTGTAAAGTTGCAAAGTGATGCAAATTTTGTTCTACAACACATGTGACCAAAAAAACTATTCCAGTGTGTCTATATGTATACGTTTATAATAGGAATGATCCTTTTTTTCATCCAGACATGCCGAATCACTCTGAGCTACATTCAACCGACTAAATCCCTTAAGAGTCCAAAGTGCAAAATGGTTGTAATCTTTGATGAGTTATTACTTAGATACCGTGAAGCTTAGAAACTTCACATCTAATCCTATGGGATCTCGTTGGGCCCCTCTACAATAACCTCTCTCAGTTTTTTCTATCTCGAAGATGTTTTCCCATGGTGGCGACTTTTCACTTGAGGAAAAAGTTGTCAAATGCAAGTAGTGTAAAGTTGCAAAGTGGTGCAACTTTCATTCTACAACTTATGTGACCAAAAAAACTATTCAAATGTGTTCGTATGGTTAAATTAATGCTATGAATGGTCCTCTTTCACACCCAAACATGTCGAATCACTCCAAGCCACATTCAACTAACTAAATCCCTTAAGAGTCCAAAGTGCAAAATGGTTGCAATCTTTGGCAGGTTGTTACTTGGATACCATGATGCTTAGAAAATTATTGTATAAGCTTATGGGATCAAATTGGTCCCCTCTACAATAAATCTCTTGAGTTTTTCTATCTCAAAGGATTTTTCTCGTGGTGGCGACTTTTCAGTTGAGGAAAAAGTTGTCAAATGCAAGCAGTGTAAAGTTGCAAAGTGGTGCAATTTTCATTCTGCAACTCGTGTGACCAAAAAAACTATTCCAATGCATCCAAATGGGTACATTTATGCTAGGCATGGTCCTCTTTTTCACCCAAACATGCCAAATCACTCTGAGCTACATTCAACCGACAAAATCCCTTAAGAGTCCAAAGTGCAAAATGACTGTAATCTTCGATGAGATGTTACTTGGATACCGTGACATTTAGAAAATTCTCATTTAAGCCTATGGGATTGTGTTAGGCCCATATACAATAAAATATCTCATTTTTTGCTATCTCGGGGGTGTTTTCTTGTGGTGACTACTTTTCTCTTGAGAAAAAAGTTGTCAAATGCAAATAATGTAAAGTTGCAAAGTGGTGCAACTTTTGTTCTACAACTCATGTGACCAAATTAAATATTCCAATGCATCTAGATGGGTACATTTATGCTAGGAATGGTCCTCTTTTGCACCCAAACACGTCGAATTTCTCCAAGCTACGTTCAACCGACTGAATCCCTTAAGAGTCCAAAGTGTAAAATGGCTGCAATCTTCGACGGTCTATTACTTGGATACCATGATGCTTAGAGAATTCTTGTATGATCCTATGTGATTTTTTTGGGCCCCTCTACAATAACCTCTTTCATTTTTCATTATCTCGAAGGCATTTTCCCGTAGTGGCGACTTTTCGCTTGAGAAAAAAGGTGTCAAACGCAAGTAGTGCAAAGTTGCAAAGTGGTGCAACTTTCATTTTGCAACTCATGTGACCAAAAAAACTATTCTGATGCATTCAGATGGGTATGTTTATGCTAGGAATGGTCTTATTTTTTACCCAAACACGTCGAATCCCTTCGAGCTACATCAAACCGGTTGAATCCCTTAAGAGTCCAAAGTGCAAAATGATTGTAATCTTCGACAGGCTATTACTTAGATAGTTTCATGCTCAAAAACATCTCATTTGGGCCTATGGGATCACGTTGGGCCCCTCTACAATAAAATTTCTTGGTTTTTCTATCTCAGAGGTGTTTTCCCATGGTGGCGACTTTTTACTTGAGGAAAAAGTTATCAAATGCAAATAGTGTAAAGTTATAAAGTGGTGCAACTTTAGTTATCCAACTTGTGTGACCAAAAAAACTATTCCAAAACATTTGGATGGGTATGATTATGCTATGCATGGTCCTCTTTTACACCCAAACATGCCAAATGGCTTTGAGCTACGTTCAATCGACATAATCCCTTAAGAGTCTAAAGTGCAAAATGGTTTCAATCTTCGATGAGTTATTACTCGGATACCATGATGCTTAGAAAGTTCTCGTATAAGCCTATGTGATCATGTTGATCCCCTCTACAATAACCTCTTTTGGTTTTTTCTATCTCAAAGGCATTTTCCTATGGTGGTGAATTTTAGCTTGAGGAAACAGTTGTCAAATACAAGCAGTGTAAAATTGCAAAGTGGTGCAACTTTCATTCTGCAACTCGTATGACCAAATGAACTGTTCCAACACATCCAGATGGGTAATTTTACGCTAGGAATGGTCCTCTTTCACACCCAAACATGCTAAATCACTTTGAGCTATGTTCAATCGGCTGAATCCCTTAAGAGTCCAAAGTGCAAAATGGCCGCAATATTTGATGGGTTGTTACTCAGATACCGTGATGCTTAGAAACTTGTCATCTAAGCCTATGATATCACATTGGGCCCCTCTACAATAACCTCTCTTTATTTTTTCTATCTCAAAGGCGTTTTTCCATGGTGACAACTTTTCACTTGAGGAAAAAGTTGTCAAATGCAAGTAGTGTAAAGTGGTGCAACTTTTATTCTGCAACTTGTGTGAACAAATGAAGTATTCCAACATGTCTAGATGGGTGTGTTTACACTAGGAATGGTCCTAATTTTCACCCAAACATGCCAAATCACTCTGAACTATGTTCAACTGATTGAATCCCTTAAGAGTTCAAAGTGCAAAATGGTTGCAATCTTCGACGGGCTATTACTCGGATACCATGATGCTTAGAAAATTCTCGTCTGAGCCTATGGGATTGAATTGGTCCCATATATAATTAAATATCTTGGTTTTCACTATCTCAAAGTTTTTTTCCCATGGTGGCAACTTTTTGCTTGAGGAAAATGTTGTCAAATGCAAGCAGTGTAAAGTTGCAAAGTGGTGCAACTTTCATTCTGCAACTTGTGTGACCATACAAACTATTTTGATGCAAATCATGGGTTGGAATAATTTCACTCAACAAAAAACAACACAATTCAATACCTTTCATGTCTCAAGACTCCAACGATGGTGATTTTTACAAACTCACTACTATTCACTTCTAGGTCTCTAAATAAATATTTTCAAGCATATCTTTTAGAGAAGGTCATTTCATTATAGAACCAACACCTTTTCAAAAAACATTAGGCTTGAATCCAACATACCTCTGTGCTGCCAAAAAGTGTAGCCTTGACACATTTTCACTCATTTGGGCCTTTTCCCTTCAATTTTGGCTTTGTTTTGCTTTGATATGATGTTGTAATGTGGTCAACACATTCACATTAGGCTTGATAACTTGAAAATCATCAACCTAACAATGTTTTACAAGGTTGTTGTGAAGTGTTGTAACACATCTTCCCACTTTTCTAGGACCCTTTCAACACAATTCACCTAAACAACCCCTTTTTACCCCTTTCCAATCCTTGTGCCAAAGTGTTGTAATGCATTTTCACACTTTCCTAGGATTGTCATCAACAAATTTAACCCTTCCTTATGATAAATTGGTCCCTTAATGTAATTTTAGGCCCAACTTAAGTGTGTTTAAGAAGGCAAGTCAAATAATCATCATTTAACACCACTTAATTCCATACCACCACTTGAATTTGTCCAAGTGGACTAGGTCACCACCTTGGGCGACCTAGTCTGTTTTGACATAAAATTCATAATTAGAATACAAATCTAGCGAGAATTTGTCTCCAAAACCCTAGGGTCGGCCTATCATGTGTTGTTATCAAGAAATTAGGGCATATCTTGTATAAATAAGGGTTTTTATCCTCATTTCACCCCCCTAACATAATTTTCATCTTCACAAGCACTCAAGCACTCAAATATTCTCAAGTAAGCATTCAATCACAAGGAAATTCAAGCAACCTCCATTGGATTCGGTTCTTGCATGTTGCAGACATCTTCAACAAAGGTTTGGTGAGTGCTTACATTTGTTTTTTCATTCAATCATTTTCCCTTTAATTTCTATTTCATTTGGGTTTGATTACTGTCATGGGGTTTGACTAAGGCAAACCCCTATTCTCTAACCCTAACCCTATCCTCTTTGCATGTGTGATTTGCAAGTTGTAAGCAGATTTGGCAAGGAGTAAAGTGTTGAAAATAGTCCCATCATTCCATCTAAGTCAATTAAAGTCATCAAACCCTAGAAGGAGAGAAAAAAAAACTTGCAGGTCATTTTTTGAAGATTCAGACATGGGTATCTTTCGAAAAAGGAAGTGCAAGTGGGGGCCTATAGATTCAGACCTCAAAACTCTCAAAAGCACCAGGAGGACTAGGTTGCCATCATTGGTGACCTTGTCCCTGTACCAAGCTTGAAAAAGGGGTTTTACATTTCTGGATACCCTTTTACCAGAAACCCGCTCTAGCAAAATTTCTTAGGAGAAGGACTAGATTTTCCATTCTGGCATATGTTTCCTTGTCTACATTTCTAGTAGATTCCAGAACACTCCAAAGCTCCTCTTCTACAACTTTCAATTCCCAAGTGCACTATCTTTGTATCTTTGAGTTTGAATACATTTAGGTCATTTAGTTTACTTTGCATATAGTTTACATTTTCTTTGGTTTAAATTTCATAGTTAATTTAGTTTCATTTCATTTAAGAATTTAGACACACTTTATGACACACAACACATCCCTATTCAACCCATACCCTTTGAATGAACTTGCCAAAAAACATATCATTAGGTGAAAGAGTGTTATTCTTCCATCCAAGCTCCTAGTCAAAAACCCTAGGGGCCTATTTATGGGAATCCTATTTCTCTTCTTGCATATCACATTTTTGGTGGTTCAACCTCATTTGTGACCAAGGTTGTTTTGGACCAAGTTTCTTCAATCTGGTCCGCTACGCCAAAAATAAGGCTAGTTAGGCAACTTTTCCAAAGCATCTACAAGGAATTCAATCTCCAGACACCAAAACTCTTCGCCAATGGTCTTGACATGTCACATAGGGTCCCATTCAAGATATTTCATCAAAAAAATAAACTTACAAATTGTTTTCCTACACTATCACTACTCTACCTAAGCCTAACACATGAAGATGTTAGGCCAGGGCTCAAACAAAATCCCTCCAAACTCCCTCCCCTGCTCCAAAAGACAAAAAAATATTGAAAACAAACCCAAAGCCTCCATTCCACTGAGTTTTTTCCAAAATACAATGGTGGAATGTACTATTATTTACATTTCTTGGCTACAAACCCTTGAAATGAGGGTTTATAGGTGGTCTGCAAAGAAATCATTTAAAATTACTTCAATCACAATGAAAAGAAATGAAACAAAATCCAAATAGAAGATGATTTAATTCTCCCACTATTCACATAAGTTTCAGACCATGGCACAATTGTACGGGGCCATACAAAACAAGAAAACTTCAAAAAATACACTAAAATTGTAGAAAATAGAGTATTTTTCTATTCTTTGTCCTTCAACTGCTTCAATAATATTGCCTAGCTTCAATAATATTTCCTAGAAGTTTGTGTGGCCAAATAAATATGTTTGAACTATAGCTCATTGGTTACTAACAAGATTCTCACAAGTGACTTTTCACCTTCCTTTCAAAAGCCAAAATTGACAAGTTGCAAAGAACCTTTTACACTTTTTGACAACTTTCACTAAACACACTAAAATGACCCCATATGACACCAAAACATTGAAAATGGTTTTCATTCGACCTTATTACACCAAATAATTGACAAAACACACAAATAATCAACTTAGACACCTAAATGCATCAATTAAGCAAAATGACCATGGTGCCCCTGCACCATACACCCAAAGAGGAAAAATTCTTAGGTTCCACCTAAGATCAACTCCTTAACTGAGGTCCCATGCTTTTTAATATCTTCTTTAGACATCCATGTTGTATCCTCAGGAGGTAAGCCATGCCATTTGACAAGATAATCATTGTAAACTTTATGCCTAGTCATTTTCACCTCTTTTCTATCCAAGATTGTTTCAAGCTTCAATGGTTCAGAAGGAGGGAGATCTCTAACCCATTATTCATCAAAAATATTAGCATCAACACTTGTACCTACATCCACAAATCCCTTAAAAGGGTAGAGGTCAACAACATTAAAGATAGGGGAGATAAAAACTCTAGGAGGGAGTTCTATCTCATATGCATTGGCCCAAAACTTGTGGACCACTTTGCAAGGCCCAATTTTTTGGAAATAGGATACCATTTAATTGCAATCCTAAACAATATTTATTTCATGTATCTCCTAAGTCCTTGGAATGTGTTCAACAACACTAGGATTAGGAAGAGATTAATATTTGATGAAATAATCATGTTAATTTACATTTGTAATTAATTCTAAATGTTAAAAGCATGTGTGGACACCTTGGAATTAGCTCCTACAAAATAGGAGCACATGGGTGCACATATGGTAGGTGACAACTCACCTTGAGTTTTGCTAACTGGTTGGTAAATTGAGTACACTTCATAAATGCATCCTAAGCTCCTAAAAAATAAGGATTTTGATTTATGCATGTTGAGGTCCTAAAAAATAGGGGGTGATGTGTACAAGGTATAGTTCGATGAAGTTCAATTCAATGAAGTTCATTTGAAGTTCAGTTAATTTCAGTTAAGTTTAGTTAAGTTCAAGTTTAGTTATGGTTCAATTAGATTCAGTTAGTTTTAGTTGCATGTTAGTTGACTTCAATTAACTTGAAATGCATGGCTAATAAATTGATTTGCATGAAAGATAACAAGAACTACCTTCAGTTAATAGGAGATGACCATTCTTGCATGAATGGTGTTGAGAAATGTTTCAGTTAACAAGAATTAACATGGACCCACTTTGGGTGCCCAAGTTGGCTTCTTGGAATTAAATCCTTTGCATGTTAAGATATTTTAGATGGTTGAGTTAAGTGGGCCCTCTTTTGGGTGCCAACTTTGAGAATAAGCTTTGGAGATTTCTTTGGAATAAAGGTTAAGTTACCACTTCATTTTGGGGTGCCCAAATGCATGAAGATGGGGTTTACACATTGTTCTTCATGAGATAACTCAATTGGCATGAGATAGGCATACCTTTTAGGGTTAGGGCTTGAGCATTGTAATTGTAACTCATGTTGAGTTTACAAAGCTATTTAAAGCCTATTTATCTGAAGCAATTGAAGAGAGTTATGATCATTTTTTATTGCAAGTTGTGAAGAAGTTTTGGCGAAGGCAAAGGAGGCATTCTCAAGCAAGAATTGGAGCTATTGTAATCTACTTCAGAGATTGAATAATAGATTAATTCTTGGTGGATTTTTTTACCCGAAAGGGTTTTCTCCACGGTATACGCTTGTGTAATCTTTCTAATATCCTATCTACTTCTTCTATCAACTTCTGTCTACATTCTACAACAGTAAAATGGATTAATCAAGATAATCACCCACAAAGAATTTGTAACAAAAGGAAAAGCTTATTTAGATCAGAAATCTTAAAGTTTCACAGAGTATTAAGCTAAGAAAACACCTCATTTTTTAACATAATTTTCTTCATCGGCAGCTTGGTGTACTTTCCTTTTGGTAGTCTCTCCTTCTTCATGTGTGCAAGGAACAAATATCCCACCTTAAATTTCACATCTCTCCTCTTCAAGTCGGCTTGCTTCTTATATTTCTCAACACTTTGCTGCAAGTTTTCTTTCATTTGATGATGGATCTCTTTCATAGCTTCTACAAATGGCTCTCCTTCAACACTTCTCTTCTTCATCCCTGTTAGGTCTCTAATCTCAAAGACTCCTCTTAGTTTCAACCCATACACCACTTCAAATGGAATTTTCCCTATGCTCCTATTGATTGAATCATTGTAAGCATATTCAACTTGAGGAAGAACTAAGTCCCATTGTGTCCCATGCTACTTTGTGAGACACCTCAAGAGGTTTCCAAGTGATCTATTGACCACTTCAGTCTTCCCATCTATTTGTGGATGGTAGGCAATACTAAAATTCAAATTAGTTCAAAGATTTTTCCAAAGTGTCCTCCAAAAGTGACCAATGAACTTTGAGTCCCTGTCTAAAACACTTGTTAGTGGAAGGCCATAAATCCTCACAATTTCCTTAAAGAATAGCCCTGCAATATGAGAAGAAAAATGTGTACACTTGCAAGGAGTGAAATGGGACATCTTACTAAACCTATCAACCACAAAAATTACACTATCATATCCCCTTTGAGTTCTTTGCAGCCCTAATACAAAATCCATACTTGAACTCTCCCATGGCCTATTAGGAATTGGTAAGGGCTGATAAAGTCTTGCATTAGAAGTAGTTCCCTTGGCCCTTTAGCAATTTTTGCAAATTCCAACAAAACAATTGACATCTACTTGCATTCTTGGCCAAAAATAGAACCTTCTTACTTGATCCAATATTTTTTCAATCCCAAAATGTCCTCCAAGACTCCCATAATATTTCTCTTTATCAAATTTTGTCTCATAGAGCACTTTGGTATACACAACTGAGCTCCTTTGAATAACAAGCCATCTTACAACAAAAATTCAGAATACTCATCATGGAAATTATCTTTAAACTGATTACAAACAAAAAATACCTCCTCAAAGTCATCATCTTCAACATAGATGTCCTTCAATGCATCTATGACCACACTTTGAAGTTGTATCTCATGAACCAACATTGACCTCTGGCTAAGAGCATAAATAGCCTTATTAGCTTGGCCTTTCTTGTGTTTGATGTTGAATATATAACTCTGCAAATATTCATCCCACTTTGCATGTTTGTGATTCAATTTGTCTTGCCTGTTCAGAAATTGCAAGGGATGATTGTTGGTGAACACTATGAATTCCTTGGGCAAAAGGTAGTTCCTCCACTTATTAAGATCCTACACCATTGTATACAACTCTAGATGATATGATGAATACTTCCTTTTAATTTCATTAATCTTTTCACTAAAGAAATCCATCAGTTTGCCTTCTTGGCTTAACACTGCACCTATTGCAAAACCACTTGCATCAGTTTCTATGGTGAAAACCTTATTGAAATCAGGTAAAGTAAGGATTGGTTGTTGTGCCACTCTAGTTTTCAGATATTCAAAACTCTTCTTTGCCTCATTAGTCCACTGACAATTCTTTATTTTGTCTCCCTTAACGGTGTCAATGATAGGTGAGAAAATATGACTAAAGTTCTTGATGAATTTTCTATAGAAACTTGCAAGCCCATGAAAGATTCTTACCTCTCCTACTGATTTTGGAGTTGGCCAATTGAGTATTGCCTCTACTTTGGTGGGATCCATCTTTAATGAACCCTTGGAGATCACAAAACCAAGATATGTTAGTTCTTCTTTCATAGATTCACACTTTTTGAGATTTATCATCAATTTATCCTCATGTAACCTTTGCAAAAGCATGTCAAGGTGCTGAAAGTTCTCTTCCTTTGTTTCGCTAAACACAAGTATATCATCTAAATATACAACAAAAAATTTAACAATAAAAGGCTTCAACACTTCATTCATAAGTTTCATAAAGGTACTCAGAGCATTTGATAGTCCAAATGGCATCACCATCCATTCATATAGGCCTTCATTGGTTTTAAATGCAATTTTTGATTCATCTCCTTCCCTTATCCTAGTTTGATGATACCCACTTTTCAAGTCAATCTTTGAGAAATAACATGCACCTCCCAAGCAATCCATTGTGTCTTCTATTCTAGGTATTGGGAACCTATATCTAATGGTTATTTTGTTTATAGCCCTAGATTTCGTACACATCCTCCAATCACCATCCTTTTTAGGTGCTAAAACTATTGGGACAACACAAGGGCTCAAAATTTCCTTAATTAGACCTTTATCCAATCATTCTTGAACTTGTTTCCTTATTTCCTCATTTTTTTTAGGGGTTAACTTATATGCAACCTTATTTGGCAAACTAGAACCAGGGATCAAATCAATATGATGACTGACATCTCTCATGGGAGTTAAGGAACTTGGCAATTCATGAACTGCAATATCTTTGTATTTATTCAACAAGGCTTGAAATTCACTAGGCAGGTCTTCCATCTTAATTTATGCTAAAATAGACTTGTAATTAGGTCTTATCACTAAGGAAAATCCCCAACCTCCTTCATCCTTCAAAGTTTTTAAAAATTCCTCTCCTAATACCATGACACTAGAACCAACTTGCTTGTCAAACTATTCATCATGTAGGGGTGTCAATGTGTATGAGGTACCATCTTTATCTATCACATAGACATTATTATGGCCATCATGCTTGGCCTTTTTGTCATACTACTAGGGCCTTCCTAGAAGCAAGTGACAAACATCCATGGGAATGATGTCACAAAGGATTTTTTCCTTATAACCCCCAATATTAAACTCTACCCATGACTTCTCATTTACCAAGACTTGTTGACCCTTATTTAGCCATGACACTTTGTATGGTATGGAATGAGGAATTCTTTTCAAAAAAAAAATTCAACCATTTTTAAATACACCAAATTATCAGTAGTTTTTGAATCTACAACTACTTTGCATATGTTTCCATGTGACTTGCATGTGGTCCTAAATAAGGATTTCCTTTGTGGAGGTTCTTTGGTTGTAGGCACCTTTATAAGTGTTCTCCTCATCATCAATGTCTCACCTACCTCAGAGGAAACATGCTGAGATGGTGAATTCACACTTTTAGTGTCCTCTTCATGTAAAATTTGAGTCCTTTTTTCACCACCATGAGAACTTGATGCTTGTTTATTCGGGCACTTCCAAGTTGGGTGTCCAAATTGATTGTAGTTGTAGAATCTTCTTGAGAAAGTATTAGATCCTCTCCCTTGTCCACCAAACCTTCCTCTACCACCAAATCTCCTTCCTTTGAAGTTACCTCTGCCACTTGACTCACCACTTTTCATTAGTTGGCTGCTTGAATCACCATTGTTGCTTTTGTGTCTACCCTCTTGCACCAAAGTTGCCTCTACCTTTGAAATTTTTACCTCTTCCTCTTCCTTTTTGCTCTTGTCTTCTTTTGATTCTTTCCTTTGCCTTGATTGCCAGTTGGAAACACTCTTCAATGGTCTTGGGTGTAGTGAGATTGATTTCATCTTGAATGTTGTACCTTAGGCCATTTAGATACATTGTCACCTTTTCTCTCTCATTCACGACATGACCTACTCTAATTCTTAGCCTATGAAACTCCTTAGTATATTCCATGATTTCTAACTCATTTTGTCTTAGGCTTTGCAACTTTCTAAATCTTTGAATCTCATAATCAACAGGTAGAAATTGTCCCTTCACCTTAGCTACCATTTTTTCCCATGAAATTATCTTTGTCTTTCCCTTCTTGACTCTTTCATCTTGGGAATAGTTCCAGCATGTTAGGGTAGGGCCCTTCAACTTGGTTTTAGAAAACTTCACCCTCTTATTGTCTTCTACTTCTTCAAATTCAAAGAAATTGTCCAAAACATCTATCCATCCAAAAATTCTTCACTGTCCATCTTTCCACCATACATAGGCACTTCGACTTTCACCTTTGGAGCATTTTCACCCTTGAAAGAATTTAGCATCCTGATCATTATTTTTTCTTCAAGGTCCAAGTCCTCATCCTCATCATGGACTCATAATCGAGGGTTCTCACTCTCACCCTCATCATCCTTGTCACTTTGGTCACCATTGACCACATCTCTTTTTTGGTTCTTTTCCAGGGCTGCTATTCTAGAAAGTGTTGCTTCTTGGAACTCCTTATAGAGCATCTTATCTTTCAATTATTTAACCTCTTTGGTCATTGGATTGTTCTTTGGAGGCATCTTGCTTAAGCCAATTCTCATTAACTTTCCAAATTTCAATCAAAACCTATACTCTGATACCACTTGATGCAAAGTAAGGGGTGGAATAGGTTCATTCAACACAATTCAACCCCCTTTCAATTCTCAAGACTCCAACAATGGTGATTTGTACAAACTCACTAGTATTCACTTCTAAGTCTCCAAATCAACATTTTCAAGCATATATTTTAGAGAAGGTTGTTTCATCACCTGAAAAAAACCTTTTCAAACACCCATTAGACTTGAATCCAACATACCTCATTTGTGACCAGGGTTGTTTTGGACCAAGTTTCTTCAATCTAGTCTGCTACGCCAAAAACAAGGCTAATTAGGCCACTTTTCCAAAGCATCTACAAGGAAATCAATCTCCAGACACCAAAAATCTTCACCAATGGTCTTGAAATGTCACATAGGGTCCCATTCAAGATATTTAATCAACAAACAACAATTACAAATTGTTGTCCTACACTATCACTACTCTACTAAGCCTAACACATGAAAATGTTAGGCTAGGGGTTGGACAAAAACCCTCCAAACTCCCTCCCCTAATCCAAAAGACAAAAAAAACATTGAAAAGAAACCCTAATCCTCCATTCCATTGAGGTTGGCCAAAATACAATGGTGGAATGGACTATTATTTACATTTCTTGGCTACAAACCTTTGAAATGAGGGTTTATAGGTGTTTTGTAAAGAAATCCTTTAAAATTGCTTCAATCACAATCAAAATCAATGAAATCAAACCCAAATAGTCGATGATTCAATACTCCCACTATTCACATAAGTTTCACACCATGAAACAATTGTACGGGGTCATACAAAACAAGAAAACTTTAGAAAATACACAAATTGCATAAAATAGAGTCTTTTTCTATTCTTTGTCCTTCAAATGCTTCAATAATACCACCTCAAAGGTTGTGAGGCCCAATAAACATGTTTAAACTATAACTCATTGGTTACTAACAATATTCTCACAAGTGACTGTTCAACTTCCTTTCAAAAGCAAAAATTGACAAGTTGCAAAGCAACTTTTACACTTTTTGACAACTTTCACCAAACAAACTAAAATGACCCTACATGACACCGAAAAATTGCAAATGGTCTTCATTCGACCTTATTACACCAAATAAGTGACAAAACACACAAATCATCAACCTAGACACCTAAATGCATCAATTACGAAAAATGAACATGTTGCCCCTGCACCATATTCTAAAACATCTGGATGGGTACGCTTATGTTAGGCATGGTCCTCTTTCACACCTAAACATGTCGAATTGCTTCGAGCTACATTCAACCGACTGAATCCCTTAAGAGTCCAAAGTGACAAATGGCTGCAATCTTTGACGGGATATTACTTGGATATTGTGATGCTTAGAAAATTCTCGTCTAAGCCTATGGGATTGCGTTGGGACCCTCTATAATAACCTCTCTCAGTTTTCGCTATCTTAGAGGAATTTTCCCATGGTGACAACTTTTCACTTGGATAAAAATTTATCAAATGCAAGTAGTGTAAAGTTGCAAAGTGGTGCAACTTTTGTTCTGCAACTCGTGTAACCAAACGAGTTGTTTCAACACGTCTGGATGGGTACATTTATGCTAAGCATGGTCCTCTTTCGTATCGAAACATGTTGAATCGATTTGAGCTACGTTCAACAGATTGAATCCCTTAAGAGTCTGAATTGCAGTTGTTGTCACCGAATAGTGCACCCTTGCTGAGATGCAAAACTCAACCTACTAGTGAAACATTTGATCCAGATATTCACTATACATGACATATGGTTCTTCATGCTCTATAGTTATAAAACATGATGTGGCGACAGTTATAGGACCATGTTTCCTAATGATTTTTCATTTTATTTCATGCATAGAAAATGGAAGGAGGTTTTTTCACTTATATAAATGATGAATATGGGAGAAATGTGATAACTACACATGGATGATGCATTTGGAAATCAAGCTTATATTCTTTCTCATACACATCTAATATCTTTAGAATATCATTAAAACCGACTTGTTTATTGATTTCATTTAATGAGAAGTCAAGTGTTGTGATATTAGTAGATGCAAATAATCTTTTTTTATTGGATCAACAACTATCATGTGTTTTGATCTGTTCATACAAGTTCATATATATATATATATATATGCCCATGAGGTTTGAAACATCCACTTTTTCTATAGATGCAAATGCAATTACTGCTAAGCTTTAGAATCAAAACCATTAGTTGTTGGATTCCATCCTCATCCATGAATTAAAATTAATACATTTTTCTATGATATTTTTTATGGGAAGGAGCTCTTACATTTTATTTGAAACCTTTTTTGTCACTAGACAACAATATAACTCAAGAAGCATGAAGCATACACATAAATACATGAATCATGAAGAATACACGTGAACACATGAATTATACATTGGAAGCATGAAGCATAAATGCGAATACATGCAATATACGTGAAGTATACATGTGAATAAGTGAAACATACATGTGAATAAGTGAAGCACAAGTAATGGAAGCATTGCAAAGGATACAAACCACTAGGAATGGAGCTTATTTACACAATACACATTATATGGAGCTTATTAAGGAATCAACAATACTTATTTAAGCATTAGATGTAAACAAAACCCATGCCTGCAACATTCAAGAATACAATTTACATAATACACATGATAACATCATTCAATAATGGTAGTAGTAAAATAAGATTTCCTTTAATTAAAAAATTTGTAAGGCTATACAATGATATATGTTGATAAAAGTATATACAATATATCCAAAAAATCCATATAGGCTTACTAAAAAAGAGCCATATGGACATAAAATGTCACATATATATCAATAGTACAAAACATATGTTCCAAAATGCCACATAGGCATACAACAAACGACCCTAATACATAGTCATTTCCCTCTAGGGGAAGGAAAAAGATCCCATGTTGCCTTCGAAAGTCGGCTAGATGGAGTGCATGTTGGTTCTCTTATCTTTTGAACACACTCACTAGTCCTCCTCTCTTCACTCCTCTGGAGCTGCAACTAATACAATAAAAATTATAGATGTTAATACATAGAAATTGAATTGTGGAATGCCATATAACAAAATATAGTCACTTACTGTATACAAATAGTCATCATGCACATTTACAACATTACAACGTCCACGATTTGGAGTGACAACCACCTATAGAAACCATCAAGATACAAATTAAACTACATCCAAGTATCATGAAATTTTTCAATAACAAACCATAAAAGAGAAAATATAATGTCAAATCGACTAATCGGTCGCATACCTCTCTCAAAGGATCAAAACTGGCTATTGTTGTTGAAACTCCATGGTCCATCATGCCACCAACATCACCAGGGTTGTTTGATGTCAACATCTAAAAATGAAACAACATATCTGATAGTCATATAAACAAGTTCAAGTAGTCCCTTTTATAACTATCATAAATGAGCAGCAAATGAAGATGAAAAGAGCAACAATATGACTATCATAAATTACCAAAAATTAAAAATGTAAAAGTGCAGCAACTTAATAGATAAAAATGAAAAAAAATCATGCATCATGAGTGCAACAAATTTTGAAGGAAGCTAGTCGGGAATGGTGATACTGATTACAAAAATCAATACAAGGTAGAGATCAATGACAGTTGAAAGAAATTTAAACACAATGTTAAGAAAATTTTGGGAAGTGAAGGTAGTTTATGCAACAGTACAATCCCTATTGGTATAGTGACCTTGCATGAAAGAGTAAATGGTTGGCCTTAGTTGAGACTACAATATAGTGCTTATATATCATAGAATGGTGAAAGTACTAATTCCACTGGGATAGTCCAAACTCTTGCAAATGCCCAAGTTAAGTGCTCATTGAGATTAAAATTGCATATGTTGATGAAGTAATGTTAATGAGGGCATGTTGTCAACATAGTGATAATGACACGATGAAGTTCACATGAATGAAGTGAGTATAACTATGTTACTAGAAAATTTCAAAGGAATATGGAACATATGATGAATTAGGACATGTCTAGGTTTTTACTATAGCACGTGAAGTTGGTTTTTGAGGTGTGCAACAATAATGGAGAAGACAAATTTTGTCAATAATGAGTGGAAGGAATGATTTCTTGTAACGGTACATGTGTATAGGATAAAATTTGGATGGAGGTGCTATAGAATAGAAGGGATAAAGATACAAGACCAAGAGGGGATAAGGGAACATATGGTGAAATAATAGAGGGTACAATGGGATGGGAGTTAAATGTGATAATGGAACATAGAATGGACTAGTAGAGATTAGTGGGATAGTCCAAGAGGGGATCGTAGAATGTAGGGTGAACTATTAGAGGTTAATGGGATAGGATTAGGAGGGAATAAAGGAACATAGGGTGAATTAGGGGAAGATAATGGGACAAGAACAAGAGGGAATAATGGAGCATACGGTGAAATAAAAGAGGGTAATGGGATGGGAATAGAAGGGGTTAATGGAACATAGGATGGACTAGAATAGATTAATGGGATGGGCTAGGATGGGATAACACAATATAGCATGAACTATTAGAGGTTAATGGGATGGGATTAGGAGCGAATAAAGGAACATAGGGTGAATTAGGGGAAGATAATGGGACAAGACCAAGAGGGGATAATAGAACATATGGTGAAATAAGAGAGTGTAATGGGATGGGAATAGAAGGGGTTAATGTAAAATAGGATGGACTAGTATAGATTGATGGGATGGGCTAGGATGGGATAACAAAATATAGGGTGAAAAATTAGAGGTTAATGGGAAGGGATTAGTAGGGAATAATGGAACATAAGGTGAATTAGGAGGTGTCTAGGGTTTGAATTAAGTACATGAAATGGGAACTTGACCTATGTGTAGTAATAATAGAGAAGATTTATAGGGTGAAATGTGGATAAAGATGGTATAACATAGAATGGATAAAGGAACATAGGGTAAAATAATAAAGGGTACAATAAGATGGGAGTAGAAGGGAATAATGAAACATAGGATGGACTAGTAGATATTAGTGGGATGTGCTAGGAGAGGATCATGGAAAATAGGGTGAACTATTAAATGTTAATGGGATGGGATTAGGAAGGAATAAAGGAACAAAAAGTGAATTAGGATAAGATAATGTGACATGATCAAGAGGGATGATGGAACATAGAATGGACTATTAGAGATTAATTAGATGAGCTAGGATGGGATAAAAAATATTTTTAAGGTGAACTATACTAGAGGTTAATGTAAAGTAACTAGGAGGGCATATTAGACCATAAAGTGAATTAGGCGATGTCTAAGGTTTGAATATAGCACATGAAGTGGGAACTTGAGGTGTGTAGTAATAATGTATAAGATTTTTGGTCAATAATGAGTAGAAGGAAAGGTTTCTTGTAACAATGTGTATAAGATGAAATATGGAGGAAGGTGGTATAATATATAAGGTGTTAAAGATTGGGATATGTGATATAAAATGGTTAAAATATGTGTGATGATAGGAATGGAAGAATGAGATGGACGTTGAATGGTAACTATAATTAGGATCTCACAAGACCAACCAATTTTTGTGTTTATCATCATTTTTTTAGATTTGTATATGCAAAATTACGAATACTAGCTAACATTGTTTTACAACACCGATTAATGAATAAAGGTTACCTAAGTGAAAGTTGTTTGAGGACATGAATAGTGAGGTGTGGAGATTGAAGGTCCACCAGGAAACTATTTGACATCCAAAGCATGTTATGAGACAAACATTCAAATATACATTCAATTGTTCAAATGCAATAATAATATTGTTAATACTAGTTACATACCTATGGACTCAATGTCAAGAATGAATAAGGGTCTATAGGAATGAAGCACATCTCATGAACACTCTGACCTTGAAATTTCATCATATTGATTATTCTAGTTTAGTTATTGTTAAATTTCAAAATATAATTTAATAAACAAAATTAAATGAACTTACTGAATTTTACCTGAGTGTCAATGTCGAATGTATTATTAAGCAATTCATCTATCATAGTCATTTCCTTTGCAACTAATTTAGGCTCTATAGATGCATCCTGAGCACTCTGATAATCGTATGTGAAAACAACACTGCAAGCACCATAATGGTGGGGTGGAGCTTGGGGCCTACACATCTCCTCCATATCAGGCTCTACTAGATTCCTCACACACTATATAATGGTCTGGGTGAGCAATCTAATTGACTCCAGCGTGTCCACCTCTACACTGTCCTTAACAATGGAAGGAATGGCAACATGCTCCACCATGGGTTTGGCCAAGGGTCTCGGTGCCTATTGTGGATTATATCGTGCACTCGGTCTATCATGTGTGGAGCCCCCACCTCTACCCTAAAAGTCTAAGATGTCAAAATAATTTGGCATCTTATTGAGGAAAAACTCACAATAGAGTTTCCTCAAAAAGTATTGTGGTACCTCATGGTTATTGCATGGAGGTTGGTCAAATACTATCCACCATCACTCCCAAAAAATATTTTTAATTAATTCATGGTGGCTCCAATAGATGGGGAACCTCCTGCATGCATGAGATAAAGGTGTGTTGGTTCTCGGGTCTTTAAATAGGGCACACAAGTTGGATTTGCTAATTTTTTGTTTTTCCACATCTACATATGACAAACCACTAGCATAAAATTGTCTCAACTCATGCCTCTTATTTGACCAAAAAAATATTTTCTCACTCATTTCTCCTACATGAGATACAATTGACTTCAACAATTTGACAATCCCTCTACTCTAAGGGTGGGTTTCAACATGCTTGGTTAATCTTCCAATTAATTGTTCAATGTCTCTTTTATTGTTTTCAATTTGATTTAGGATATTTTCTTGTGTTCCTTGAGGATGCCTATGAACTGATGGAGGGGTTTGGGGTTGTTCTTGTATAGGAGGATCTTCGTGATGGGGTGATTGTGAATTCTCAATGTTTGGAGGTGGAGATTCATTCCTTGAGAATTAGAACAAAGTTTTATTAAAAAAACCTATTTCAATCTATATACTAAATCAAATTTGAAATAAAAACAATAAAAATACATACCTCTTTGCAATCTTCGACCTCTTTGACGTGTTGGAGGAATCCTTGTGAAGCATTGCAAGCTAAGAGTGCAAAAAATGGAAGAGATTTGGTGAGCGCAAGTTGTAGAGATGAAAAATTCCAAGACAAGCCATGGGTTGAGCAAAAATAACAAAGGAAGCACATTTTTTTCTTTTTATTTAACTTCTTCATTTGGTGCATGCCAAATGATCAAGCCATTTGGTACATGCCAAATTTGGCATGCACCAAATGGTGTTTTTTTGGTATTTTTTCTCAATTTGGCATCAAAATTGTGTCACAGATCCATGCACTTACCCCTAGGTAAATTCCATTTATTTCAATGAACACTTGGCTTTGGCCAAAGCACTAAAAGTATCATGTAGATCTTGAAAAGAGGATCGACTTCTCTATTATCTTATATTTGACACCCTATCCGAGAAGGTAAACCCAATACACATAGAAGAAATTAACATGCATATCCAAAGATAATAAAATAAATAATCTTTTCCTTTCACGCAATTGATTATATGTACAACTTTCATTATTTCATCTTTCATGCAAAATGATAGTAAAATATATGATTGACATACAATTTACTTTTTATATGCAACTAATTATAAACATGCAATTTGATCTTAAATGATATTTTTCAATTTCAAGCAATTTTTGAAGTACATGAATTACTAAATTTAGTGTCCCTCAGATTTAATCCATAAGAAATTTGTTTCAGAGCATTAAATAACTCAAAACCTTACTCTAAATCATTGAACCAACTAGAAACAAAATGTAGAGACATATGCACATGAAACTAAGAGGCACAATTAATCTATCTTCTTAGAACCTAGATATCTTTTCTTTACAATAAAATTGCAATTAAACAGCTAGATTGACCTAACTAACAATCTAATTTTAAGAACCTTAAAAGGCAAATAAAAGAATTCCTATTTTTGTTTACTTTAAATTGTTTATTTGTATAAACATGCTACGAGAAGATTGTTTTCATTCATTTTCAAACTACAATATGTCCTTTTCAAGTTTAAAAGCTAAATTTAATCGATTTTCCTATCACAAATAGGGGTTTAGGCTATGATTTTTGACTAGCTAATTTTAATGCTCATTGGTTTTATTATATGTTAATTTTTTTCATCTAAAATCTTATTTGACATTCTATAATTTCTTCTATTATTAATCTAAGGCCATACATTGAACACAGTGTCCGAAATTCATCACATCGTCTTGGGTTCTTTGATCTCAGATTTTGAAAAATTTATCATTTTCACCTCTAAGATACCAAAAATTGATCAACTAAATATGGCATGCACTTAAATAAGTATATAAAAAGAAAAATTACTTGCTATGTTTTTCTAATGATGCTTATTATTTTGAATGCAATGTAAGAAAAGACTTTAATATAATAAGATTTCTTGATCTCAAATGCAAAAGCATCAAGAAACTCCATAGCAGCAACATCACCCACCGTGTGCTGGCCAAGAATCCTTCTTTTCAACTTATTGTCCCTCTTACACCAGTTTGAGGCACCAACCGTACAATTATTGTAATGGTGTGATGTAAAGAATTTCAGACAATTAAAGGATGCCTAAATGTCAGATGTTGAGCAATTATATTATATTAACATTAATATGATCCCTTTCTACCACCATTATAGATGTTCTACCTGCTTGGACTCAATATTCAATGCTTTCAACAATGGTTTTTCCCTTTGCACTTCCCAACATCAAAGACTACCACAATAGGTACTCCAAAAAAATCAAATTTAGAAGACATGTTGTAGCTGCACAGATTCGAACCCACGACCCTTTCTATACTTCCAAAATCTTTGACCAATGCTCCTCCTGTTTCACATTGAGCTTTCCCCTTTCATCTTATTTCAACATAGCTGATTACCGAGCCCCCAAATAGTGAAAATTTCTTCCTTTTTTTTATTAGTTTCCATGATTTTCTTTTTCTGTTTTTTTAATTTTAAACTTAAAAATGGCTTTTATTTTTCATGCAATTAGATTATTTTAGCTATCCATATTTTAACTTCTTATGATTCTCTAAATTCATATTTAAAACTTTTTATTTAAATTTTTTTTTTTATCTTATTTTATTTTTCACTTTTTAAAAATTCTTTATTTTAACTTTTATTGAATCCTTTTTCAAGTGATTCTTTTTATAGAGTATTACTAATCCTTTATAGAATAATTAATATTTATATAAATCTATAATAATATATTATTTAATATTATTTATATATTTAAATAATTATTTTAAAATAAGGTTTTATTTATTTATATATATATATATATAAATAATAACATTAAAATATTATTAAATATATATAAATATATTTCAGAGAAATACTTATTATTTTCTTTAATACTAATCATATATTTTTACATATTTATACACATTAATAATAATACCTTTCATTATATCATTATTAATTTATATAAATATAATTTATAATTCATTACAAAATCAAAATAATTAATTTCAAATTTTAAAACAATTACTTGAATACATTCCTTTAAATTTTCCATTTAATCATTAATTTAATTTTATCCACTTACATTTGTTTTCATAAAAAAAATCATGAGACATAAAATTATTTTCCCAAGTACAATAGTCATAAGACAGATAATTACACACAATAATATCATAATCATAATCAACATAGAACAATCATGTAATGCATAGAGAATGCGAGTACGTGAGTGTGTGAATGCCTTGGGATTCCATCATAATAGTTATTGCCAAGCAACTAGGATACCCTTACCTCAACCATGTTCTCACCTTCGACAATTACCCGCTCATTTTTGCATTCAATCGCACATTAATAAGTTAGTCCTATAAAACCAAGAAGTTTATTTCTTAATAAAAAACATGATAATTATTTCTATTTCATTTCAATTCCAAATTCAAATTCAATTTCAATTTTAATTTCAAATTTAATTCAAGCATTTAAAATAACATCTAATTTAAATCACATTTATCCATATTCATAAGATGTTCACCCAAAATCCACAACCAATTTATTTTACTTATCAATTAAGTTTAGGCAAGAACACGAGATGTGATAGGGGCACCATAGTGTGGAGTCTACATAGAATTTAAACCCCTAATATATTTTTCTTGCTCGTGGGTGTTTGAATGCAAGTTATAATGTAATGGTGACTGCAAATTTCCTCCAATCTGTGTGTTAACATTTTGTTGTGGAGGCACATTTGATGATATTAATTTTGGATGTGAAAACTACGAATTTCTCCCACTGTCTATGCCATCAACAAATACATAGTCATTTGTTGATGGCCTCTATTTGTACAAACTTGGAAACACATTTTCATTGAAGACAACATCCTGATTATGAACTAATTTATTTGTAACTGGATTCCACAATTTGAAGTCATATTTTTCTTCTCTGTACCCAAGAAATATACACCACTCAGATTTGAAATCCAACTTCATTCACTTCTCCTTGGGTATATGAATGAAAGCTTCACAACCAAAAACCCGTAAATGATTATAAGAAATTCATCTTCAGAACCATCTCTCCTTAGGAGTATCAAAATCAAATCAAGATGAGGGGTTGTGATTGATCAAATACACTACCATGTTAATCACTTTCACCCAAAACTCTTTGTCCAAAACTAGATTAGAAAGCATACTCTCATCCCTCTCTATAATCATCTAATTCAACCTCTCAACTACACCATTCTCTTGAGGCATGAATGGTACAACCTTAATTTAATGAATACCATTAGATGCATAATAACTATCAAAATCCAAAGAACAAAATTCACCCCCATTATCGATTTTCAAATATTTGATCTTGTTCCCCATTTGGTTCTCAACAATACCTTTAAAAATATTGAATTTTGTAAAAACTTCATATTTCCTATTGAGCATATAAACCCATACCTTTCGAGTACAATCATCAACAAAAATAACAAAATAATTGGCTCCTCCATAAGAGGTTACCTATGTAGGACTTAACACATCGAAGTGCACAAGCTCAAAAGGCCTTGTCTTTTTGTCATATCTAGTCTTCGAAAAACTAATTTGCCTCTATTTTACATAGAGATAATACTCACATAGTTCCAAATCTACATATTTTAATCTCAGAAGATGATCCCTTTTGAGCAATATTTTAAGTCCCTTCTTGCTCATGTGCCTGAGCCTTTTATGCCATAGTTCCATTTCGCTATCCACAACCGGCATCACATCTCCCACTTCAACAAGACTATTGTAAGGAAAGAAAAGGTGCGGAAATGCCTTCCTAATGCTAACTCTAAGAGGAATAGTGCAAACAAAAGGCTCAATTTCAATTACAATTCATTAAAGATGCACATTAACAGGAATAATATAATAGACAATTAAAATCACACATAGAATTGGACACCAGATTTATGTGGGAAAACCCTTACGGGAGAAAAACCACCACACCAAAGAAGGTCACTTGTATTACAGTAAATTGAATTACATATAATGTTTAGACTCTCCTTCACATATGTCAACTCACAACAAAAATATTATCTAATCAACTTTGCATAGAATAAAATCAATTCTCTTTTACAATGCTCATCAAGATACAATGAATACCATAGACTTGTTGAATCGATCAACCATCAAAACAACAACCTTCCTCTGTTACAGTACGTTGCATAGAAACCTGCGATCCCATTTTGATCAATTCTGTACAAAATGATTTTGTTCACCAACCAAGAATAGTTCAATTCAGTTTCCCTGCAGAGCAACTGTCGATCTTACCATACAATGGACAATCATTTCCCACTCAACACAGCTCTCCAATAACCATCGAACACATCAGCAATCAGCACCCATTCAACCAAGTCAGCATTATGTTCGACACGACCCACCTTCAAGCTCATTGGCCTGAGTAACACTATCGGCGTCAACCTGGAAGGTCACAATGATCCACAAGGTCTCCCTGACGTCTCTTCAAAACAATCACTCTAACTATACTCATCAGCCAGAGTCACACCGACATCAGTCAGATTCCCATAGAAAATCTTATCGGTGAGAGAACACACCTCGATGAAGGTTTTCAAAGGTCATTCGATAGTTCATGTTCTACCGATGAATTTCTTCTTGTGATCTCATCGGGGAGACTCACTCTGATCGCAAACCATCGGGCAAACCAATACAGTCGGGATGAACATCCAAAGTTAGGCTGAAGATCCAAGTTATACTGATGCCATCCATCGACAGGACTTACGTAGATCCTAATCCCATTGGTCAGATTTCTACTGTCGGTCTGATCTTTCCAGGCCTCATCGAGAACCAAGGTTAGCCCGACGGAGTACCATCGGCCAGATTCTCGTCGATCATCACCTATCGGTCAGACTTCAACCATCGGACGAGAGATGGAGAACTTACGTCAACCGTTCAGGTCATACTGATCACTACGTCGGTAAGAACAACTACTTGTCTCACCAATTTTGCTCATTCGGGAGGTTTAAGCCAGTAAGATTGAGGCACACATTTCCAACAACTATCTAGCACATATAAAGTTCCCAATTTTCTACCTCTTGCAACCAATAATGCCCCCTTGGTCACCTTCGAAGAATTTGAAGAAAAAGTGATGCTACATCCTTGAGCATCAAGTTGTCCAACATAAATCATATTTATTTTTAGTTCTAGATCATGTCTTACATCATGCAATAACCATTTATTTCCATTCTTCAACTTCAACATCACATTACCTTTTCCAATAATCTCACATGCCTTGTTATCACCAAGATATACTTTGCCAAATTTTCCTTCTTGATAATTTTGGAAGGCTTCCTCGACATGAAGTTATGTGGAATGATGCATCACAATCCAACACCCATGAATCTGTTGTAGTTTCACCCATTGAAAAGACTAGAACACCTTCATCTTTTTTGTAAGCAGTTTTAACTTTGTTGTCCTTTGATTGGTTTTGCACCTTTTTATACGACCAACAATGTTTTTTTGTATGACCTTTTCCACAAAACGAACAACCTCCATTTCTACCCCTTGACATTGATCTTCTCCTAGATTTTGATCTTCTTCTATGGCTATTTTTGCCCCTTTTTTTATGTCTATCTCTATTGCCAAAAATCAAGGCATCACCATATGCGGTTCCTTTATTTTTCCTTCGCATATCTTCATTGAGAAGAGTTCCAACAACATTGTCAAACTTGAGTTTCATTTTTCCAGATATTGAGGTACTGATCGTCATCGCTACTCCTTCCCAACTATTCAGAAGAGAACACAACAATAAGATGGCTTTGATTTCATCATCCAAATTATTGTTTATCGAAATCAATTGGCTAATTAGAGTGTTGAGTTTGTTCAAGTGGTTTGACACGATCCTCCTTCATTTTTAGATTGTACAAATTTTTCATGAGATAGATTTTGTTCGAAGCTAAGGCCAATTCGTACATGGTGAGTTTTTCCCACAATTATTTCGAGGTCTTTTCTGCTGTGACATTGAAGAGGACATTGTTGGATAGTGATAGAATGATCGTTGCTCTTGCTTTATTGTCTAATCTCTCCCACTCCTCATCAGCCATCATAGTTGGCTTCTTCGCTTTTCCTTCCAGTGCAAGTGAGAGATCTCTTCTTATCAACAAAGAATCCATATGCACCTTCCACAATCCAAAATTCTACCCAAAGAACTTCTCTATCTTCCATTTATTTGCTTCCTCCATTTCCCATAAATTATCACAATTCTCGAACAACTACTTCACTGAGCTTTGATACCAATCGTTGAATAATTTATCGTAGATCAAATGAAAACAAGATTGCAGATGTTTAAACTCAAAATGATGAGACACAAATATGAATATAAAGAACATGAAGACACAAGATTTATAGTGGCTCACCAAAACTAGCTACATCCACTTTGAAGCGGGGGAATTATTTTATTAATCTCTATTTTCAAATGCATACAATAACAACATAACCATAACAATAATACAACATAAATTGCATTATCCATTTTGAATAAGTCTTTGAAAAATAATGCAAAGAAACTTGTATAATTTGAAGGGAAACATATGTGATCGTTGGGCTTCAATATCCAACAAAGGAAACATGAAAATTTTATTCTTCATTTGCTCGTAACTTTTGAACTTTTTAATGTAGAGATACATTAACACACTGCATTAATGTCATACCAGTCTATGAATCCCAAAAAGGTATTAATTTTATTACCTTACATTTCCTTTGTTGATGATCAAACTTCACCTTTAGATAAGAGGCCCTTCACATTCTCCTCAAGAACCTTAATTTGTTGATGAGTAATTTTATTCTTGGAAAAGTTTTTGATCACTCTTTTTTATTGAGAAAGCCTATTTAGTGACGTTAATGACAAAAATATGTTTTAGTTCCTGCCAAGGGAACTATCGTAGAGGCTTCAATGATAAACAGTGATTAATCTTCGATGCACTAGCCAATCAGAATGCATTTTATTTAAGAATTTATTAAACAGTGGTTAGTCCCGGATGCAAATGTGCTTGAAAGTTAACTGCTCTGAAATTTGTTTACCTCTTATTGGTTTCGATTAATGGCTGGCAGGTGCAGTGCAGCTACCAATGCAAGAGATATCAAGAGTTTAGAGGAGGCTCCGACAGATTTTCAGGTGCTTGAAACACCTGGTGATTAGGGTTTTAGCTATGTTAACGATTTGTCATGTTTGCATGCAAGGGGAGACATGGGTGGCCTGCAAGACATTCGTTGCAAGCACTCCACTCCACTTTCTCTTTTCCAACAGAGCACAAACATGGTAGAGAGGTGCTTTTATTTTCTCATATTTAGTTACAGTTTCTGAGATCATGACGCTAAGAGCAAGTAGATTGTTGTTAATGGCGGCTGCCAAATCCTAGCCCTATTTTTAACTCCATCAATAAATAAAATCAGGCATTACGCTTCCCCAACCTGTTTGTACTGAAATGGGAAAATTCTATGGCGCCTCAAGCTATGAAGAAAATTTGGGAATACATCAGGGAGAACAACCCTCGGGTCACTATTCTCTTTCCATATTCTCTATTCTAGGGTTTCTTTTCTTTCTAGGCTTTTTGTTTGTATCTATCATCTCAAATTTTTATTTTGGGGTTTTTAGCTTCATCAACAATCTTTGTACCACGCTGGAGTTTACCAGTCCTTTAACCTCGATACATGCAGTGTTTTAATTGATTCCATTTTAAGTCTAGTAATATATTATTTTCAACTGTTTCAGACATCACATTCGATATTAGTTGCCTCAACTGTTCCTATATTGTGATGTTCAATATTACAAGTCTATGAAGAAGTTTGTGGTTTTGTTGCAGTGGATGTTATAATGTTAAATCATGGCAATCATGACTCGATGCATTTTCCTTGTTGTTTCCTGAGTTTTCCAAATAGCTATTTTGTTTTTTTATATATATTTCTTTGGGCTGATTTTACACTTGAGTCATAAATACAGAGCAAAGACAAAATAACATTTTTGGTATTGGTTAGGGTAATTCCACTAGGGGCATACTGGCTTGCTTTGTTCCATTCGTCCCTTTACAATGTTAGGGTTAGTCCCAGGTTTCTAGATATGGCATTCCACCTATTTGTAGGCCTTAAAGTGCCATAACTGCAACTAACAAGTGAGAGATTAGAAGGAACTTGGGATGCCAATTTCGAAGATTCAGTGTTTGATCTTGAAAATTCATGGCATTTGTGTGACAAAGATAGGCTTGGAAGTCTTCATTTTAAGTCAGTGTTCCATGGGGTTTCAGGGACGGGGAGGGGGGTCGGTTGGGGACGCGTTTTAGAGACGTGGGGATGGGGGGTCTAAGTTTGGGGGCGGCAGGGGGGACGGCGGGGGACAGCGGCGAGGGGGCGGCAGAGTGTTGAAATACATATAACACTTGAAAAAATAGTTATAAAAAGATGCATAAGTATAAGAATTATACATCTTGGAGACAACTAGGAGTCTCCTAGATGTCTTGAGGACACCCCAGTGTCCTTGAAGTCCTAGCGACATCTTGGAGGCAGTGACACTAGTGGTGGGATGGTGGCGTCGGTGGGGGGACGTCCCCCCCATGTCCCCAAGTCTCCAAACAATTGCACTCTAGCTTGAAACAATTGTGTTCTATCCTTTTTCTTCTCCAAATAGAGGAAACTTTAGCCAAATTCATTCCTTCAATTTTTTCTAGGTAGGGAAAGGAGAAAACATCATGCGTCATTATAATGAAAGCCCTTTGTAAGAGTTAGCCTTGATTTTAACCAAACTAAGTAAATGGAAACTTCTAAAATTGACCCCTACTACTCTTTAAAATTTAAGTATTTGTTCTTGCAAACCCTTCATTGCATAGAAATATTCAAATTTCTTTGCTTATATTTTCCTTTAAATCAATTGTTTTGTTCAAGAATATCCAAAGCTAATGTCCTTGAGGAGTGTAGATCTTTCTCCGACAAGCTAGATGTTGGTTGCCTGGTAGGTTCTTTGAATCAGTTAATGTCATATTGATTCCTCCATTCTTTTTGTACTTAGCCTTCTCTTGGTAAACAAATTTTGTGTTCCCAAGCATGGTTGCTCTAGGTAAAACTCTTATTGATATGTTTGTTGCCTATATTTCTCAGTTTTGTTGACCTATTTTGATTATTTGTAGATATTAGGAAATTTTCATTCTATAATATTTCATAATGTCATAACATTTGAATCACAATGAAATACTTCTAGGATTGATGTGTAGGAATTTGCAATATCTAATATTTTAAGCCCTTCTTACAGATCTTCTATTATGGTTGATCTGCTTGAATGTTTGCTTCCTTGATGGAAATGTTGGATTTTTCATTTAACATGTGAATAGGACCTCCTAGTAAACTAGATAGGTAAAATACCATATTCACACCAACAAATGCTAGATGAGCTCTTCAATCCTTAATAGGTACTTTGTAGTATAGGTTTTAAAACATTTGGTAAGGTATCATTGAGTTGAACCTTTCTCATTTGCTTAGTGCATTGTTTACCAAGGTCTTTGTATTGGCTCCAAATTGTTTCATTTAGGAGTTTCTAATCCTTGCTACCATTTTTGGGCATCAAGAAACTATCAAGCATTTCTTCTAGATTTATTCTTGATAGAAATTTCTCTTTGTATTCTACATCTATGCTATTTTATAATATGTTGATGCAAATAGAAGTGCAAGCTAATAAATTTGTACTTGAAGTGACATGCCTACAAGTTCTTCTCGATCATTGGGGAATGCTCCTTGTATGGTTGCTATAACGCTATTGATTTCCCCTTCTAATAGGGGTTTATCCCCTCTACAAGGGCATTAACATGGTCGTAGTTAGCCATCTCATTGGCACGACCTTCCCATGCTTCCTAGCATATAGTTCATGCTCACGGTTCTCATGGATGGTCTCAATCCTCCTACCAACGTTTAGCCTCTCCTTCGCATCACTCCAGAGGAGCTCCTCATTGGTCGAATAATGACAAATTCCCTTTTCTCACTTTGGCTATCTCTCCTCCCATGATTGTTAGTCAACCCCTTGAAGAAGTGCAAGCTAATAAAGATAATCCTAATGGTACTCTTACTAGTTAGAAGCCCATTCTTGATGAGCTAGATAATTAGGATACATGAAAACTAAATGATTACTGTGCACCCTCTATTACTAATACTCCAACTCTTGCTATTCAACAACATTGTTTATCTCTCTTTGATATGAAGATTCTACCTTACTTCAATTCTACAATATAATTATCTCCATCCACATTTTGTATGTTATAATATATTTTCAAAAACTTTCATTAGTATAAATACCTATTTAAAAAACAATTAATTATTAACTATTTATTTTTATTTACAACATATTTTTTTGCTAAAGAGCTCAAATAACCAAGCACTACAAGTTGCTTCATTCCAAAGTGCTTGGAGTGCATGTACACAATGCCGTACGTCATTATTCTGTCTGTTTGTAGGATTTTTAATTCACCGCGTCATTCTTAGGGCTTAATTTGGTTTGTTAAAATGTTACGTGCGATGGATGCCACGTGTCCCTAAAAAGGAGAAAATAACGCACTTATTAGGGAATGGAAAACCTCTTTGTCTCTCAAGTGGAATCGTTGAATAATGAGTAGTCGATCTGTTCATTCTTGTCGTTTAATGTCTTAAAAAGGTTGGCCAACGAATCCTTCTAGAAGCCCGATCACCTACCCTTGAAATACTCCACGTCGTTTTCAGTTTATGATTGTACGGTCAGGATCAATTTCCTTTCACTTGCGAAAAGGATGTCAATAAATTTAATAAAATGGAGGTGATAAACATGCTTGTCTCTGGTTTAAAGAAAACAAATAAATAATTGGCAACACAAAAAGAATATAAAAATGCATTTTGTTGTGACATTTCATTATTGAATGTATTGACTTAATATTTAATTCAAAGAGGTAAACATAAAAATATTATCTATACAAATTTTCAGCTAAACTTTCAAAATTATTGTTGATCATAAAATTTGAGTTTTAAATAGTTTTGGATTTTAAGTTTTTTAATAAATATAATATTTATATTTAATTAGTATAGTAATTGAATTATCATTTTAAATTTTGATATAGTAAAAATTTGGTGGTCTAAAATGTTGACTTGAATTTAAGATTTAACAAAAAAATTGGTAAATAAAAAATGTATAAATATATAGAACATATTTAAATAATGTATGAACAATTTAAAGAATGAATTTAGAGAACGTTCAAATCTATTTTTATCATAGTAGCATTACTCAACAAATTGAAAGTAAAATAAAATTCAATTACTTAGAGATAAAATATTAAAAATTGAATAAAATATAAGAAAATGTTATTTTTATTTTAATCCAAATAAAGGAAAAAAATACTTCTCCACTTGATACATCCCAAAGCAATTTTTTTAATATATTTCTTTTAAAAATTAGAGCAAGGATTTGAAGGTAACAACCCTTAGCAAAGTTAAGGGGAAACATCTCTTGTAAGATTTAGTTCTAGTGCCTAGACACATTCTCTATCATGATACAAGGTGAGGTTAAGGGATGGAGCCCTTGCCAACAAGTCCAAATTAAGGACTTTAAGGCTATAAGGACTTTCACGTGGAAAATTCTATTTTTGACATTTTAATTATTTTTAAAATCAAATGTCAATAAATCTTTTCAATCATTCGACAATCAATTCACACTTTCGAAGATGAAAAGAAAAAAAAAAACTAGGCATAATTAATAGACTCGTGGCATGTTTTGTTAATTAGGTGAATCTTTCCAAAAAATCACCATTTGTGTTATAAATTCAATAAGTCTTACTAAAAAATACATAGGTAACTTAGAAGTTCCTTACACTAAATCACTCAACAATAAATGCTAGCGTGATAGTTAATGCACTAGTTGTTTACATGTGAGATTCATTGGTCTCTCTTATTTATCATTATCAAATATTTTATTATAAATAGTTCTTGGTGTGTGAGTATGAATAGCATAAAATGGATCTTTCTAATTTTAACAAATGGACAGATATTGTTAACTTTGTATTTTAGTTTATAGGTTTCATACTTGGCAAGCTCTTGTCAAACTTGTGATATTTTTTGTTCAATGAGTAATGCGTCAATGGATTATAGGCCAATTAAATGGGAACATATCATAATAGTTAGTGCATTAAGGCCCCTACTAAATTACCAATGGTTCAATCTCTTCCCACTAAATCAACTTGCAAACCCCTAACAAATTACTCATCGAATAGAAAAATGCATAAGTCCAACTAGAACTCTATGAATTTGAAAACCATAAATTAAAATACATATATTAATATTATTTTATTTGTTAAATTACAAATATTCATTCTATATTATTCATATTCACCCACCAAAACCTTTTTATAATAAAGACTCGAATAATGATAAATAAGAGAGACCATTAAATTTACAATTGTATGATATAGTTATCATTAACTTAAAAATTAAGAAAGAGGTCTCATAGTGGATATAACACAAGTTCAAACCACATAATTTGATGTCTCATCTAACCATGTATCATCATTGTTGGGTGTTGGGTGTTTCACTAACATGATCATGTTATGACTTGACAAATATGGATTCATAACATGATTGTGTTATGTGGTTTATAAAATTGGATCATGGTTTGTAAGAAATAAAATGTGAGTACATTTTTGTGTCATGAAAGAAAAAAAGTTTGATTGTCCATTCATAGTTGTAGCTAGGAGAGGAAAACTATGAGTTTCTTGAGCAAAATGTGATTGTATTTTGCCAAATTGAACTCTACCCCAAGTATTTTTGTAATGCCATGTCAATGGAGATGTAAGTAGGGAATATTTTGTGTTTTTAATCCAAACTCTCATTGATCAATCATTTCGTTAACAATTCTTACATCTATCAATTAAATTCTTCATTTTCTACTAGTTTCATCCTATGTTGCCTTATTTGGTAAAGTTTCTCTTGGTATTAGGTTCATGAGATGATTGATACTCCTAACTAGTGGTAGTCTATCTCATAGCATATTGTCTTATATAATATCCTTTTACTTTGTCAATAGTTCTAAAATTTTCTTCTATGGTATATTTTTTTTCATTTCCAATGGTATATATTGTACTTCTAGTGTTACATAACTTGGAATTAATGAAAAACACATATATCATGTCTCAAAACCATCTAAGAAAAATTTCCCATCTACTAAAAACTTCTAAGACTATTGCAAACTTGTTCTTCTCTTTGAACATTTAATGGAATCAACTAGTGTCTTTTACTATTCCTAATTTTAGTACATAATTATTATCTCTCCCATAATATATAACACTCCTCTAAAATTTCCATGGCCTCCCCAACAAAAAAATTCACACATCTATTATCATTATATCACACAAAAAATTATCATAATATGAACCTATTTTGAGTTTGACCAACCATTACTTTTTCAACAATACTTTTTATGCTCCTTTTGCAACCAAGTAGTCTTATATGGTCTAGGGTGTTCTAACCTTCTTAGCTTCAACTTTACAAACCATTTATTCATACACTAAATTATCAATACTACCATTATCAATGATAAATTTACAACACTTAACTCTTGATTTGTATATTGTCTTTAAAATATATTCCTTTGTATTGGTTCTTTTTCACCCTTATATTTTAATAGAACTCTTCTAATGACAAGAGACTCACCTTGAACTTTAGTTTATTTTTAGAATTTTATGATCTTTTAGTCTCCTCATCAGCATGTGCAACTCTTCATTTCCCTTTTTATATTTTGCTAGGGTTTTCCTAACCTTGGGAGCATTCAAATTCTTGATGTCCTTCCTCTCCACACTTTAAATAAACTCCTCTAAAAGTTATTCCATTGCCTTAATTGTCTCTCCCTCTATCCCTTTGATATTTATTAGTTTTGTCACTATAGTATGATTTTTTCATCTTTCTTTGTGTTAGGAACTATTACCACTTCCTTCATCATAGTATGAAATACCACACTTAAAAGTTTTGATATATGATCTTTTGTCGGTGCATTGAGAATTTTATCTTTGGAATCTTCTTCTACTTTCTCTTTTCTCATTTATTTTGTCTTCAAGTCTTATGTTCAATTTATTTTCTATGATTAGGGATAACTAATATGCTTCCTCCACTATTTGGGTATTCAACATATTCAACTCTTCATAAACGATCCTCTCAAACCATTGATGTATCTTGCCACTTTTTCCACTCCATCATGGTGTCCTAAATCTAATTGTTGTCCTATAGTACTCCTTGGTATGGTTTTTCACAATAATATCCTTCTACCTCAAGTTTTGCAATTCCTTCAACAATCTCGAATAAATTTTTGTAAGAATGAGCTTAGCTTTTAGCCTTTTCACTATTCTATCCCATTTCCCAATCTTGTGTTTTCTCTTTCTATGTATTTATAATTGAATTTCCTTCCACCAAATGACACCATGACCTTTCAACTTAGTTTTAGTGTTTTTTTTGCCCTATTCTTAGCATCAATATTTTTATACTCAAAATATTCTTCTAAATCAATTATCTAATCTATCATATCTTCACAATTTAAACTACCAAAGTAATTTGGAATGCCTGCTCTAGTCTTCTTATCAATATTTCATATTACTTTCAACACCCTTTCTTGTCTTTTTCTTCACTTTCATTTTTCTTGATAGGGATAGTTTCTTGTTCCTCGTTACTCTCATTGGTTTTAGGGTAAGATTTATTTTGTAGTATTATTCAAAAGCATCCATTCAAATCCTCATTACCTTCATCTTCTTAAATATTTCTTCCATCTATCTAGTAGCATTAACAATAGCTTGTCCTCTTTGTGGAGGCATCTTGGATCTTATGTAAAGTGCCTCAAAGTCGATGCTCTATCCACAATCACTCCTAGAAATTTCTTTATAGTCAATCTTCTATTCACAAGCTTCTTGTAGATTACCTCAAATTTGATAATTTGTTTACAACCTATTCAAGTCTGAAGAATATTCTATCCAACACTCTTTGATCAATTGGAACTAACTATGTGTTGTCTTTTATTGATATGTCTTAATTTACCAACCTCATATCTTCACATGCTCTAATACCACTTGATGTAGTCATGGATGAAGAATCCAATGATGGATTGTTCAACCTTGTAGTCTAATAAACAATTACACAACATAACTCAATGAAACAACAAAAAAAATTGTGATCTTTACTCATTCACATTTATAATAGAATTACAATATGTTGCAATAGGGTATTGACATACTAGACCTCAACCATTTGATTACAAATGGGCACACTATGTGCAAATTATAAAATTTGAATGATATTACAATACAATGTCAATGCCAAGCTGGGAATTTTTCAATTATCTTCATTTCAAATGATTATGAGAGATGTGTATATAGCAAATCTTCTAGCCTTGAGCATGATCTCAATTGGTCACAAGGAGATGCAAAGATGCTAAGCAATGTGTAGCTAGCCAAACATGTGAATGAATCTTTTGGCATGAATGCAATAATAATGGATCAATAAATTCTAATGTGGTTCATGCCCTAAGCTCTCTTGGGTCCACTCTATCTAGAAATTTATTCCTTTGTTGTTGCATGTTTCATAAAGGTGTTGCAAGCCTCAAATAGTGTAAGTAGATGTTACTATGTTATGTTTAATAATAAGTCAAAAAATGAAATATAACTTTGTAGTGATCATAATCTCCTAGAAATTAGATACAACACTATAGATTTAATGTAGAACATGTATTCCCAACAGTGAGGTGAAATATGCAGATGTGATGAAACATGATGTTTGAAATGTTATTAAAAACCATCAACAAATAAACAAAATAAAAAAATATATTTTGAATGATGCATAACTATGTTTATATCTTACCAGGCTCTTGCTTAAATTTTCTAAACCTTATATTTTACAAATAATCCTTTATCTTTTTTTAATTTAAAACTTCATATTATTAAATTGTATAATCATATTTAAATTATAGATTAAAGACTTTTAAAAGAGAAAAATATAAATATACTTTTACCTATTCAGAGATTAACCTATTACTTGACTAATACAATGTTATGGTGGATCATTTTAACCGATAGGGTAATTTTTATGGCTATCAAGTCCCCTTCCCCCAAAATGAGGGGAAATATTGTCTCCTAAAAAAAAGAATCTCCCCCAAAACAATATTATCTAATTGTTAAAAAATATACACATGGTAGTTTGATCTTTTAAACCTTGTATCTTTCATCTTAGCTTTCTGGTATTATTTTTTCATAGAAGAAGAGTGATTGGAGCTTATTCCAGGTCTGCGGAAATAAATAGAATAAGAGATAGATCCTATTGAGAGTGTTATATAAGTGGCACAACTTGTAGTCTCCTGCAAGAGGTAGAAGGCGGCAATGGAGAATCCTCAGTTGTATCACGACAAGAAGAGGGCGGTATGTGGGAGTACTGTGTATGCCTTATTCGGGATAGGCTGAATCTATATGGGCCAAAAGCGTAATTATATATGACCCGCTCAAAAGCTGCTGTGGAGAGCTCCCTCCGCTTCCCAACAGATAGCAATTTCCCTGTCTCTGCCAATGCACCGCCCTGAACAGAAAACTGGTTGGAAGAGGAGGGTGGAACACCCGCAGTACAAACTGGAAAATGGACAAAATTTAGATTTGTTCCCTCCCACGCCACTTACAGGCACCTATATGGCCAGTACAGGTACTTGGAAAAAATTTAAAAACTCTTTTGAAGGTGGAGGGTACACCTACCAACAAGCAAGTCCACGCACACTACAATCCCCTACAAGACTTTTAGGACAGGGGTCTGATATGGTAGAGGGACATGTGAAATGCCACAGACCATCTCATATGCAAAATTGGTGTCCTTTTTAGCATTGACAAATATACCCTTAGACCTTTACAAAACAATTAAGAGTTGTATATCAGTTATGATTTTTTTGGTAATTTGTGTTTAGTCAAATATGTAGACGCTATTGTGGCTATTTCATTATAAGATTTGTTGGAAGAGGACAAGGAAAACAGGGGTTTATCATTAGATTTCTTAACAGTTCTGTTGTAAATTTAAAAGTTAGAATAACAAGGATCTGCTGTCTCATAAACTATCTTTGATCTCGTGAATGTTAAAATTCTTCTATTCTATTAGAATGACAGAATCTGATGTCCCATAAACTGTCTCTCACCTATAAACTATCTCTGATCTCATGAATGTTAAAATTCTTCTATTCTATTTTATTCTATTAGAATGACAAGATCTGGTGTCCCATAAACTGCTCTCACCTATAAACTATTTTTGTCCTCATGAATGCTAAATTTTTTCTTTTGTAATCAATTAGAATGACAGTCTTTTGTCTCATAAACTATCTTTGGTCTCGTAGATGTTAAAATTCTTCTATTCTATTCTATGAAATGTATTTCACAGCTAAATTATGTCTAATTTATCCATAGGTGAAATTTGTGTTTAGTCAAGTATGCAGACATTTTTGTGGTTACTTCATTGTAAGATTTGTTCTAAGAGAATAAGGTTGGAAAACAAGAGGGACTTATCATAAGACTTCTTAGCAGTCGGACATCAAATCTAAAAGCTAGAAAGACAGGATCTGCTGTCCCATAAACTATTTTCGATCCCAAAATATAAAAATTCTTCTATTCTATTTTATTAGAATGACAAGATCTACTATCCTATCTGTCCTCATGAATGTTAAAATTCTTCTATTCTACTCGATTTGAATAACAGATTTCTTATCTCATTAATTTTAAAATTCTTTTTCATGAAATATATTCATTGATATAAATTTACAAATAGTAGAGAGTCAGAGAAGGGAACTGTAAATGTATTAAAAAGAAGAAGAAAACAAAGCTATTAAAAACTGCATTTCCAAAATTTAGAGACCTCTGGAAATGGAAAATATATATTTAAGAAGCCAGACATTATATTAGACACCTTGGACTCTCCGCCCTTCATGTTCTACATTCATAATTCACCATGGCAGGAGCTTCAGAGCAAGAAACCATTAGTATGGATTCTATACAAGTTTTACTCAAACGAAAGCCCTTAAACGATACAAATCTCCGTGCAAAGCTGATTTCTTGAATTGACATCCCAGGCTTGCGATGCCCAATTTGCTACAAAACCATCTATATAACCCCTGTCCGTAATCAGCACCAACACTGATCCGTTTCCCAATTCTTTCCCCTCGAATTTCTAACAGGGGACGAAAACCCCTTTGCAGGCCTGCCGGTAAATACTTTGGGCGGAACAAATTGAAGAGCCTCATCGTATGCTCTTCTCTTGTGGGGGTCACAGAGCGTGTCATAGGCCCCATTTATCTGAGAGAAATTCATGGTCGCACACTCCATCTGCTGCAGCGGCACCACGTCAGGATGGAATTGCAGAGCCAATCTTCTGTATGCAATTCTAATATCCTCATGGGAGGCATCACAGGGGACACCCAACAGGGCATAATGATTCTTCTTCTCTCTATCCCTCCTCTCTTGTTGTGTGCTACTGCCATTAAAGGTGGCTGAAGCTCTCACTGCCCTGGTATCGCTATGACGATTGGATGAAAGAGGGAAAGAGGATGGGCTCTGAGGGGGTGTGAGACTGCAAGGAGAATTGATCCCAGGACCTCCAATCTTCAGAGGGGTAACACTTCGAACAGACCCGGCCGCCCAAGAGATTTTCATTTTGACAAGCGAATTGAAGTTGTGGGTTGTGAAACTCCTAAATAAAGAACTTATCGTAATCCTCGCCGGACTGCTGAAGCTATGGATTTGACGGGTGGTCCCTGTTCCATAGTACTAAATGCTTTCTGGTTTTTTAAGGGGCAATTCTACCTTGTTAATCAATTAACATTTGGGCTCTCCAAGTCACGTGCAAACAGACTTTTTATTCCCTTAACCCTTTGCCCACTTTCCACCCCTTTGCTTTTGTCTTGTTTCTTGTATGAATGACTTCACTAGGGAGGTTAGTTGGGAGTGGTGGTGGGCCACCTATCTTGGTGTTCCATATATAGGTTAAAGAATGGAGTCTTTAAAAAAGGAGGGATTACATTATTTTATTGGGTATTTCAAATAAATTTGATTTCTTATGTTGACCATATTTAAAAAATAGGATTGTTTTCCCTTATTTTGTTGCATGGTGTGTAATGAGTCTTGTTTTTTTTATTGAAGGTGTTCACTAAAAATTTACTATTATTGATTTCAAATTTGATCCAAAATAGTAAATAACACATTTGAATTTATTCAAATTTAATTTTAATAAATAAATAAAAATTTAAGGTTGTATAAAAAAGGAAAAGAGAATAGTTAGAGAGAACTTGTTTTTACTGGTAATTCTAAAAGGTATAGAATATTGAGAAGATGATAAGAGGTCACTAAATTTTGGTTTATAAAATTTGATAGGCATATTCTTTTGAGGCACGGTAGTGTTCCATTGGATGTGGTAGTCTCCACTAGTGGGCAATAGTGTTCTTGGGGAAGCATTACTATTTTTCTTCACATGGTCGTGTCTTTTATAAAATGTTGATCCAAGTCTACAACGTTTTCTTATAGAAAAAATGAATGCTCAAAGAGTGTTTCTAATATCCACCATAGTTAATTCTTAGGATTAAGTCAATAGTTCAAGACATGCATTTTGAGGTATGTGAATCTTCTATTGTGTTCCATTTTTAATCAATTATTATGGATTTTTTTAATGATTAATTAATTGATTAAGATGTGTGTATTCAATGTTTTAAATGATGCACTCAGAGTGATGACATTTTGTTTTGCATGATACTATGAAAGTTTGATATTTCATTGTCTTTATGAAATAATTTTTGATTTAATATGATTGCTAGTTATACATAATATTTGCAAATGTTTTTCATTATAGAATGGTGGATATTTCTTAAATCAAATGCAGTCGATATCTTGCATATTTTATGATCTTGTGATTTTTTATATAGATAATGCTCACAGAGGTGAAGCATTGGGTCGTCTCGAGAGATCACCCATCCTAGTACTATTCCAGCTCAAGCACACTACTACTCTATGGTTAAGCACGCTGAGCTGGAGTAGTACTGGGATGGGTGACCTCCTGAGATGACCCAATGCTTCACCTCTGTGAGCATTACCTAGATGCAATGAGTGCTAAGTGGACTATTCATTATCATGAGAGATGGGTTCTTGTGAACCACTACTCATGAAACATGGGTCAATGAGTTTGACTCGTAAAACTACACGGTTGAATCCTGATAGCAATATCACGATATAGATATATACTAATTATCGTTTGTTGACATGAGGAGTATGCAAGTTAATTTTCCCCCTCTTGCATGTTGAGGGAGAATATCATTAGGGAGAAGAAGGTAGATAGCAACAACAAGACAATTGAACCATGTGTTATCTAAGAACCCACACACTAGCACAAGTTTGCAATAGTCATATAATGATGTATTATAGGAATGTAGTGGCATACTTGAGTGTCATCATGAGTTGGTATCTTTGTACATTAACATTATATGATAAATAGGTTTGTTTATTTTTTACATGCTTGATTAACTTGAATTGCGATCATTATTTTATAGATTGAGCTCATAGGGTTTCAAGGGGAATACGATTTGAATTTTATTGAACTTTAATTGTTTGAAATATTTTTTTATCTAATATAATAATATTTTAGAAATAACCATAAGGGGTTTATACCTTGATTTGAACCACGAGGAAATGGTGGAAGTTGTGAGATTTTGAAGGACCAAATTAGATTTTTATTTTTTTGGCATTTATGCCACATAGCAAGCGTGGAGAAAAGGAGTTATAGTGGGAATTTATGACATTAATAATCCAATTGTAGTGAAGGAAATGAAATGGGAAAGATCTAGGCATTTTCCTATGGGAAATAAACAGGGAAGGCATTAGAAGGCATCATCTTGCATTTTCATTTTGGTTTGCGATATTTCTTGAGCTAGTCATTAGGGATTTTGTGTGCATTTTTGCTCAAAAATAAGTTGCAACTAGAATTGTAATCAATATTTGATTGATCTTATTTTTGTTTGTGTTGAGTCTCATTTTATGGAATTTTTTTTTTGCATTTTTGGTATGCATTTGCACACTATAGGAACTATTTTTGAGCTTATATATACACACACACACACACACACACACACACACATGCATACACACATACATACATACATACATACATAAATACATACATGCATGGCTACATATGTATGCATGTATATGTAGCATCATAAATTGTCACCCTTGACGATTTCACACTATGTTTTGCTACCCTTTAAGATATTGGACCTAATTGAGCACTTAATTTCCTAAATTATGCATTCCACAACTCATTTTAAATAATTACTGACAATTTACAAGCATTAAACAAATGCTCTCATTTAATACTTTTCCCCCGACTAGACTTAAGTTTCAAAAAATAGGCTTGGGGACACTGGCACCTAGGACACCTATATTGTCCCCTATTTTGGCTCCAAATTCAAATATGTTGGCTTCGACATTTTATTTTTTAAAATTTAAATATCTAAAGTCGGCTATCAAGATTTCATTTTCAGGAAATTAGAATAATAGCATATAAATACATAGTTATTGCATCATTTGAAAACTAAGTGAAAGTATTGAGAATCAAGAGAAAAAATTATTGTCAAGGGTATTATTCAACCAGTCAAGAGTAACATTTCAAAGATTTATTACAATAATTCAAGATCCAAACATCATGTCAAAATGTATGTGAGTGTGTTCATGTGTTGCACACATGGTTGTTGTTGCACCAAAATATTGACCTGTTAATGCTTGATATAACCACCAAAGTTAATGAATCCATGGAAGGCGGTTAAACCATGTCATGAACCCGAGTGTTGTGTTGCACAACATAAGGAGACTAAGGGCGCACACCTTGCAACAATCCCATAGCGTAAGCGAGGGGTTCAAACTAGTGACCTAAACTTTGATACCAATTGTTGGAAAGACGATTGTTGTTGCACCAAAAGGCTAACCTGTTAATGTCTGATACAATCACCAGAGTTAATGAATCCATGGGAGGTGGTTAAACCATGTCACGAACCCAAGCATTGCACAGCACAACACAAGGAGACCAAGGGTGCACACCTTGCAACATCACATTTATGTTTTATATTCTTTGTGAAGACTAATCCTTAAGGATATGTGTATGACTTCAATCCTTCAAGGAAGCCATTGAAGGGTGGTGAGTTGCAACACTTTTTAGATTCATTAGTCCTTATCATTTATCCATTTATCATTGGCATTGCGATTGTGGAAGTGCAAACACTAACACGGGGTTTGACCAAGGCAAGCCCCTAAATGGCCCAACCTTTCTTCTCTCTTTGAATGTGCAGGTTTCAGGTCTAAAGAAGATTGAATTAAGTTTGAAGATCAATTATTCATAGTTTCAATAAAAACCCTACATCTTGACAACTCATGAAAACTTAGTTACAAAATTATCCGGCTATGATCCGACAATGTGACAAGTGAAAAATAGAAGCTTTGATTTGACACCAAAGGATTGTGAAAACATATATGAATTAACCCTACAAAGACAATGGCGCCTGAGATGCCTATGTCCTCCATTTTCAACTCCAATTTATATCATAGGTGCATGATGTCCTACTTAGTCCTTTCCTATAGTTTGTTTCTATCTATGATTTCTCATATCTCCCAATAATTTCTAGTAAAACCTATCATAAGCCTTAGAAAGATCAAGTTTCATGAACATAGAACTTTTCTTATTAACATGCATAGAGTGAATGAATTCCTAGATAATAACAATACCGTTGATAATTTGGTGACCTTGAACAAACCTCCATGTTCCACACAATTGATGAACCATTTCAACCTCTCAACAATAGTTTAAAAAAAAATCTTATAGAGAATATTAGAAAAGAGCTATCATGAATTGAACATCAAAGAAATTAAAAATATGATCTTTCTTAAGAATAAAATCTAATAAAAAGTCATTAAGAGATTTTAACATCTATTTTGATGTGTTCAATGATTTAGAAGCCTAAGCCGCTTAGATGTCCTCTTTGACAATATCACAAATAGCTTGAAATAATTCAATAGGGAAAATAGATGTAAAAACAACCATTCTTTAGTTCTTCCATGAAAATATGACCATTGAAAAAGGAAATTTTTTTTTTTTTTTTTTAACTTATCATGAGGGAGATAAGTCCAAGATTATAGTTCAAAATGATACATCTATTATATAAATCTCAAATAGAGAACTCGCTAGCTGGGTCCTCCAAATTGTTGGCCAAGGCCTGGTGCACAAATTTTCAGAAGATCAGATTCAGCTTTCTCTAAATCAATCAATCTCCTCAGAATTTCCTTACGAGCACCAACACTGATCTGTTTCCCAATTCCTTCCTCTGGGACTTCTAACAGGGGACGAAAACCCAGTTGAAGGCCTGACAGAATACCTTTTGGGCGCATCAAATTGAAGAGCTTCATCGTATGCTTTTCTCTTGTGGGGATCAGAGAGCGTATCGTAGGCCCCATTTATCTGAGAGAAATCCGAGGTCGCACCCTCCAGCTGCTGCAGCGGAACCACATCAGGATGGAATTGCAGAGCCAATCTTCTGTATGCAATCCTGATATCCTCATAGGAGGCATCGCAGGGGATACCCAACAGGGCATAATGACTCTTCTTCTCCCTCTCTTTCCTCTCTAGTTGTGAGCTATAGCCATTAATAGTGGCCGAGGCTCTCACTGCCCTGTTGCCGCTATAAGGATTTGATGACAGAGGGGCACAGCTGGGACTGCGGGGGGATGCGAGACCGCAAGCGGAATCGATCCCGGGACCTCCCAACTTCAGAGGGGGAACACTTCGTAGAGACATGAGTGCCCGAGAGACCTTCATTTTGATGAGCGGATGAATTGTTATGGAACAGGAGAGATGCTTCACTTATAATTAAACTGTAAATTGGAATGAGTCGCTGATGTGACTGATGGGTTCGGCCATGGCGTGTCCTACCAATATAAGATTGGATTTCACTCTTCTGGCGAATTCAATCAGAAAATGACGGGGGTTTACTATCTATAACCATGGTGCCCTAAAAAATAAAGAGTAGGGCCACTGCCTACATGTGGAGTGTCTAAGGATAAAGCCAGTCAAGGTTGGTGTAACGCCACTGTTGGAAGTAGTTTTTCAATAATAGAAAGACTGATATTTGAAGGAAGCTTCGTTCTGAGTGGCCTTTGCACCAACAAGTCGTTATTTGGGAGAGGAGAGATATTATGTGGTCGGTTCTAGAAGGATTTGTTGTTTTATCTAATGCACCACCTTGATCACCCTCTACTCCCAAAACATCTAAGATGAAAATGAGTACACTCGTGGGAGGTGGCACCCTCTACACCCTCTGAATTAGTGTCTCTTTTGGAACATAGATTATAACAATTCAAGCAAAGATGACAATTAGGAGCACTAGAACTAGATGGTTAGGCCAGTGGATCATCGTTGAAGCAAAAGGATGAGATATCTATGTGCGATGATCTATAAATGTGTCTGTGAGGCTAGTAATTGCATGGAGATTTTGTACTTCCATAGTCTCTTTGATGATTAATGGAACTGACATACGATGAATAGGTTTTTGTGCTAGTGGTCTTTGTTGACGGTTTCCTACCCCATGAACTTCTAGTCTATCTTGGGTAGAGCCACCACCTCTACCTTGAACTCCTTCATATCAAAATAATTGAAAAATTCATGAAGAACAAACTCACAATAAATTTTTCTAAGAAAATATAATGGCACCTCATGGGTATTACATGGAGGTTGGTCAAAGACCATCCTCCACCTCTCCTATTTTTTTTATTTTTTTTATCTCATCATGATTGCACCAATGTATTGGAAATCTCCTGGAAGTCACATCAAGGGGGGCATTGGTTCTAAGATCCGTAAAAAAAGCACACATTTGTTCTTTTGTTATATCTTTCCTTTTCGCTTCATCACACAATAATTTTGTTGCATAAATATAATGACATGAATCTTCATAGCTTTGCCATTGATTTATTTTGTTGGGTCACTATGCCAAAATTGATAATCACTGCTTCCAATGATGAAACAAGTGACCTATGATGGGGGTTTTGAAGTTGAAGCATTCAATTTTGAAACTAATTCTATAATTTGAAGTTTATTTTGTTCCAAATGCTTTATCAAATCCTTTGGGCTTTGTTTAGGGTTCTTCATAACTGTTGGAGGAGACTCATAAATTCTAGGGTTGTCTTCACGAATTTCATCTTTCAAATTTGGCTTTCAATTAGGGTTTATAGGATACGCTATAAAGAATTGAAAAACTAATGAAATTCATCAAAAGTAATTTATTTTTTCAAATGCAAACCGAATTTGACTATAATACACTAAAATTTTACACTTACCTCTTCTATAGTGTGGCATTGTGAAATGCTTGTTAAATTTCCAAAGCACGATCATGTTTTGGAGAGCAAAGGATAGAGAGGGCTAGTTGTGAGTTAAGTCATAGTTGCAAATGTTAAGATGTCTTTTTTTGTTGTGCTTTTATCTTTCAATAATGTGCTCACTTTATGCAAACATAATGCGAGCATGTTATTAACACATAATACAAGCACATTATTGAAACAAAACGTGAGTGTGTTATATAAACCACAAAACTTGCTTGTGTTTTGGATTGGTATTACCAAACCATAATATGAGCACATTTTGTGTTTTCACAATAACACGCTTGTGTTTGCTTTATGTTTTGTGGATTGACCACTTTTTTGTATACCATATTGGTGCACAAGCCCACTTCTAGTTGTTTTCTAGCATAAAGGTTAAAAATATATTGCAAAATTAACTAATTAAAAAAGAGGTCTACTTGTCTTCAAAAAGACTCATAGCACACCAATTCTAAAGAATCAAGAAAATCTAGATAAAATAAAATAAATAATTGACAAGAGATAAGGAAATCCCGAAACAATATAGATAGGGCATAAGCATTTGTTCCCTTGAAGATTTTAATTTCTTTGAGCATCAAAAGTTATGTTTTCCCTTATGTTAAAAAGGTTGGACCAATAAGAAAACCATTAAAAAATAGTAATTATAAAGTTAACACATGGTGGAATAAATATGAAGGACACTAGAAGAATATGCACACCAACAAGAAACACAACACCAAGAGTGATGAATCTAGGTAGGCATGATAGTTGACTTTTACAAATTTTGTAAAGTGTTTGCTAATATCTCGGATGGGGAAATCATGGTCATTTCCAATATCAACCTCAATGCCATTAAAGTTAGAAGATTATTTAGTCAAAAAATTAGCAACTTGAGTTTCTTCCCTTCTAGTATGGTTCCACTTAACAACATTTGAAACCATGAATGACTATGATATTTTTTTCACATTCATTCAACTACTACATTTTTTTAAATTATCAACCAATATTTTAAATTCAAAGTAAAGAATAATATCCATAAAATTCCTTTATTTAGCATGTAAAAGAGCTTGGAAAATGGTCATAACCTCTACAAAATTAATATAACCAATACTAAGACTCCCTATAAACTAGAACTTGACTTTTCCATTCAATGATCAAGACAAACACCTCCTATGGTAACATTTCTAAGATTATCTTTTGAAGCACCATCAATATTCATTTTAATTAGTTCCGAAGAATGACATTCCCAATGAGTAAGTTGATAATCCCAAGCTTTGTTATTGGAAGATGTAGAAGAGGGAGAAGTTATAAGACTTCACCAAGTCTCATTAGAACTCCAAATTCTCACCAATAAATGAATTGATAATATTGAATCTAAACTTGATTGACCATTTTTCTACCCCAAACTTAACTTACATGCCTTATTTTACCATAAAAAATCATTTGATTTTTCTCTCACCAAATATTCTAGTAGATCAAACTAGGGTTGATATCATGCAAAAGATTAAGGGATTTTAGCTTTAAAGGTCACAAATGATTCACAAGAGAGTCTTGGATAGACTCAAAATTATTCCATACAATCCCAAACAAATCATAACATAAACGATGGAGAAAAGTGGCAAAGGGGAAAGATAAAATAATATGGTTACTAGACTCTTAATCTTTGAGGAAAATAATACAAATTATTTAGATCAACAACCTCTTATTTGAAGATTATCCTAATAAATAAATTATCTAAAGCTACAAGAAACATGAAAGAATTAACCTTAGGACAATATTTAAGATGCCAAATCCTTTTCCAAAGCTTAGAGTTTTTAACTTCCAAGTTATCTTCTAGAAGAATTTTATAACTAGCTTGTAAAGTGTAAATCCTAGAACTTGTTAAACTCCATCCAAGGATCATATAAATGCCTATCTAAAGATACCTTTTAAGATGCTAAAATATAAGCTAAATGATTAGTGATGAGAAAGAATTGTTCACTTGGCCAAAGGAATTTATTTTTCCATTTCTAAATCTTCACAATATCCTACATGATTGCATATTGAAAATTAGAAAATTAAATCTAGCCAAATTTAGTATATTTCTTTTTTAATTCTAGGTGACTAGGCATTTACACAAAAATAAGTCTATGTTGGTCCATCGTCTTAGAAAAGAGCAAGGTCTCCCTTTCCCACAATCTAAAAAATGCCAACTTTAATCAAATTACTACATAATTTTATAATTTTTCATATATGAGTATCTTGGCCAAGGGTCAACATCCTAGGGATGAAAGTACGATTCTTCATATTTAGGTACTTGAGCTTAAGAATTCCCCCGTTAAGGGATATTCCTCTACACACCATCTGCGATATAATTCTATAGTGAGAGCTATATTATTGAGGGAAGACCACATACCTAAACCACCTCTCTTTAGGTTGACAAATTTTATCTCGAGTACAACCAAATACCATTTCTTTTTCTATGGATTTCCTTTGAAAATAAACTTTCTCATCTTATGATCCAAATCATGCAGAATGCCTTTTGGAGCCACACCAACTATAAATCTATAAACTACGAGAGATTGAATCACAACTTTGAGAAGGATTATACAATCATTCTAAGAGAGGTATCTGTGTGTCCATTTATTAATATGATGTTGAATAGAATCCAACATAGTGCCCCATTCTTTTTTCCTAAGACAAGTAGGATAAATTTGGATACCTAAATATTTGAAAGAAGGAGAATCAACCTAAAATAAAGAATATGAGCAATTTTTCCTGAAGATGATGGTTGATATAGAAAAATAAAACCTAAGACTTTTGTTCATTCAAGAGTTGACCAGATGAACTAATATAAATGTCAAGAACTCACTTGAGTAGTAGCTTCCTTAAGAGCATCAATACTCATGAGAAAAGTCTCATCCAAAAAATGATTATATGAAATCGGATCTATACCCTACACAATTGAAAATCTAGAAATAGAGGCATAACACTTAAGGTGTTTTAAAAACCCACCAATTCTTTCTAATATAATGAGAAAGAGATATGGAGAGTAAGTATCACCTTGATGTAAGTCAATTTCAAAGTAAAAAATAATAGGAGAGCAATTTATAATCACAAAAAAATGGAGAGGTGCAACATGTCATTAACCATTGAATCCAATTATCATCAAAATCAAGACTACATATGGTATCTTCCAATTAGTTCTAGTAAAACCTATCTTAAGCCTTAGGAAGATCAAGTTTCATGAACATAGAACTTTTCTTGTTAACATGCATAAAGTGAATGAATTCCTAGATAATAACAATACCATTGATGATTGATCATGAACAAACCTCCATGTTCTATAGAAATGATGGAAGAAAGGAACCATTTCAACCTCTTAACAATAGTTTAAAAAAAATTCTTATATATAATATTATAAAGAACTATTGTGAATTGAACATCAAAGAAATTAAAAATATGATCTTTCTTAGGAATAAAATCTAATAAAGAGTTATTAAGAGAATTTAAAGCCTCTCAAATGTCATCTTTGACAATATCACAAAAATCTTGAAATAATTCAATAGAAAAAGTGGTACCATTGAAAAAGGACTTTATCATGGGGGGAGATAAGTCAAAGATAATTGTTCAAAATGATACATCTATTATCCAGAAAAACCGCGGGGGCTTTGAACAGAATTTCAATGGCATTCATTCTAAATACAGAATTTACAGAGTATCTTGTTTCCAGACATTGTAATCTTCAGTTTCTACACGTTGAGACTTTACCATAGCCGGAGCTTCTGGGAAAGAAACAGAAACTTTACTCAATTACATAAATCTCAAATAGAGAGCTCGCTAGCTGGGTCCTCCAAAATTTTGGCGAAGGCCTGGTGCACAAATTTTCAGAAGATCAAATTCAGCTTTCTCTAACTCAATCAATCTCCTGAGAATTTCCTTACGAGCACCAACACTGATCTGTTTCCCAATTCCTTCCTCTGTGACTTCTAACAGGTGAGGAAAATCCAGTTGAAGGCCTGACAGAATACACATTGGGCGCATCAAGTTGAAGAGCTTCATCGTATGCTTTTCTCTTGTGGGGATCAGAGAGCGTATCGTAGGCCCCATTTATCTGAGAGAAAATCGAGGTCGCACCCTCCAGCTGCTGCAGGGGAACCACATCAGGATGGAATTGCAGAGCCAATCTTCTGTATGCAATCCTGATATCCTCATAGGAGGCATCACAGGGGATACCCAACAGGGCATAATGACTCTTCTTCTCCCTCTCTCTCCTCTCTAGTTGTGTGCTACAGCCATTAACAGTGGCCGAGGCTCTCACTGCCCTGTTCCCGCTAGAAGGATTTGATGATAGAGGGGCACATGTGGGACTGCGGGGGGATGCGAGACCGCAAGCGGAATCGATCCCGGGACCTCCCAACTTCAGAGGGGCAATACTTCTTAGAGACATGGGTGCCCGAGAGACATTCATTTCGATGAGTGGATGAATTGTAATGGAACAGGAGAGATGCTTCACTTATAATTTAACTGTAAATTGGAATGAGTCGCTGATGTGACTGATGGGTTCGGCCATGGCGTGCCCTACCAATATAAGATTGGATTTCACTATTCTGACGAATTCAATCAGAAAATGACGGGGGTTTACTATCTATAACCATGGTGCCCTAAAAAATCAAGAGTAGGGCCACTGCCTACATGTGGAGTGTGTAAGGATAAAACCAGTCAAGGTTGGTGTAACGCCACTTCTGGAAGTAGTTTTTCAATAATGGAAGACTGATAATTGAAGGAAGTTTCATTCTGAGTGGCCTTTGCGGGAGCTGTACACCAACAAGTCGTTATTTGGGAGAGGAGAGATATTATGTGGTCGCTTCTAGAAGGATTTTTTGTTTTATCTAACGCACCACCTTGATCACTCTTAGTACTCCTAAAACATCTAAGATGAAAATGAGTACACTTGTGGGAGGTGGCACCCTCAACACCCTCTCACGAAGTGTCTCTTCTCGAACATAGATTATAACAATTCAAACATAGATGATAATTAGGAGCACTAGAACTAGATGGTCAGGCTAGTGGATCATTGTTGAAGCAAAAGGATGAGATATCTATGTGAGATGATCTTTCAAACATAGATGATAATTAGGAGCACTAGAATTAGATGGTCAGGCTAGTGGATCATTGTTGAAGCAAAAGGATGGGATATTTATGTGCGATGATCTTTCAAACATAGATGATAATTAGGAGCACTAGAACTAGATGGTCAGGCTAGTGGATCATTGTTGAAGCAAAAGGATGGGATATCTATGTGCGATAATCTATAAGTGTGTCTGCGAGACTAGCAATTGCATGGAGATTTTGCACCTCCATAATCTCTTTGATGACTAATGGAACCGTCATATGATGAATAGGTTTTTGTGCTAGTGGTCTTTGTTGACGGTTTTCTACCCCATGAACTCCTAGTCTATCTTGGGTAGAGCCACCACCTCTACCCTGAAACTCCCTCATATCAAAATAATTGAAAATTTCATGAAGAACAAACCCTTAGTAAATTTTTCTAAGAAAATGTAATGGCACCTCATGGTTATTACATGGAGGTTGGTCAAAGACCATCCACCACCTCTCCCAATTTTTTATTTTTTATATCTCATCATGATTGCAACAATGTATTGGAAATATCCTTGAAGTCACATCAAGGGGTGCATTGGTTCTAGGATCCGTAAAAAGAGCACACATTTGTTCTTTTGTTATATCTTTCCTTTTAACTTCATCACACAATAATTTTGTTGCATAAATATAATGACATGAATCTTTATAGCTTTGCCATTGATTTATTTGACTTGTCACTATGTCAAAATTGATAATCATTGCTTCCAATGATGAAGCAAGTGATCTGTGATGGGGGTTTTGATGTTGAAGCATTCAATTTTGAAACTAATTCTATAATTTGAAGTTTATTTTGTTCCAAATGCTTAATCAAATCCTTTTGGCTTTGTCTAGGGTTCTTCATAATTGTTGGAGGAGACTCAGGTATTCTAGGGTTGTCTTTAGGAATTTCATCTTTCATGTTTGGCTTTCAATTAGGGTTTATAGGATATGCTATAAAGAATTGAAAAACCAATGAAATTCATCAAAAATAATTCATTTTTTCAAATGCAAACCAAATTCGACTATAATACACTAGAATTTTACACTTACCTCTTCTATAGTGTGGCATTGTGAAATACTTGTTAAATTTCCAAAGCACGATCATATTTTGGAGAGCAAAGGGTAGAGAAGGCTAGTTGTGAGTTAAGTCACAAATGCAAATTTTCAGGATGTCTTTTTTTGTTGTTGTGTTTTTATCTTTCAATAACGTGCTCACTTTATGCAAACATAATGTTAGCACGTTGTTAACACATAGCACAAGCACACTATTGAAACATAACGTGAGTGTGTTATGCAAGCCACAAAACTTGCTCGTGTTTTGGATTGCTATTACCAAACCATAATGCGAGCATATTTTATGTTTTCACAATAACACACTTGTGTTTGCTTTATCTTTTGTGGATTGACCACTTTTATGTACACCATTTTGGTGCACAGACCCCACTTCTAGTTGTTTTTTAACATAAAGGTTAAAAATATATTACAAAATTAACTAATTAAAAAAGAGGTTTACTTGTCTTCAAAAAGACTCATAGCACACCAACTCTAAAGAATCAAGAAAATCTAGATAGAATAAAATAAATAATTGTCAAGAGATAGGGAAACCTCAAAACAATATAGATAGGGCATAAGCATGTGTCCCTTGAAGATTTTAATTTCTTTGAGCATCAACAATAGTCTTTCCCTTATGTTAAAAAGGCTCGACTAATAAGAAAATCATTGAAAAATAGTAATTATAAAGTTAACACACGATAAAATAAATAGGAAGGACACTAGAAGAATATGCACACCAACAAGAAACACAACACCAAGAATGATGAATCTAGATATGCATGATAGTCGGCTATTACAAATTTTGTAAATTGTTTGCTAATACCCTAAATGGGGAAATCATGGTCATTTCCAATATCAACCTCAATTCCATTAAAGTCAGAAGCTTATTTAGTCAAAAAAATAGCAAATTGAGTTTCTTCCCTTCTAGTATGGTTCCACTTAACAACATTTGAAACCAGGAAAGAGGAAGATTTTTTTTTCACATTCATTCAACTATTGGTGCTTGAAGTGACAAGAGGATTTTCTTTCTAAATTATCAACCAAGATTTTAAATTCAAATTAAAGAATAATATCTATAAAATTCCTTTATTTAGCATGTAAAAGAGCTTGGAAAATAGTCATAACTTCTACAAAATTAATAGAACCAATACCAAGACTCCCTATAAACTAGAACTTGGCTTTGCGATTAAATGATCAAGACAAACACCTCCTATGGTAGCATTTCTAAGATTATCTTTTGAAGCACCATCAACATTCATTTTAATTAGTTCTAAAGGATGGCATTCCCCATGAGTAAGTTGATAATCCGAAGGGTTGTTATTGGAAGATGTAGAAGAGAGAGAAGTTATAGGACTTTACCAAGTCACATTAGAACTCCAAATTCCCACCAATAATTGGGTTGATAATATTGAATCTAAACTTTATTGGCCATTATTCTACCCCAAACTTAACTTACATGCCTTATTTTACCATAAAAAAATTTTGATTTTTCTCTCACCAAATATTCTAGTAGATCAAACCAAGGTTGATATCATGCAAAATATTAAGGGATTTTAGCTTTAAAGGTCACGAATGATTCGCAAGAGTCTTGGATAGACTCAAAATTATTCCATACATTCCCAAACAAATCACAACATCAACGATGGAGAAAAGTGGCAAAGGGGAAAGCTAAAATAATATGGTTACTAGACTCTTAATCTTGAAGAAAAGAAAACATCTATTTAGATCAACAACCTCCCTTTTTTGAAGATTATCGTAATGAATAAATTTATCTAAAGCTACAAGAAATATGGAAGAATTAGCCTTAGGACAACATTTAAGATGACAAATCATTTTCCAAAGCTTAGAGTTCTTAACTTCCAAGTTATCTTCTAGAAGAATTCTACAACTAGCTTGCAAAGTGTAAATCCTAGAACTTGTCAAACTCCATCCAAGAGTCATATAAATGTCTATCTAAAGATACCTTTTAGGATGCTAAAATATGAGCTAAATGATCAATGATGAGAAAGAATTGTTCACTTAACCAAAGGAATTTATTTTTCCTTCTAAATCTTCACAATATCCTAAATGATTGCATACTGAAAATTAGAAAAGTAAATCTAGCCAAATTTAGTATGTTTCTTTTTTTATTCTAGGTAATTAGGTATTTACACAAAAATATGACTATGTTGGTCCATCATCTTAGAAAAGAGCAAGGTCTCCCTTTTCCACACTCTAAAAAATGCCAACTTTAATCAAATTACTACATAATTTTATATTTTTTCATATATGAGAATCTTGGCCAAAGGTCGACATCCTAGGGATGAAAATATGATTCTTCATATTTAGGTACTTGAGCTTAAGAATTCCCTCGTTAAGGGCTATTCATCTACACACCATCTGCAATATAATTATATAGTGAGAGTTATATTATTAAGGACCTGGGAGGCCACATACCTATACTACCTCTCTTTAGGTTGACAAATTTTATCTTGAGTAACCAAATACCATTTCTTTTTCTATAGATTTCCTTCGAAAAGAAACTCCCATCTTATGATCCAAATAATGGAGAATGCCTTTTGGAGCCACAACAACTATAAGTCTATAAACCAGGAGAGATTGAATCACAACTTTAAGAAGGATTATACAATCATCCAAGGAGAGGTATCTATGTGTTCATTTATTAATATGACGTTGAATAGCATCCAACATAATGTTCCATTCTTTTTTCCTAAGGCAAGTAGGATACATTTGGATACCTAAATATTTGAAGAAGGGGAATCAACCTAAAATAAAGAATAATAGCAATTTTTCCTGAAGACGAGGGTTGATATATATATATATATATATATATTGTTCATTCAAGAGTTGACCAAATGAAATAATATAAATGCCAAGAACTCACCTAAGAGTAGTAGTTTCCTCAAGAGCATCAATATTCATTAGAAAAGTCTCATCCATAAAATGATTATATGAAAGTGGATCCATATCCTACACAATTGGAAATCTATAAATGGAGGCATAACAAGGTGTTTCAAAAACCCACCAAGTCTTTCTATTATAATGAGAAAGAGATATGGAAAGTAAGTATCACCTTGATGTAGGTCAATTTCAAAGTGAAAAATAATAAGAGAGCAATTTATAATCACAAAAAAAAGGAGAGGTGCAATATGTCATTAACCATTGAATCCAATTATCATCAAAATCAAAGCTACATGTGATATCTTCCAATAATTTCTAGTAAAACCTATCATAAGCCTTAGAAAGATCAAGTTTCATGAACATAGAACTTTTCTTGTTAACATGCATAGAGTGAATGAACTCCTAGATAATAACAATACCATTGATGATTTCCCGACCTTGAACAAACCTCCATGTTCCATAAAAATAATGGAAGAAAGGAACCATTTCAACCTTTCAAATATAGTTTAAAAACAAAAAACATAGACAATATTATAAAGAGTTATCATGAGTTGATGTTAAAACTTATAGACAATATTATTAAGAACTATAATGTATTGAACATCAAAGGAATTAAAAATATGATCTTTCTTAAAACTAAAATCTACTAAATAATTATTAAAAAAATTTAACATTTATTTTGATGTGTGCAATGATTTAAAAGCCTCTCAAATAGGAAAAATACTTGAACTCAGAGTTCTGTCCTTTTTATCATAAAAACATCCTCCTTTAGTTCATACATGAAAATAGTACCATTGAAAAAGGACTTTATCATGAGGGGAGATAAGTCCAAGATTTCAGTTCAAAATGATACATCTATTATCCAGAAAAACCATGGAGGTTTTGAAGAATTTACAGAGTATCTTGTTTTCAGCCTTTCTACTCTTCAGTTTCTACACCTTGAAAATTCACCATAGCCAGAGCTTCTGAGCAAGAAACAGAAAGTTCACTCAATTATATAAATCTCAAATAGAGAACTCGCTAGCTGGGTCCTCCAAATTGTTGGCCAAGGCCTGGTGCACAAATTTTCAGAAGATCAAATTCAGCTTTCTCTAACTCAATCAATCTCCTCAGAATCTCCTTACGAGCACCAACACTGATCTGTTTCCCAATTCCTTCCTCTGGGACTTGTAACAGGGGACGAAAACCCAGTTGAAGGCCTGACAGAATACACTTTGGGCGCATCAAGTTGAAGAGCTTCATCGTATGCTTTTCTCTTGTGGGGATCAGAAAGCGTATCATAGGCCCCATTTATCTGAGAGAAAATCGAGGTCGCACCCTCCAGCTGCTGCAGGGGAACCACATCAGGATGGAATTGCAGAGCCAATCTTCTGTATGCAATCCTGATATCCTCATAGGAGGCATCACAGGTGATACCCAACAGGGCATAATGACTCTTCTTCTCCCTCTCTCTCCTCTCTAGTTGTGTGCTACAGCCATTAACAGTGACCGAGGCTCTCACTGCCCTGTTCCCTCTAGAAGGATTTGATGACAGAGGGGCACAGGTGGGACTGCGGGGGGATGCGAGACCACAAGCGGAATCGATCCCGGGACCTCCCAACTTCAGAGGGGGAAAACTTCGTATAGACATGAGTGCCCGAGAGACATCCATTTGATGAGCGGATGAATTGTTATGGAACAGGAGAGATGCTTCACTTATAATTGAACTGTAAATTGGAATGAGTCGCTGATGTGACTGATGGGTTCGGTCATGGCGTGTCCTACCAATATAAGATTGGATTTCACTGCTCTGACGAATTCAATCAGAAAACGATAGGCGTTTACCATCTATATCCATGGTGCCCTAAAAAATCAAAGAGTAGGGCCACTGCCTATATGTGGAGTGAGGATAAAACCAGTCAAGGTTGGTGTAACGCCACTTCTGGAAGTAGTTTTGGATGTAGTTATTCAATTATGGAAGACTGATATTTGAAGGAAGGTTCGTTCTGAGTGGCCTTTGCGGGAGCTGTACACCTACAAGTCGTTATTGGGGGAAAAGAGAGATATTATGTGTTCGCTTCTAGAAGGATTTGTTGCTTTGTTTGTTTCTCACGTTTGGTCTGTTGTCCTTTATGATTGACCCAGTAATGTAGTTTTATGTAAGATTAGGTCAGACACATTAGCATACACTCCTAGATTTGATCCAATCGAAATTTTAGGTCGACGGTATTACATCAAGGCTAGATTTTGACACATTTATTGTTTAAGAATTATTGTGTAATTGTTGATTTGTAAAATACATTTTATATATTTGAATTTTCTTTGGTGTGATTTTATTCATTAGTTTTTGTTGGTAGGTAAATATGTATTTGATAGATTTTGTTTTATGTGATATTTTTATTTTATAATATATATTTTAGTTTTTAAGTTGTATTTTCATTAATTTTGATGGATTTGAGGATCTCTATTTTTGAAGTTTGAGGTCTTTATCTTGACATTTCATGTGTTTACATATTTTGAGAGTTATAGGATATTCATTGTTTTGGAAGTATGATACAAAATTGTCTTTTCGGTGAAGGTAGAAACTATTAGGACTCTCAATTTATTCTTTAACCAAGAAACCATGTTGTACAAAAGTTGTAGAACCATATTGTAGCATGATGCACTCTCTTCTTCTTCCTTTTTTTTTCCAACTTTTGAGTTAGCCTTAAGATTGTGGGGACGGAGGTAGCATGCCTATACATAAAGCTTGTTGTAGCTCATACTCCACACAACCTTTTTTAATGATCTCGAGCTTGGTTTTGGGAGGTGGATGGGTGGATGATGATGGAAGATTATTTGTGGACTTGGAGCTTTTTTTAATAGCCAAAGAGCTATACCAATTTCAATGTACAAATGTTTAGCCTAGATCCATTATCTATAAGCACTATCTTAATTTTATGTTTGGAAATGACCTCTATATGTAAGGGGCAACTATAAGATGGATCTAGTGATGACATATCATGATGGCTAAAGGTGGGATAGTAGTGTGATGAAAGATGACCAACAAGTGCTTATAATTAGAAAGGGTCAATATCATTGGGGACCCCTGACTCTCGTACTACCTTGTTTAATACTTCCTTATGAACATTGGATGTCTTGAGGAGATCCATGGTTTATATTTGTATAGGATTCTTCTCAAGTTGTTCAATTAGGTTATATTGGTCACTAAGAGTAGGTAGGGGATTCCCTTGAATGGTGATCCTACTATATCTTATGGTTATAACATAATCAAGGGTTTTAATCTTGATGGTATTGACTTGTTTATCATCTTGCTTGATGTTAAGAACAACAGAGTTTTAATTATGTGGGATCGTGTTGTAGTGGATTTTATGAGTGGGTATCTTAATTTTGTTTTTTCTTAGATGGGGATCACACTTGACCGTGCTTTGGAAAGGGTCTTGGTAGATTCCTATTTGGGTGTTTGGCAAAGATGAGCTTTGCCTTCTATTTTGATGTCTTCTTTGTCAATCAAATATTGAATATAGTTCTTAATCTTCATACATTTATTGGTGGCGTGACTTTGTTTTTATGACATTTTCCATATTCATGTTTGTTATACCAAGCTAATTGGGGTTTTCTTTCATCATATTGGAACCCTAATTTTTTGTATCATATATTTGATTTGTTTTGATTCCATGTTGTGTATTTGACCTTATCCACCCTTGTTAATAACCAATTTGAGAAGTTCTAAATGGGTTCACTAAGTGAAAAATGATGCACAAAATCCATAAGAGTTTAAGTCTTGGGGATACTAGTTTTTTCCTTAGTTATGGTGTATGTGTTGCCTTGTCAAAGTTTTGGGGTTTCATCTTACCTACATGCCATTTCCACCAACCCCAAAGGTTTCAAACTCCATTGAAATCCTTGTGAAATTTACTTGTATTTTTTTCTTTTTTGGGGTTTCTCTTACCTTCATACCATACCTGTCACCCTAAAATTTATTCTCTTCTTCAAGTGTTTCATAGCGTTGGAGTTCATCAACCCATCACCCCCTATCATACTTATCATCATGATCACGCTTTCCCTAAAAGTCCAATGTATCTTTTATTTTACCTCTAAGTTCCTCATCAGAGTTTTGGATTTACCCCATCATTGATACCTTCATCTAATAATCTTTGTCCTATTGATGTCATGTTGATGTCAATAGTCGTGCTGATGTCATGCTAATATAAACAATCTTGATGATATCATGTTGATGCCATTAGTTTGTCAAAATTTTAGAATTCATCATCCACCACATCCCTTGGTACTTATTTTGCTACATCTCCACTCCTTGAACCTCGATCCATTATATTTCAAAAATTCTCTAAAAGTATTTAGAGTGGGACTTTCAACCACTCCTTATTCAAGCTCCCATTTTTATTCAACCTCGATAGTCTAAAATTCTATCGATCTTCTCTATACAACTTGTTGAAGTCAACCTTTCAACTTTCTCTTATTCGGGTACCTTCTTTCACCCATCCCCAAAAGCTTGAAACTCCACCAATCCTTTGTTAACATCTATCAGAGTTAGAATTTTTGCCTTCCCCCTTTCTTGATTGATTTTGGGATGAATTTGTGGTCTTCCTCAATTCCTTGATTCATTAATGCTTTGATCTTGGCATGTGGTATGACTTTCCTCTAAACCTTCACCTCCAAAAATATTGACAAGGTTCTTAGTAGCACCAAAGTTACCGATGATGTTTGAAGTTCTAAAACAAATGTATATGAATTTTTTTCAAAGAAGTTCCAATAGGATGACAAAGCTCTAACAAATGAGAAATTGCTAAAGATAGTTGCCAGAGCTTTCTAAGGAACCAAGAACCTTTACCAAGGTTTTGAGTTCTTGATGTACCTCCAAAAAATTATAAAGAAGGAAGAAGAGATATGTGTGTTAGAACTTGGTGATGATTCTAGAAATTCATCAGGTTCCCAATAGACATCTAAGTCCCAACAAGTTCTTCGTGTTTTATAAGAGGAAAAGTTTTGACATGGTTAGAAAACTGGATTGTGTTCTTGAAGGGCATTTGGTTCCCAAATCACCTCCAAGGTTTGACATAGTTTTGAATGTTTCTCATAGTGCCGAAAACCATTCAAATTCTTGATACATATAAGAGTATATGGTGTATTCTTTGGAATTTCAGAGAGGGATGTGTTCCCTTCCAATTCTAACATATGATGGCAAGTCCAACAATCCTTGAGAGCTCGATGTGCTTAGGAGGAGATCATAATTATTATCAAAGGTGTGGTAATATTAATGTATGAATATTCCAAGGGCTTAATAAGGTAAAGGAAATTTTTTAAAGGTTGTAATGGCCCAATGGAGCTTGGTAATTTCAAAGGGGCAATATTTTAGTATTTAGTCAAGCTACACAATCCAAATAAGAATGACACATCTCTCCTCCACGTACTCTACCTACTCACCATCGATGCCAATCCTCCTCTAACTATCAAAATTATTATTTTTTAGATATCTTTCATCTTGGGTGTCCATCTTGAGTAAGAATGCACCTACAAGTGCCATTGGTTTTAATCTGTTACAATGTCATTCCTAGTGCAAGAACCTAACTGGATAAAATCTTTTTTGAGTTTCATTTTTAAGAATTCAATGACAGTGGATTATAGAAGAGCATAGTAGAGAGAAATACTTATGTAGTGAAACCCTAGAGTTCACAATTTCTAGATCTGGTTGTTTTGTTTTGTATTGAATTGATCTAGGTTTATTCAAAATTTGTAATAACATCTATAACATTTGTAGATCAAATGATTAAAGGAAAAATCAACTTGATTGAGTATCTCCATATGTGTGGTGTGTACTTCTACATGTGTTTCCAATTAGTTGGCAAGCCAGACAATTGTAAAATCTATGTAAAGATTTTGTAAGGTATCTTCTCAAAATAATAAATTAAATGTATAGATATGCTCATGGATTACTAAGTAGACTCATTTAATATTCTAAAATTATCAATTATCTTTTTAAATGTATGTGTAGAGCCTAGCTTATGTGTGCATTTTGAAAGATAATTTTTTGTGGTATCTTGATCAAGGTGTCACCTTGCTTTTAGTTATTGCATGTTTAGTATGAAATACAAGTCTCTGTTGCCCAAATAAATAAAGGCACTAGCCTACTACTAGATTTTTCTCCTCATCATCTAAACACACTCAATACAAATTAACATAAATACCTTTTTAGTTTTATCTATTTTAATGTGTTCCAACTGCCATATCTAAATGTATATAAAATTATCATAAAACACATTCATTGGAACTTTTATAGTTCATAAATATTTTTTAACAAGGTGCTTGACCTAGAGTATTACCAACCAACATATAGGCATGAGGTGACAACCAAAATAGGGGTGTACTATGAACTAGGTATGATTTGTATCAGGGTTAGTGTTTAGTTGTTGTGGTGATATTTTTTGTAGCACCTTAGGAAAACCCCCTTGGTTTAGTAGAGCCAAAAGTAAAGTAGGTACTATCTGCCTCAACAATTGGTCCTCAGTTGCCCAACTTGAATATAGGTTTTGTGGTATTCTTCCTAGGTTTGACACCCCCAACACTAAGGGAAATATCCTACCTTAGGGATTTGGGAATTTATTACTTAGATCACCAAAAAATGGAACCATTACTGGGGAGATGATATCAATGTTTTATTCTTGAAGACCTCCATAGCTCATAATAAGGAGAAATCCTTGTTTGGTACTTCTAATCTTCAAGTACTAGGAAATTTTATTTTTATCTCTTCCTAGTAAAGAGTGGTGACTCTATTTTAGTCAACCCAAAATTCATAACCAAATTAAAAGACTTTGTGATGGAGAGAAGAAGGCAATCCACTTCAATTTGTGTCTTGTTCAATCTTTTTCGATGGTGTGCAGTTTCAATTCATTATTGGCTTGGTGATGGTGAATTGCACTTCAAAGGAAAACACTAAAGGATACTATAATTTCTTATTTTAAGTTAAACACTTTCCTTACTACGCTTTTCTTATTAATGACTCTTTTCATATATGTTTGCAAGTTTGAGTTGGAGAAATTCACCATACCATTGGCCATATCCAATTCATAGAGGTGAGGTTTGTAACCTCACTAATGTTGTACCATTGTCTCCTATTATTCGTTTCTTCTTTCTTCTTATCACTTATTTGTTTTGTTAGGGGTGTGTTGTGTTACTTAAGTTGAAGGTTATTATTTATTTTGTTGCTGATTTTGAACATAATATTTAATGTGTTTATGTGATTATCCATAGATTGAAGGTTCTCTTGCGTTCTAGGTGCATCCACAATGTGCTCCATGATGTATATTGCATCTAGGGTGTTTATGAACACTTCCAATATTTGTGTTCATAAACACAGTCAATTTGTCAAGGAAATATATGGTTCTCTTCATGCATCATTGTGACTTTAATGGGTTTAATCTTTTCATTTAATTTCTATTTATACCTATATAAATTTCAATCTATCTATCAATGTATGTATCTATATATCTATTTATCTGTATATATATGTACATGGTAGATATATATATATACATATATATACATATATATACATATACATATATACATGTACATATATATATATATATATATATATATGCACACACTCAATTTGTCAAGGAAATATATGGTTCTCTTCATGCATTACTGTGACTTTAATGGGTTTAATCTTTTCATTTAATTTCTATCTATACCTATATATAAATTTTTATTTGTATATATATGTACATGGCAGATATATATATACACATGTAGATACATATATATATGTAGATACACATTGATATATATGTACATACATATTGAAACTACATATATATATATATATATATATATATATATATATATATACACACATGCAGATACTTATGCACATACATATATATGTACATATGTATGCACATATATGCACTACACAATTGTGAAATTGTGAACTGACAAATGAATTATTGTGCAATGAGGAATAGAATAAGGAAAAATATCCTCTAAATGAAAACCAGTCAAACCATTTTCATATTTCGAGATAACAAACAAATATTATAACCAAATTGCAAAGTTAAAGTTTTTGCAATGATGAACATAATCAAGTTCTCAAAGTAACTTCATAGTCATCCATAGGAACATAGGTCACATTCATCTCTACCATTCAATCCTGCCACCTCCCTTTGGCATCCCTCCATAGAAATACCCTCATAATCAAGTGTAATTATGTTGTCAGTGTTAACCAACATAATCTATTTAGTATATACTAAAATGAATGATATACTTTTTGGGCATTATAGTCGTTACCCCTAAATTTAATGTGTTTTTTGGTTCACAAAAAAGAGTGAATTGTAATACCGAAACAAATAGACTTGAGATAAGACATAAAAACATGTTAAATTTTGTAGAGGTATAGCCTAAAATTAATTTTCAATTGAGCAACTAATATACAAAAGGATATATTACATCAAGTATTTCCTTATAAAGTGTTGTGGAATTTAGACATGTCTAGTAGACCTTGTTAATGACTATATGAAATGTATTGTCATGCAGTTTCAAATGTTACATTATCAGCATAGATTGTATTGTATGAAATGTTGTACAAGATTATCAACATTGAATATATTTTTAGAAATGTAGAATAGATATTATAAACATTGACATAGTCGTCAATGGGCCCCACACTAGAGCACCTTAATATGCAATTGTAAAACAATTTTCACCCAAAAAGTCAACCAGGGTACTCATATCACATTAATAAACATATTTAGTTCAAATATATTAACGGTATAGATGTAGCACAATGAAAATGGCATCCCAACTACAACAAAAAAAACCAAAAATATAAGCCATTGTTTTAGTTGGTCCCTCCCAACCTCAATCAAATGCTCTGAGAAATGAATTTGGAGATGTGTTCTTGTCTCTTGCTGTTGCATTTAGATTTGCTACAAATTGATTTGCATTTGCATTCGTCAGTTGTGTGCAACCTACATTTGAAGGGGTTAGTGGTGAAGAAGTCAGACCAACTAGAAATTGAGTGTAGTTAACTTGAGATGGACAGGGACTCAAACACACATTGCCTTTAGTAAAGAGAGGGATGTTATTATTGGTTATATCTCAAAAGTAACCATGATTATCAGATAAGGGGGTTGTAGGATTGCTTAAGCGTCTATCTCGCATCAATGCTCTATGGGTAGCCTCAATCTCCCTTTCCTTCTTCTCTTGTTCTTTTTGTACCCTCTCTTGCTCCTTCTTTTGCTCTTTTCCCTTTCTTTGCAATTGTTTCAGTTGCTCTCTTTCCTTGCGCTCAATTTCCTTTTTAATTTTTCTTTGTTCCATCTGATCCAAGGCCTGAATTCGTGTTGCCTTTTTGTCCTCAATTTGTTGCCTCTTTCTATTTTCTAATTCCTCCAGTTCTTTTTTTCTCCATTCTTGCTCCATTATGAGAGTCATGTAACTGTCAACAGTCAACAACAAAGATTGCCAACTCACTTGAAGAGCACCACCAACAAACTTCCTCATTTTTCCATTGACTCTATGAACTAGCAACTTAAGGAAGTTACTGATCTGAGAACCGGTTCGGGTTTGAATTGTTTCATTGACTTGGGAGTCAGTAAAATCCTCTTAGTTTGGTGTACCTTGACTTTCATGGCCACCATCTACATAATAGTGCACTGTTTGTTCCTGGAGGTGTGGCTGTTGGGAGATGGGAATGTGAAATTCCCCATGTCTTCTTGTTCGGGTTGGCTATCCATGCCCTCAAGTTTTTTCTCTACACCTTCCTGCACTTGAGTATCCGTTGGAGTTTGCAATGTTTGTGACAATTCATCTGTTGAAACATCAAGTCTCGAAAGACTAAGGATGTTCTTCACTACAAAAGCATCCTCAGTGCCATCAATCTCATACGTCTCGCTAGGATGCATGCCGCCCACAAGTGCATCAGAATTGAGGGGCCATATCCCCATCCTTTTAAAGCCAACTTTTATGTTCGATGGAGTCATAGCTCTTCTCAGTGCCTTGCTACCTAACTCTGCTAATTCTACCCTTATGATATCAATAATGGGGAATCTAGTGATAAATTCAACTCATTCTAATTTGAAATATGCCTTGAATGGTGCAAACACACTAACATCCAAAGGTTGTAGCACGTGAGAAGTATGGGCAAGTAGTGTAAGGAAGTCAATGCCTAACCTCCTTGCCTCTTGGATAGTTGGTAGTGCAACATGACTTCCATGACCATCAAAAATTAGCAAGTGCCTATTACTAGGTGACACACCCCTTAGAATCGACACACAAAAATGTTCCATCCAGTCAAAAAAAATATCCTTCATCATCCAAGTGTGTGCTTGGGTTTCCATAGTTGTGCATGGTTCACAATTCACAATGTAATTCTCTATCTCTGTATTGCCCTTGAACAGATAGAAACGAGGCATGCTTTGGCCAGATGCATTAACACATCAGCGAATTTTTATGCATTCTCTGCTTTTTGGAATGATGTAGGAGACATTCTTGCTGCCTCGTCGTGCCAATACCCTCATCATTCCATTTTTTCTAGCTTGAATGCCCATTTTATCATAGTTTCATATTCTATCAGGGCCATATGGGGTACTTTCATATGTTGCTGTCAGCGTTCTAAAAAATCCAACTACTATTTTGGGTCTTAGGTTTACTGCCCTATCTTTTTCAAGACCTTCAGTTGTGTGCAAGGTCAATTATGGATGGCGCCTCTTGAATCCAATCCACCATGAGTTTCCAGACAACCCCTCTGTGAAAGGGTTGGGTCTAGTTTGGCATATCTGAGCAACCTCTTTGATAATCTCAAGCTCGTGGCCAACATCTGCCATATCTGTGCACCACTTTACAATTAGACCCTCCTCCTCTTTTGTCAGGACTGTTGGTGGACCCTTCTTTGAAGTAGTTGTCAAGCCACCTAACCAATTTCTAAGTGTTGTAGCTGGGATTTTCCATTTCTTCGCAACAGCTCTCGTCGACATCCCATTTGTTTCAACATCCTCCAGTGCCCTGTCCATGTCTTGTGATGACCATTCCCTTTCCTTTGATGCATTTGTTCGCTTGATTACAGGTGCAACAATCTTCTGGATAGCCTCAACAGGTTCAAGATTGGCGTTTGCTTCTACAACTAGTTGATGCTCATGGGGGAGTCTTACAGTCTCTTTTCGTGTACATGACTTTGTCTTTCCAGTCTTGTTTTTTGGTTTGGACCTCACATTACCTTTAGATTGCACCTGGAGATATTAAAAAAGATGTTTGGAGTAGTTAAAAATAATAATAATTGAAAACTGTTGAAGTAACAGTGATGCATGAACAATTTTCTTTTCTTTAATATGCATCTTGACAGTTTGCAATTCAATGCTTGGTTTTTATGAATAGTTTATAATGCAATTGTTGACACTTTGTAATGCAATTGTCTTTAATGTGCATGAACAGTTTGTTTTGATTGAATATATGCATGTTGATAGTTTTTTCAATTTTATTATTTGAATTGAAATGACTTAGAGTAGATCTATTTAGTGAGACATGAACAAACATTGGTTAAACATTGTCAAAAGACAATGGTATACGCATAGTGAGGTAAAAAACCTCAACTAAAAGACAAAGGGAGCTTTCTTGAGTGCAAAGCCGAACAATGAATCTTGGAGAGACGAAAATAAATGCATTGACATCGACACAAAATATAAGTTGGAAACCTAGATATGGAGTTAAAGAGCAGTGGGTGACAAAAATTTATAGTGCATAGATTGTTATCTAAATTCAAACCCATTGGATACAAGTTTTATGCACTCTAAATGCTTGTCACCAGCTACCCTTTCCATTTTTCTTATATTTCACCAATCTAACCCTTTCCATATTTCGTAGTAACAATCACATATATATACTTAAAGAAATACATATATATATATACATAAACAATTACACATATATACATATACCAATATATATATATATATATATATATGCATGTATGTGTGTATGTATATATATGTATGGAAATATATCTATGTATTATTCTGTTCTTCCATGCACAATATGTATATATGTATGGATATATATATATATATATATATATATAGAGAGAGAGAGAGAGAGAGAGAGAGAGAGAGAGAGAGAGAGAGAGAGTAATATAATTGCATGGCATAATATCTTCGAAATGAAAACAAGTGAATCCATTTTCATACTTGGGAATAACAAACAAATATTAAAGGCAAATTGCAGAGTTAAAGTTTGTGCATTGTCAAACAGAGGAATACAAGTGCATGGAATAAAACCTTGTAATTGTGAACCAGTGAAACCCTTTCCATGTTTGGTAGTAACAATCAAATAAAAAAAGAAGTTTACAGACAAAACTAGTGTGCATGGAAGAACAAAATAATACAATTGCATGCCAAAATATCTTCGAAATGAAAACCAGTGATACCATTTTCATATTTCAGAATAACATGAGAATATTATAAGAAAATTGCATAGTTAAAGTCCGTGCAATGAGGAACACACGAATGCAAGTGCATGGCATAAACCCTTGAAATGACAAAAATTAAAACCCTATGAATATATGAATATTTCATAGTAACAATCAAATATAAAAAATAATATGCAATGTGATATATTGTAACCATTTCCGTATTTTCGAATAGAAAACAAATGTAAAAAGAAAATTACAGAGTTAAAGTTTGTGCAATGACGAACACACGAATACAAGTGCATGGTTGAAAACCAGTCAAACCCTTTCCATATTTCGTCGAACAAGTCTAATAGTAATGAAAAACCATTTAAACTAGTCAAACCCATTTCATATTTCCTATAAGGATAAGGAAGCAAATATGAAAAACACAATGCATACTAAACATCGTGCAATGAAGAACACACGATATTGAATAACACAATATATTGAAAAACACATTGCAGAGTAAATGTCGTGCATGGATGAGTATAGAAGAAACGAAAAGCAATGAAACCCTAAAATTGAACTAAAATGACTTGACATTCATAGAAAGTGTAAGTTCAAACCCCAAATATTGAGTTACAAGTCATTGTGACAAAAATTGACATCGCATACAACATATTTGCATTCCCAGGCATAAAGAACATAAATGAAAATCCCAATGTAAACAACATCAGTATGAAACCCCATATATTTATAGATTTGTGGACAACATATTCATATTATACGACATATTGGCATTTGTAGGCATAAAGAATTTGTAGCAGTAGAATACCTATAGCTTCTTAGGGTTCTGCTGCTGCCTTTGGACTTTCTTCATATTTCTAGAGAAAATTGTATAATTGAAAATGAAATTGGGACGTACTAAATAGAAATTGCAAGAGATTGAGTAATGCATATTTGAATTTGAAAATCTCCTTATATGTTCAATGTTGGTTTGGTATGGAGTCTTTAATTCATGTCCTTTTTTTTCAAATTTGAAATCTTGATCTGATGCCTTCAATTGCAAAGTTTGTATGTATTAATGACGTGCAATCCTTGTTTGCTTGATATGAGATTTTGGTGGCTTTAACACCATTATTTTGGTGGTTGTAGGTGGCAAAAAAGGAGAAGGAACCAGTAGTAGAGAACATCGATTTGACCGATGGGACACATACGAATGATTGATTTTCATCTGAGTGTTGTATTAGTGGGCAAGTGGGATGGGGGTTCGGTTGGATTGGGTTTGCTGATGGGATAGTATCGGCTCCTAGTTGTTCTCATGGAATCCCAACTATCAAAAAATTGGCTGTGATGTAATGCAAGTGGTGACATTATAGGGGAGCTTGGGTTATACTAATTTTATATTTTGGGTGCATGTTTTAAAGCTATAGGCCAGTAACAAGCAATGTGACTTGTATGTTTGTGGTGTCGGATGTGCTTTAAATATTCTCTGACATGTAAGAGTGCGAATATCTATTTGTGTATGGGGCAAATATTCATCGAGTATAATACAATTTTGATAGTACGATGATACGTGTACCCTTGTTGACTTTGTGGGTGAAAACTATTTTACAATTGCATATTAATTAGCTCTAATGTGAGGCCCATGTGTGACTACTTCCGTCTCCAATATAAGCTCCCACCCTAGTTTCGACCCCTCTCCTCTATTTGCATATGTATTAATACATTCAAAATACTCCAATTAAAATATACTAAAACTTAATGAAAAAATATAAATATTTAGGGGAGAGGACCTAGTAGTTGTGCACCCTAACTTCGCGCTACTCAAAATCCTACGTGGAAATTTCAAATCACTCCATTTTTTACAGCAGCTTACATGGCAAGTCCTCTGCTTATAATTTTCGTTTCAGGGCCACATCATCAAATATGATGCCACATTAGCATGCTTTTTGTCAAGATGTCCAAAAAGGCCCCAAAAAAAAGTGCTACCAATACTTGTGCATTCACATCATGAGTAGTTGAGCGCTGATGTGGCATCACATGATTGATTGTTTTTTAGATCTAAGGGATACATTTTGTTTAAGTTAGGGTACTTATGTCACAATTATTGAACATTATATAAACAATTATTAGACATTATATAAACAATTATTGAACATTGTATTAACAACTACTATCACAACTATCAAAACATGCTCAACTAGTGGGTCCTTTCCCCTACTTTTATATTGACATTATGAAAATGATCCCTCCCTCCCATATAAGTGCTATCTAAAGGTCTCTTGTGGGGTCTTTCACATTACTCTTTAATTTATCTAAAGAGCTTTTTTAACACCAATAGGAATTTGACTCTAGAAACTCTTTTCCAATCCAAAGCCAAGTCATGAAAGCTCCTCCACATAAATATTGTAAGAGAATGTGGCCATGAGTTCACCTTGAGTCTTTTTCTTAAATTTAGTGAGGGACGTTGAGGCATCCCTAGTGGATGATGAATGATGGGATAAGGATGGAAATATCAAACATCATAATGTGGTTTCCCCCAACACCACTTTAAGCCTAACAGGGACAAAACACTAGCCATGCACGTGGAATGAAGTTTTACCCAAGTCACGGAACAGCTGGCAAAATAATGGAGTGGGCCCCGCTAACATCATATCTATTCGGGTGGTGGAGGGAGGATAACCGCAAACATTATGGCTTCTAGAAGGATTCCTTTAGCCTATTAGATAAAGGCTTCTAGAAGGATTCCTTTTGCCTATCAGATTTGGCTTCTAGAAGGAATTTTATGACGAGTTTGGCATTAGGTTCATCCATGTCAATGTCGCAACGACTTACTTTCTCAAAGTATGTTACGTAATGGTTAGTCTTAGGTAGGTGGCTTTGGGGTAGGTCGTTTATAGACATTATGTCATGGATTAGGTGTAGGGAAATTATGCATAAAACGAAACATCCTTTAATGGAAAAATTTATGTATTTTTAATAGATGTTATGGATTTATTTTGGTTTGGTTATCTTTATATATAAATGAGAATGGGTATATAATTAAGTCTTATTTGTTTATGGATTTATTTTGGTTTGGTTATTTTTATATATAAATGAGAGTGGGTAAATAATTAAGTCTTATTTGTTTCTATCTACATTTATTTTTAAAGATTTAATGTTGAATTTTAGTTTGTTTCTTTTCTATCTTAAGTTAGATTTATAGTCTTAGAACGACTTTAATTTATATATTTTCAAATTTGAAATCTGGCGTTGATTTTGGCTTTTTTTTTGGTAAGAATTGCATCGATTCAAGGTATTGTGTTTTTCAAATTTGACTCGCTATTATAGGTTGTGAATAAAAAATAATAGACACATGCATTGCACATGTGAGGTTTGTTCATGGATAGATCACTCTTGTTCATGTGGCAAAAATAAATGTAGTAGATGAGTACTTGGAGGAATATCTTCTTCACATGGAAGAAATGTCATAAATGTGGCAATGATATTTACTTGAGGGACAACTCTTGCTCTTATATGTTTTTTTGTCTTCAAAAGGAAAAGCTCCATGTGGATGCGATATTTATTGAGGCATTTTGTTTATGTTGAGTGTGTTGATTTTTATTCTCAATGTATGGAGCTCTCGATGAGTGTTCTCTAGAGAAATGTTCAATCAAATTGTTTTGAGTTCTAGCATAGTTTCTTGTATTCTTGTTTAATAGCTAGGATGCATTTGCATTCTTGTTTAATTCTCTCTAAAGTCTCTTCTTATTTAGAAGCTTCATTTCGTGCAAGTGTCGGTTCTTTTTCTATTAATTCACTCAAGGTAACCTCTACCAATCTATTCTTACTCTCATAGATATATAGGCATGAAGCGTCCAAGTGTATGCAGGAGTAGGGAACAAGTAGGTAGGATTCCTTCTGATTATTTAATACATGTATGCAAGTTTGATTTTATTTGTAGGTTGGGAAATTATTGTTTGTTTATGTAGATTGCTTTGTATTGAAACTAAGTTTATACGCCCTTAGATTAAATGCAAAGATGACTTAATGCTTTTATCTTTTATCTTTTTGTGACTTTTTAAAATTTTTGTTGATTTATGATTTTTAGATGTATTAGGGTCCTAAGTTAAAGGATATAAACATGCGTGGGAAAAGAGGAAAAACTAAGAGAAAGCAAGAAAAAGGAAAACTACTTTAAAAAATAATTGATTTTTACCCCTTTCCACTAAATATGATATAGAATGGAATCTACGCTGAAGTAACTACTATGAATGCAAGGACAAAGATAAAATGATATATTCTTTTTGTGCTTTAAAAAATCAATATCGATGTAAGAAAAAGATAATGAATCTTTTTCTATTTCACGATTTAAATGGAAAAGCATGAAAGAGAAAGAAATGGAAACATACACAAGTATACTATTTTCCTCTTGAGTTAAATGAAAATTGTTGGTATGAAGTTTTCTTTGTTCTTTATTGTTTTCAATGATTTTTATGGAACCTTTACTTTTATTGAACAAATAACTTGTTTGATTCTTGAGTTGATTTGTTGAATGATACATGATTTTTGAAGAATAAAATTTACACTAATCTATTAAAAACAAACTTCAATTCAACTCAAAATCCAAGTAATAAAATAAATTGTTACAAACTTGGAGCAAGTCTAATTTTTGCTACACCTAAACCTTAATCAATATTAACATTTCAATCTAATCAAATAAACTAATGAAAATTTCAAAGAAATATTGTAACTTCCACACTTAGGTATTTGAAGATCTCATACATGGGTATGTGCAGGATCATCATGGAAAAAACAAGTCCTTAAGTGGCAATGAAAATTCAAAAAAATCAAAGTTAGGCAACTTACGTAAAAAAATTGAATAAGTTATCTATATTATTTCAAAATTATGTAAAAATAGAATCTGTGGCAAATTGAATGTATTTTCTAAACTACTAGGTTAAATTTCGTTAAAAAAAATTCTATTTGGTGAAAAATTGAAATTTCAATGCAGTAGTACTTAAATTTCAGGGAAAAAATAAGAAGTAGATGTTTGTTTGACCACCCTAACCATAATAAAATGATAATAATTTTTTATAATATTTTAGATATAAGTAGAGGACTCATGTCCGGATGTGATGCATATTTTTTTGTAATTTTTTTTCAAGTAAATAATTAATTATTAATTTTTTATTACAACTTTTAAAAATTATAAAAACTCGTATGTCTGACCACCTTAACTTGGTCAAAAATTCATGAAATTCATTTTTATTTTTAATCCTATAGTATGCCAAGCAAAAATGTGACGCATGTTTTGGATTCAAAAAATGTGATACCGTTTGAAAGCTATAGATGTTTTTCTATCAGGCTATCAATCAGGACTTTAGTGGTAATTCTAATAGAAAATGAATAATAATTATTTATTAGATTCAAAGTAAAGTATAATTTATATTGGTAGAAAGCTGAGAAGATCCTTTACAAACCCTTTTTGTTTCATCAATTTTGGGTAAAATAAAAGTCATCAACCACATGGGCGAAGTCTGGAAAAGCAAGGTAAGTTGTTAAACACATTTTTCGTGTTGACTTCTTAGAATTGGCAGGTCCAAACCAAATTTCAAAGCAATCCCGAGCCTAATCCCTAGGCATTAAATTTTGTGTCATCAAATTGGATATCCGATTTGAATCCAATATCTGATATGTTTTAGATATGAGTTTTAAATTTTTTATACAATTTTTAATATATGATTTTAAAAATATAATAAAGTTTATAATTTAATATATATAATATACAATATAGTTTATAATGTAATATATAATATATAATTTATGATAATTTCTTATCGAATTATGTATTTAATATATAATATATTATAATATTATGTATAATATTTAAATATTTTAGTTAATCTATAAATATTTAAATATTATCTCTTTCCCTCTCGCTCTCTCCACCTCTCTCTCTCCAAAGTCTCTCACTCAATCACTCCTCTCTCTCTCTCTCAACCCTAAACCCCATCTCTCTCCCTCTCCCTCTCTCCCTCCCACTCTCCTTCCCACTCTCCCTCTCCTTCTCTCACTCTCCCACTCTCCCTCTCACTCTCCCACTCTCTCTCTCTCTCCAACTCTCCCTCTATCCCTCTCCCTATCTCCCTCTCTCAATCTCCCACTCTCCGTCTCTTCGTCTCCCTCTCTCCCTCAACCCTAAACCCTCTCTCTCCCTCTCTCTCTCCCTCTCTCCTCTCTCTCCATCTCCATCTCTCTCCTCTCCTCAACCCTAGGCCCTCTTTCTCTCTCTCCTCTCTCTCCTCTCCTCTCTCTCCTCCTCTCTCTCTCTTTCTCTCCCTCTCCTCTCTCCTCTCCTTCTCCCTCTCTCCCTCTCCCTCCCTCTCCGTCTCTCCTCTCCTCTCTCCTCTCCCCTCTCCTTCTCCTCTCCCTCTCCTCCTCCTCTCCTCTCCTCTCTCTCTCCCTCTCCCCGGATCTCTCTCTCTCCTCCTCTCTCCTCCTCCCATTCCTCCCTCCCTCTCTCTCTCTCCCTCCTCCTCTCTCTCTCTCCCTCTCCTCTCCTCTCCTCAGCCCTCAGCCCTCTCTCTCTCTCTCTCCTCCTCTCCTCCTCTCTCCTCTCCTTTCTCCCCTTCCTTCCTCTCCCTCCCACTCTCTCACTCTCCTCTCTCCTCTCCTCTCTCTCTCTCTCTCTCTCCTCTCTCTTCCCTCCTCTCTCCCTCCACTCTCTTCCTGAATCTCTCCTCCTCCCTCCCTCAGTCCTCAGTCTCCTCTCCCTCTCCCTCTCCGTCTCTCAATATCCCACTCTCCCTCTCTCCCTCTCCCTCTCCCTCAACCCTAAACCCTCTCTCTATCTCTCTCTCTCCCTCTCTCCCTCTCCCTCTCTCAATCTCCCACACTACCACTCTCTACCATTAACCCTTAGGTCTATGTGGGCACAAATTGGATATCCAATTTGAATCGAATATCCGATTTGTAAAACTCTGATGTGTAGAGCTAAAATCTTACCGTTGCAAAACATTTTAAAATGTTTTCCAAATCAGCTATCTGATTATATCGGATATCGGATTTGTGGGCCATAGAAAAACCCCATGCGGGCCATTTTTGTGCATTCCAACGGACCCTACATTCTATTTGCAACACTTTGTAGGCGACAAACGTGCAGTTTCAGATAGGAAGAGACAAAGATCAACTTTTTGGAGCATCGTGTACTCACATTTGTCATAAGGAATGATTTTTTAGCATCTTTTATGAGGTATAATAGGGAGCAACAATCGTCGGAAGCAAAAATTTAAGAGAAAGCTTACAAGAAAATAAATTGAAGAATATAGGCAAAGAGATAGAGAAGGTCATAGGAAGAAAAGACAAGGTATGTTAAATTTGGTGAACCTGAGCCCTATGGTCTTTCAAGTGAAGAGGAAATTGAATATGTTCAAGGTGAAAATGTAGAACATGATATTGAAATTGGGAATAAAAATGTTCAAATTGATATTGAAAATGTTCAAGGTGAAAATGTTGGAATTGAAGATGTTGAACATGATATTCAAATTGGGAATGAAAATATTGAAATTGATAATGAAAATGTTCAAGGTGAAAATGTTGGAATTGAAGATGTTGAACATGATATTGAAATTGGGAATGAAATTATTCAAATTGATATTGAAAATGTTCAAGGTGAAAATGTTGGAAATGAAGATGTTGAACATAATATTGAAGCAAGTGTAAATTATATTTCACCAGATTACATGAGAAATGAAAAACCTTGTGTGGAAGAAAGACATATTCCAAATTCAAGACCTTCAAGGACCCCTAAATGGTTAGTTGAAATTGATGATAACATTATAAACAATTTTGAAGGCAAGAGGTCAATATTCAACAAATTTATTGAAACACATCCAAATATGGAAATATCGCAAAGGACTTTTGAAGGTTTGAAGCCATTTTATTGTGCGACTCTTAAGATTCATAATACTTGTTGTTTTAAATACCATGTGGAGTTTTCAATGTACCATGAACTATTATGCTATATCTGTTCTACTTTGCATACTAATGAAATGTTGTAGGAGTGTGGTGCAATGCATCTTCCAAAATCATCAAGGGACTTGCTAGATCTATTTTTATGTTCTAGAGATGATGGTTCCTTTTTCTATAGAAATGATTGTTTAAATACGAAGTGCTCACAATGTGGTGGCTTGTCAAAGTTTGTTCAATATTTTCATGAGGGTTCCGAACATGAATTTGGAAAGAATCTTGTTGAGAAAAAGAGATATGAGATAGTCAAATATACTTTGCAGAGTGGAGGTGAAGGTTCTAGATGCGAGTTGGTTACAAAAGAATACAGTGTTGTTGATTTTATTTCAGATTTTAAGGACAATATTTTCTACAAGTATGCAAGGCATAGTCATAGGTCTCAGTGGTTGGATCAACAATTCAGGATGTGTAAGGACTCTTTTCTAATTGGCACTATTACATCAATGGTTGATTTTGCAGAAAACTACACATTGCAACCACAAAATGAGGTACAATCTAAGTATTACAATTCCGTTCAGATTGGTATTTTTGTCCACATAACGTTTAGACATGCACCTGATAGTATAGAGGAGGATCGAAAGATAATAAGAGAGTATCATTTTTATATGAGTGATGATAGATCTCACTCGTCCGAGTATGTCCAACATTGTTTCGAGAATTTTTTTGAGTTCTTGCAGGAGCATGATATAGCATTGGGTTGACATCTCATTTGGTCAGATAACTGCATAGGTCAATTCAAGAATGCTCGTATGTTTTACTGCCTGAGTAGAATGCATTTAGAGAGGGGTGTACCTAATATTTGGAGTTTTTTTGAAGTTGGGCATGGGAAAGGGGAGCATGATGGAGCAGGTGCATGTGTAAAGAGAGATCTAGTTAAGGAGCAATTGAAGATTTTAGGAGAAAAATTTAGTGATGCACGTTCTATTGTTGATTGGTATAGTTCAACATTGTCACAGGGAGGGACACTTGATTCAACAGTGCACAGATTCTTTTGGTTGGTTGAGGAGGGTATAGTGGGAGGCAAATTGGATTGTCATACAATCAAAGATTCTTCAAAGATGCATTTGTTTTGAAGCTTAGATGCAAGCACATGGATCATTTGGACATGACAGTTGGCTTGTTTTTGTTAGAGTTGTATTCAGTGCGAGTGGGATCAATGCGAGTCAAGTGAGTGGGTGGATACATGGGTTCCACAGTATCTAACTCCTTTATCTCAAACTATATCCATGACAAATGACACAATGGAAAGTTCACTTGATTACGACTGGCTTTTAGATCTACTATAACCAGGACATGTTTTTGTAGTTGTTGCACCGCAGGGGAATGAAGAGAGATCATAATATTGGTTGGCTCGATGTGTGTGGGTAAAGCACAAGCTAACACAATCGATGGAGGTTGATGATGGGTTAGTGTATCCTACAGGTTCAATTGTGGTTGCAAGAACTTGGTTACGAACATACATGATTAGAAAGACTGGCATACCTACATTTGAAGACTATGAGAAACACAAAACCATTCTCATGTATTCACACCTTGTTATAGCAACAAATGTTAAGTTGTTGAAGGATCATGCCAAACCAAAGACAAAACAACTATGGACACTTAGTAATGCTGATCATGAAGTAATATTGGATACTCTTAAGCAAAGAGATGATGCTTCAAGCACACTTGAATAGCATATTCAAGAATGGAAGGTACAATGCTTAGGTTCATTATACTTAAGTTCATTAGTGTTATTTATTTAATACTGATATTTTGTATACTATTGCAATGCAGGTGTCTTTAATAGTGATATTTTGTATGTACTTTTGGGATATTTTTGGAACGATTGATCATGGACCTGCTGCAACAATAGCCAACTCTGATCCTTTCAGAGAGGTATGCGACATATTACAATAATATAGATTGGTTATTCAAAGCATCTTTTATAGTTTGCATTACCATCTCATCATCAATTAGGTCATTTAGAATAATATAGATTGGTTATTCTAAGAATCTTTTATAGTTTGCATTACCAATTCATCATCATTCAGGTTGTTTAGATTAATATAGATTTGTTAGTCCAAGCATCTTTTTTGTTGTGACAATATAGATTTATCATTTGACAACTTTTGCGATATTCCTGGCATGATTGATCATGGACTTTCTGCAACAATAGGCAACTCTGATCCTTTCAGAGAGGTATGTGACATATTACAATAATATAGATTGGTTATTCTAAGCATCTTTTCTATTGTATGTAGTTTAACTGCTACCTTGATGGTTTGTACAGGTGCTTATCACTCCAGAATGTCAAAATAGTACTCTTGTGGAAGACTGTGCCCTGAATGCCTCGAATAGGCAAAATTTTGTAAAATTTGAAATTTGAAATGTGAAACAATGTAAAAAGGTCATAACTGTGTATAGGCATAATCTATATCCAATGATGTTTTTTGAAATACAGGTCAAATATTTGGCATTGTATAAAGTGTATGTTTAAAATGTAAAGAGATTTTTGTACTTAATCGAGCTACAACCGAAGGTTTTCTTCCTGGTTCTTTCTTGTCGGTATGCTCGTTTGAATTAGGTTTTGTAATATCTCCTATTTATATATAATAAATTACAGTGGCTTGCCACTTTTTCCAAAAAACAAAAAATCTAAAAAGTTCATGTGAAGGTCATTTCCCATGTGATTGATTCTTTGATCTAGAAAAGTGGAAACAAGGTATTTGGGTGTGCATGATGTTCAAGTTGATTGGGTAAGAGTTTTTTGATGCAAGAGCTAGGTGACTTTAAACAACACAATTACAATTACAAATGATTTAAACTCCAATTTGACCGTCAAAACCAAACTTGGGTGCAACTTCACTCCCCAAACCTTTCCACACCCTATAAACTCATCAAACACGTCTATTAGGACTTGCAAAAGCTTGATCCAACCTTAAATATTTCTACCCCCACATTTCATTGACATTAACATGTTGTAACCACCATTTTTCACCTAATTTCACTCATTTTTGCCATGCATGGCAAATCACCAACTCAACTATAGACCTTTCTAGCTCTTTAAATCCACATATTAACCTTACGCAGTCCTAATAACATCTACCATGGCCATACCATCGAGCTACAAACTGTACAATAGATGGTATGGCCTTTTAGCACTTTGGACTCTTAAGGGAAATCATTGATCCAATGTAGCTCAGAGTGATTCAACGTATTTGGGTGCAAAAAAGGACCATCCCTAGTGTAAACGTACCCATCTAGACTTGTTGGAACAACCCGTTTGGTCGTACGAGTTAGAGAATGAAAGTTGCACCACTTTGCAACTTTACACTGCTTGCATTCGACAACTTTTCCCTCAATTGAAAACTCATCACCATGGGAAAAACCTCTGAGATAGAAAAAAATGAGAGAGGTTATTGTAGATGGTCCCAAAAAAATCCCATAGCCTTAGACAAAGAGTCTGTAAGCATCACGGTTTTCAATAAATAGCCCTTCAAAGATTGCTGTCTTTTAGCACTTTGGACTCTTAAGGGAAATCGCCAGTCCAATGTAGCTCGGAGTGATTCAACATATTTGGGTGCAAAAGAGGACCATCCCTAGTATAAATGTACCCATCCGGATGTGTTGGAATAATATTTTTGTTCATACGAGTTGGAGAATGAAAGTTGCACCACTTTGCAACTTTACATTGCTTGCATTTGACAACTTTTCCCTCAACTGAAAACTCATCACCACGAGAAAACGCCTCCAAGATAGCAAAAACCAAGAGAGGTTATTGTATATGGTCCCAACACGATCCCATATGCTAAGATGGAGAGTCTATAAGTGTCACGGTTTCTGAGAAATAGCCCTTCAAAGATTGCTGCTTTTTAGCACTTTGGACTCTTAAGGGAAATCGTTGGTCCAATGTAGCTAAGAGTGATTCGACGTATTTGGCTGCAAAAGAGGACCATACCTAGCATAAAAGTACCCATCCAGATGTGTTGGAACAATCTGTTTAGTCGTATGAGTTGGAGAATGAAAGCTGCACCACTTTGCAACTTTACACTACTTGCATTTGACAACTTTTCCCTCAACTGAAAACTCATCAGCACGGGAAAATGCCTTTGAGATAGAAAAAAATTGTTGGGGATACGGATTCAGATTGTCGTCAAGATAGGCATCTAAGACAATAGTGGCTTAGTGATTTGAATTCAAAATCACAACAAAGACACAGCCAACTATGCTATAAAGCGGAAACAAGCACAGTTGATCCCCCATTGATCCTCTGAGAGAAGTGAATGCAACAAGAAACAGATTCAACATAAACAGATACCATAAAAGACTAAAAGAAGACACAAAGATATACGTGGGGAAAACCCTTTCAGGTAAAAAACCCCACACTCCAAAAGTTCAAGCCATTGTATTATTCAACAACAAAAAACCAATTACAATACAATATCAGGCTCAAAGCCTATACAGGAGTTACATCTTGTTCTACTGGAGAAATAATAGGTAACCGCAAGATTCCTTTTAGCTCCTCAGATGACTGTCACAACCAGCCTCATGGCCAGCCCAGTCATTCAACCTCCAATGATTCCCATGCCCAGATCCGAGAGATAGAGTGTTCACAGTTACAATGCCTAAGCAAACTGCTCGAACACCCTCTCCATCTCTCTACAAATCTCTTCACACCTTCGGCTCACCAACCTGCAAGTCCAAAATTTGCAATCTGACATCATGCAACATGCATTATGCTTGCAGCCCCATGCTCACACATTCACATGCCCGTGCATCCTGCTCGCAGCCTCATGGTTGCACATTCAACTCGCACATCTTGCACGCTGCAACTCACTGCTCTTTCAGACTCGTCTAACTTGTGAGAAATAAAACATCTCTCATACATATGTAACCGACTCAGAAGAGTCCTACACAACACTGAAGTCCATCCTCAAATCACGCATCTAGTCAGATATGTCAGATCTCCTTGCAACGAGCCGTCCATGCATTCAATGCCATCACCAAAATGGTTGAGCTCACCACCCTTCGTTGACAAATGCAACTACCATAATAACTATCTTGGTATCCATCCAATCACTATTCAACCAGGTTCCATGCATCCAAGACCCATCAGCAATCGCAGCTGACAGAGCAACCAAAACGGTCAAACAGACATCGGGCACGACCAAGACTTCAAGTCATTTCTAACACTGCCAGAGCCAGAGTTGGAACAGGAGTCGAAACAGGACTCCATCGAAAATACACACTGCCGGAGTCGGAGTCGGAGTCAGAGTCAGAACTGGAGTCAAAACATGACCCTACCAAAATTTCAGGTTCAGGAACCATTTCGGTTCCGCGTCCGCCCACGACAAAGGGGAACACATCGAAAACAGTTATGACCGGGGTAAGTCAACTCGGGGTCAAACCAAGATGGGAACACAAAAGACTGGAGTTGGAGTCGGGGACGAAACAGGAACAAAAACAGGACATTACCAAAAGTCCAAGGTCAGGAACCAATCCGGTTCTGGTTCCACCTCCACCAACTGCAAGAAACAACAATCCAGAACCAGGACAAGGCGGAGGAAAACACCCCGAGGAGAAACCAAGCATCCAGAAGAACCAGATCACAAAAGCAGGAGTCAAGCTCAGAGTCGAAACAGAATCCAAAATAGGAACCTAGCAAACGGACATTGCCAACTTCCAAAACTGGTTCCGACTCTGCCAGACCCAAGTGAAGAGAAATAGACTGTCGAAGCCGGAGCTGGATCCAGAGCCAAACCCAGAACATGACAAAAGGAACAATGCCAAGTTCCAATCCAGTTCCGCCTTCACTAGAAGAAAACTCGAAGATCCTAGAAAGCAAGGAGCAGAGCCGAAGACAGAACGGGAACAAACTTGGAACAAGGCAAACGGAACAATGCCAAGTTCCATCCTAGTTCCACCTCTGCCAGAACAAAAGACTTTGCCAAGGCAAACAAGAGAATTCGCCTAAGTCTTCAAAGGGGGTCAAACAGAAAGTTGAGGTAGAATTCCCAACAATCTCCCACTTGCCGAAGACTTTCAGGCATCCTCCAAACAAGCCCGAACAAGGACCAACACATGCTCTCACACACCAATCAAGACCACTGCAACAACATCAGAAAGATGTCCACCAACTTAGGCAACAGCTCCAAACACAGGAACACACCAAGGTGAAACAACAACAGTCTCAGGAACGAAAGAAAATGATCCTCCAACCGGCAAAGGCAAAAATAGCAAAGCACCACTCCAACCACCTCCAGAACAAGAAAAAACTGACCAGCTAGAAAGGCAACCAAGAACTGACTGCCCTCATCCAACTGATCAAACCCACGTGACTGAAAACTAGCACCCATAGCTCATGCTGAAACATCCAACCACCCATACCTTAAAGGTATGACCTAAAAGTGAACTCATGCCATCAAAAGAAACCCACCCATTTCAGTAGCAAACAAGCACCCTGTGTCAACCAGTCATAGACCAAACACGTCCAAGTACTCCCATTGCAAGGGCACTGTCCAGATGAGTGCAAACAGAGCACCATCACAAATGATCCAGGCATACCGAGTCCACCCAACCCAACATAAAGAAATGTAACCATGTAGTTCCAAGGAACATCCATACTGATCTGCAACATCTACAACCACCTGCTGCAAGAAAAATTTCTCTCAACTGTCTTCCACAGTTCTTCCAAACACCTCCAAAGCTGATTAAAGAAATAAGCATAGGCACCTTCGTGTCATCACCTAGGTGACAACACATGACCAAAAACAGTGACCAACCTAGCACCACAAAGGCAACTCACATCTAAAGTCACAAGAGCAATCAGGAAGAACAAGACCAGATAAGAGAGAAACTGCAAATCAACAAGAAAAATGCCCTTCTACAAACACTTCTAAATGCCAGCTGTGACAAGAATGATCTTCTTTACATCCCAAAGGGAAAAGCTTTGACAACATCCAACAAAACATGGATGTAAGCTCCTCAAAGAAGATCAGAACTACCCATATAACCATCTCCTGTCAGTCCTCAAAAGCACAAGGAGATAAACTATGCTGTCCAACCTTTCATAATGAATCCTCTAGAATCTAAACCAACTCAAGATTCATATAATGAAAGATAAAGCATAAAACACCTAAAAAGTATAATGGGTAAATACCTTTCACAATGACACCACTGCCGAGCAGATCAAGAAGAAAAGAGAAACATGCTCATCCAAGATATACAAGCCATTATGGCTGACCTAAGAGAATTCTCCTTCAGGCTCTCTGTTGAATTTACATTCAACCAAAGTGTAGGCTTCTCAGAATTTCAGCTGTAACAACAACATTCACTTAAGAATTCAAGCCTCACCTTTATTCTCCATGCATCCATGAGTATCAACACCTGTCATCTCATGCTAACTCCAAACTGCAACACTACAATAACCATGAAGTCCTCCAACATATGACCAATGAACTCAAAGTAAAGAGAACCCCCAGACCACTATCAAAGTTCAATAACCTAGAATAGGAACTTATCATGACACCATGATCTACATATCTCCAAGGGAGATACCATGCTTCAAGTGAACTATCCATGGTCTTCAAGAGCAAAACAACATGCCAAAACTCTAATTGCACAAGCAAGAGTATACCATGACATAAAGCAAACAACTCTAAACCAACATCACCTGTCAAGCACCACCAGCAACTCAGCCAAAGACTACCAAGGTCCTTCATGGCTCCAAAGTGCTACACATCTTCAAATAGTGAACATGTAGATGCAAATTCTACAACAACAAAGAAGACACCAGTCATTGCTAAAGCTCCCACTGAAACGTGACACTAAGCTTTCCAAGCACCATGACTAACCACACCATCACTGTCAAAAGCTTACACTATGCCAGTGTACCCAGCTCTCCATGACATCATGATCCACATGCTTCAGGTCCCCATCACTGACTATTTAGGTACTCAAATGCCATTCCTCCTCTCATCTCAAAATAGCCATGCCAATGCACAAGTGACCACAGACAAGGTCAGCTAATAGATCTGCACAACACGGTTACACCCTTATGGATATAGACAATCCACTTCCGAATTGTCGCACAACAAGCATGTAGGTAAGGACAACCTACAATATTGTACAACCCGTGGATGCAACCAAAAGTAAACTTGCAAATCTATCATTGCACTGGAAATTATAAAACTGAGATAATCAAAGAGAATAGCCAAAGCAGACAATCATGACTCAAACACCAGATCAACAACAGATCTGATTTTCCAGTCACGTCCACAACCCAAGCACCAAAGTCTAGAAAACCATCAAAGCATACCACAAGAATGCTGAAGGAGAAACATACCAACACTCCCATGCAGAGAAGACAATACTCCTCAAAACTAGTTGAACTGCACTATCTCATCCAGTCACACCCCAAAAACCAGGATCTAGAAAAATAACAAACAACAGTTCCACAAAACACAAGTTTTCCTTGACCGTGCTAAACCTGCAAAAAACCACAGTGTTTCCAAAACACCCACGCACCTCCATATTCACTGCTCATCTAGACAACTCAGGAGTCTACACACAACCATCACAGTAAATGAGAACAATGAAAGAACAAGAGAATGCATCGTAGACTTTTTAGGAAAATCTACACAAAACCTTCAGAGCCAAAGACATGAATTTGAACCATGCAAGTGCAAGAAAGAGGCACATAGGAACAACAGGTCCGTTTCAGATCAGTTCCAATGCCACATTCATGCACAAGCACAAGGAAAAGCTAGGCTATCCAGAAGTTGCAGACCACCAAGGTCACCTCATAGCCTCCATGCAATCAGAGCACCAGAGAAAATGCCTTCAGTGCTAAGTCAGAAACACCCAGCACAAGCACAACATTCCATAGCTGAACAACGACACAAGCTAGTCCATACCATCAAGGAGCCTCTCATACAGATGCCCGGTATGAACACCACACTTTGCTACAACACAACCTTGAATACATCTCATGCCCTTTGCATCAGGAACAATGTTACCAGTCAGGAGCTTCAGATCATCTTTCCACAACATGACCCACTCCATACTTTTCCAACGTCTTTCAAACTATATATTGAATCAATGAAACACACACTTCCACTCACCGAAGGACCAATCACCAACCGATTTCTCCAGACTTCCTCAAGCTTGCCAGGCTAAGAAATCACCACAGGAGAAAACCTAGAACTTCAACAACCAAGAGAAGGCACTGATACCACTTGTCGGTATCATCAAGCCTCGACCTCCTCCAAAATAGCTCTGATACCACTTGTCGGGGATATGGATTCAAAATGTTGTCAAGATAGGCATCTAAGATAGTAGTGCCTTAGTGATTTCAATTCAAAATCACAACAAAGACACAACCAACTATGCTATAAAATGGAAACAAGCACAGTTGATCCCCCATTGATCCTCTGAGAGAAGTGAATGCAACAAGAAACATATTCAACATAAATAGATACCATAAAAGACTAAAAGAAGACACAAAGATATACGTGGGGAAAACCATTTCAAGTAAAAAACCCCACACTCCAAAAGTTCGAGCCATTGTATTATTCAGCAACAAAAATCCAGTTACAATACAATATCAGGGTCAAAGCCTATACAAGAGTTACATCTTGTTCTACTAGAGAAATAACAGGTAACCGCAAGATTCCTTTCAGCTTCTCAGATGACTATCACAACCAGCCTCATGGCCAGCCTAGTCATTCAGCCTCCAATGATTCCCATGCCCAGATCCGAGAGATAGAGTGTTCACAGTTACAATGCCTAAGCAAACTGCTCGAACACCCTCTCTATCTCTCTACAAATCTCTTCACACCTTCGGCTCACCAACCTGCAAGTCCAAAATCTGCAATCTCGCATCATGCAACATGCATTATGCTTGTAGCCCCATGCTCACGCATTCACATGCCCGCACATCCTGCTCGCAGCCTCATGGTCACACATTTAGCTCGCACATCTCGCACGCTGCAACTCACTGCTCTTTCAAACTCATCTAACTTGTGAGAAATAACACATCTCTCATACATATGTAACCGACTCAGAAGAGTCCTACACAAGAATGAAGTCCATCTTCAAATCACGCATCTGGTCGGATATGATAGATCTCCCTGCAACGAGCCGTCCATGCATTCAATGCCATCACCAAAACGGTTGAGCTCGCCACCCTTCGTTGACAAATGCAACTGCCACAATAACTATCTTGCTATCCGTCCAATCACTATTCAACCAGGTGCCATGCGTCCAAGACCCATCAGTAATCATAGTTGACAGAGCAACCAAAACGGTCAAACAGACATCGGGCACAACCAAGACTTCAAGTCATTTCTAACACTACTGGAGCCGGAGTCGGAATAGGAGTCGAAACAGGACTCCACCGAAAATACACACTGCCGGAGTCGGAGTCGAAACTAGAGTCAAAACATGACCCTACTGAACTTTCAGGTTCAGGAACCATTTCGGTTTCGCGTCTGCCCACGGCAAAGGGGAACACATCAGAAACAGTTCTAACCAGGGTAAGTCAACCCGGGGTCAAACCAAGACGGGAACACAAAAGACCGGAGTTGGAGTCAGGGACGAAACAGGAACAAAAATAGGACTTTACCAAAAGTCCAAGGTCAGGAACCAATCCGGTTCCGGTTCCACCTCCGCCAACTGCAAGAAACAACAATCCAAAACCAGGACAAGGTGGAGGAAAACACCCCGAGGAGAAACCAAACATCCAAAAGAACCAGATCACAAAAGCAGGAGTCGGGCTTGGAGTCGAAACAGAAACGGAAACAGGAACTTGGCAAACGGACATTGCCAACTTCCAAAACTGGTTTCGCCTCCGCTAGACCCAAGTGAAGAGAAACAGACTGCCGGAGCCGGAGCCAGATCCAGAGCCAAACCCAGAACATGACAAAAGGAACAATGCCAAGTTCCAATCTGGTTCCGCCTCTGCCAGAACAAAACTCGAAGATCTTAGAAAGCGGGGAGCGGAGCCGGAGATGGAACGGGAACAAACTCGGAACAAGGCAAACAAAACAATGCCAAGTGCCATCCCGGTTCCGCCTCCACTAGAACAAAAGACTTTGCCAAGGCAAACAAGAGAATTCGCCTAAGTCTTCAAAGGGGGTCAAACAAAAAGTAGAGGAAAAATTCCCAACAAAAATGAGAGAGGTTATTGTAGATGGTCCCAACACGATCCCATATCCTCAGACATAGAGTCTGTAGTATCAAGATTTCTGAGAAATAGCCCTTCAAAGATTGTTTCCTTTTAGCACTTTGGACTCTTAAGGGAAATCACTGGTCCAATGTAGCTCAGAGTGATTTGACTTATTTCGGTGCAAAAGATGACCATACCTAATGTAAACTTACCCATTTGAACATGTTGGAACAGTGCGTTTGGTCATATGAGTTGGAGAATGAAAGTTGCACCACTTTGCAACTTTACACTACTTGCATTTGACAACTTTTCCTTGAACTGAAAACTCATCACCACAGGAAAATGCCTCCGAAATAGCAAAAACCGAGAGAGGTTATTGTGGATGGTCGCAACAAAATCCAATATCCTTAGATGAAGAGTCTATAAGCATCACAATTTTTGAGAAATAACCCTTCAAAGATTGCTGCCTTTTAACACTTTGGACTCTTAAGGGAAATCGCCGGTCCAATGTAGCTCATAGTGATTCAACGTATTTGGGTGCGAAAGAGGACCATACCTAGCATAAAATACCCATCTAGATGTGTTGGAATAGTCCATTTGGTCGATGAGTTGGAGAATGAAAGTTGCACCACTTTGCAACTTTACATTGCTTGCATTTGGAAACTTTTCCCTCAACTGAAAACTCATCACCACGGGAAAACGCCTCTGAGATAAAAAAATCGAGGGAGGTTATTGTAGATGGTCCCAATAAAATTCCATATCCTCAGACGAAGAGTCTGTAAGCATCATGGTTTGCGAGAAATAGCCCTTCAAAGATTGATGTCTTTTAGCACTTTGGACTCTTAAGGGAAATCGTCGGTCCAATGTAGCTCAGAGTCATTCAGTGTATTTGGGTGGAAAAGAGGACCATACCTACTGTAAATGTACCCATCCGGATGTGTTGGAACAATCTGTTTGGTTGTATGAGTTGGAGAATGGAAGTTGCACCACTTTGCAACTTTACACTACTTGCATTTGACAACTTTTCCCTCAACTAAAAACTCATCACCATGGGATAACGCCTCCGAGATAGCAAAAACTGAGAGAGGATATTGTAGATGGACTCAACACAATCCCATATCCTTAGATGGAGAGTTTGTAAGCATCACGGTTTCTTAGAAATAGCCCTTCAAAAATTGTTGCCTTTTAGCACTTTGGACTCTTACGGGAAATCATCGGTCCAATGTAGCTCAGAGTGATTCGACGTATTTGGGTGCAAAAGAGGACCATACCTAACATAAACGTACGTATCCGGACGTGTTGAAACAGTCTGTTTGGTCGTATGAGTTGGAGAATGAAAGTTACACCACTTTGCAACTTTACACTGCTTGCATTTGGTAACTTTTCCCTCAATTGAAAACTCATCACCACGGGAAAACGCCTCCGAGATAGAAAAAACTGAGAGAGTTTATTGTAGATGGTCCCAACACAATCCCATATCCTCAGATGAAGAGTCTGTAATCATCATGGTTTCTGAGAAATAGCCCTTCGAAGATTGCTACCTTTTAGCGCTTTGGACTCTAAAGGGAAATCATCGGTCCAATGTAGCTTGGAGTGATTCGGCGTATTTGGGTGCAAAAGAGGACCATCCCTAGCATAAACATACCCATCCAGATATGTTGAAATAGTCCGTTTGGTCGTACAACTTGGAGAACGAAAGTTGCACCACTTTGCAACTTTACACTGCTTGCATCTGACAACTTTTCCCTATACTGAAAACTCATAACCATGGAAAAATGCCTTCGAGATAGAAAAAAATGAGAGAGGTTATTGTAGATGGTTCCAACATGATTCCATATCCTTAGATGAAGAGTCTTTAAGCATCACGGTTTTTGAGTAACAGTCCGTCAAAGATTGCTGCCCTTCTACACTTTGAACTCTTCAGGGATTTCACTGATTGAACGTATCTCAGATTGCTTCGGTCTGTTTGGGTGCGAAAGGGAACCATACCTAACCTAAATGCACCCATTTAGACATGATGGAATAGTCAGTTTGATTATACGAGTTGTAGAAAAAGATTTATTGATGCCCTTACAAGTAGTTTTCAGCCTCCAATCGAACTCCTACGCTATTTTTTATGCGCAAAAATCCATGAGACCATAGCTTGTTGCAAAAAACTAGTCAAACACCTTTATTTCAACCCTCACAACTTATAGACTCCTATCTTGCACTTCCCTCTATAATTTTAATAATTTTTCTTCAAAAGACTGCATGACAATTTTGACAATTTTTAAGCAAGAATGCATTTTTGGCATATTGGACCCCTAGACTCAAAAATTCAACTTAATACACCTTAAATGGTCTTCATTGACCTTATTTATCATAAATATATCACACCTAACATCTCAACCTATCAAACTTAAAATGTGTAATCTTGCAAATAGTAGATTAGGTGGGAAACTAGAGAGGAAGAGTTGATGGTGAGTGGCCTAGTGAAGGCTAGAGAAGAAGAGTTTGAGGAATATGATGTTAGGACAGGGGATTGTCCTTGGTTGTAATATTTGGTTGTGTGGCAGATGTATGCTACTATGGGGATGGTTCTAACCATAAAGAATTTGAGAAAGATTGTGAAGAGAAGAGTTGAAGGGTAGAGATACATGTCTAGTTGGCAAAAGCTTATGGAAGAGCATGAAATAGATATACTAATGTATGGATGTTTAGCTTTGTGTACTGAATTTTTGTGTGCAAGTGTCAAAGCTTGGGAAAAACCATTTGAAGGTGTCAATGAAGACAAATAGCAGCAAGAAGATCCATTTGAGAAGGATCAAGCATGGCAAGACCAAGACAACACAAAGCATGAAGGGTACAAAATCCCTTAAATGAAGATTTCCATGCAAGTGAATTGGAGAGGGTTTGAAGGGATCGTGAATAAGATAGGAGTAGACATATGGAGTGATTTATGGGGCATAAATCTTTTGTACCCGGGGAGTATGGTGTAGGAGCACCTAAAACATGTAAGATTTCATGAATTGACAAGGCCATTCCTCCTTATGTATAGGTTGCACCTCAGAGGAATGGGCATGAATTAGATAGGGGTAGGCATAGGAACAAGTGTTTAGGGGTGATAAAAGGATTAGAGTGGTTTGAGAAGGCTGCCCTATTAAGAAACATAGATTTTTGTGCCTTTTGAGTAAGGCTAGAGAGTGAGTTTTTGAGAAGTTGAATGAAAATAGGTTGGAACTTGTTAGAAATTATTGGAACAGGTGTATTTAATGGTGTTTAAGAGGTCTGAGTGATTAAGAGTAACCCAAGAAGAGTAAAAGTGTGAAACCCTAGTTGGAAGGGGAAAAAACAAGGGAAAATTGGTGATTTTACAAAGAAAGTGTAAGCCAAATTATGGGGCAGCATAATACAATGATGTTTTAAGTTTAAGAAGAAAAAATTAAGAGGGAATGAAGTGGTTTCAAGATTGAGTGAGGTCAGAGCATACATGTTCCAATAAGCCTTACCAACAAGCCAGTGAACTGTTTGATAAAAAGCTTTGGTAGACATGTGTATGAAAAATGTGGTAGCATAGACAAGGCAATAGACTATTTGAAAAAATCCCTCAAAGAAATGTGGTCTCATAGAATTCCATGACAAGAAAATGCAATTGATAGCTGCTCCTAGTTTTTAGTTATGCAATGTGAAGTAATTGCATAATTGCTTAGGTTGACTTTGTAAAAACTATATTGTAATTGATTTTTTTTTCATCTATCAACATCTAGTTGTTAGTTATGCAATGTGAAGTAATGCTTTGAGTTTGAAAGATGTGCAATGCAATGTAATCAGCAATATAAATATAAACTACATAATATAACCATTCTTTTTTATGCTATTATACATTGATATTTAACCATTGCTCAAGATAAAATTTTCAAAGAGTTTAATCATGCACATGAGGAAAAAATTAAATTTCGATTGTCAACTTCTATATATCAAATTATCCAATAGTCAAGTGTATGTCCATATACAAAAATGGCATCGACGACAACTCAAACAAAGTTTTACAATATTTGGCATATTCCATCTCAATATCTATTCAAAATTTACATGCCAAAATGTCTATCTCATCCTAAACTACTGGTGGATCATCAAAATGAAGCCTCTTTGAAGCACTCGTTGGCTCTAAAGGTAGCTACACAAGAAAAATTAAAACCACAATTGAGATTAGTTATACTATATAATTTAAAATTGAATAATTATCAAAATCAATATACATTGAATTTTAATTGAACTCTAAAATTGAAATCTTGATTACCTAAAATATACGTCTCTTCAAAGGGTCAGGAGTCCTAGAATATACCAAACCAAATTTTGAAATGCCAATCTATATATGTGAACAAAAACATAAAATTGATCCAAGTTAGCATACGACTATTGGTAATAGGAACATATTTACCAAACACAAAATAAAATAAACACATATCTCTTTAGGTTGATCTTTTTCTTTATCTTTTTGAGGTGTTTCAACACCTACTCCTTGAGGTGTTCCAATACCTACTCCTTCAGGCGTTGTGTCACTTGTCAACAACGATGTATAACTCATAATCGCCTGTACATAAAAATGACAAGTACATATGAAACTACCAATCTATGTCGATGTGTGTCTAATCAATATAAGATCTTAAAAATCTTAATTCAATCCAATTTGAGTTCAATTACCTTCTCCTTATCTAACTTTGTGCCTCCATAGTCTGGACGAGGCTGCACCTCACTCACACTAGGTATTTCCTACAAGAGGAAAATAAGATAAACATATAAGTTATTATATAATTTCATTAATGGCAATTCAAATGACAAACAAGTATATAATAAAAAATGTAAACGAGTGAGTGCGAAAATATATACTGTGTGCATGTCGAGGCCAAATGAAATGGCCCTAAGGGTGCTATCAGTCACCCGTGTGAGCTCCTCCTCAGACATCAACTATTAAATAGACCATGTAAATAAATATTAGTACTTGATACTATCTCTTATTAATATTAATTTAAAAACAAATGCAAGTTATGAATATATAACTTAAATCTTACTTGTGTCACTATTCCAACATCCTCCTCTCTAGTAGAAGAGGACTCTATAGGGTGCACTCCAATCCCCTACGACTGATCTATAATGTCCACATCATGGAGGTCATAATCAGAAGTGTCCAAGGGATGCTCAGTGGATAATACAAGAGGACCCAAGCATATCTGGTGGCACATAGTGCAAGTATGTGGCACACAAATATGTGGACCTAAGGAGGATAGTGCAACAACACTCAAGCCTTCACCAACATCACCAAAATGTGGCTAAGCTACTGTAGAAACATGCAAAACCAAATGACCACTCAAAGAGTGAATAGCCTGAATAGTTTGTGTGGCTACATCTTGGATAATCTCTGGATGATATACTAGAGGTGGTGGAGGAAGGGGAGGATGGGGAATGTATGGGCATGGGACTACTCTAACTACCCTTGGTCTATCCTGGGGCATACCTCCATTGACACCCTGGAAAGGTTTAATGTCAAAGTAATTGACATGATGCCCTAACACAAACTCAACATATAATTTTTTAATATAGTAAAATGGTATATCAAAATTGTTGTTAGGTGGTTTATCAAAAACCATACACCAATGATCCCAAAATTTTTCTACAATATCCCTATTCGTGCACCATTTTATAGAAATTTTTGTTTTATTAACATTCACTAGAAAATTGATGCGGGGGTTAATGAATAAAGAGGCTATTCGGGCTTTGGTTATTTGGAGATCTTTCACATCATCATAAGACAATCCACATGCATAATATTCCCTCATGTCTTCTCGCCACGAATGAAAGGCATTATGTTGGGTGGAGAGGGTTTCTATATTTTTAATTATTTCCTTCAATGTGTTTGTCATATCTCTCAATCGATGGATTGTCTTATAAGCTTCACAAATTCCCCTCAATTGCCCCAAATTTTCACCAATTAAGTCTTCAATTGGTGGTTGTGGAGGTGGTGGAGTGTTTGGCTATGTAGGTGGTGGAGCGTTTGGCATTTGTACATTTTAATTCTCAGCCATAATACCTGATTAAAGTTAAAAACTAATTAATCTAATTGAAATTACACAATATAAATGAAATTACTGTAAAAAAACCCTATTTTTTAATAAAAATCACCAAAAAACCCTACTTTTTTCACAAAAATCCATAACAAATTCTAGTTTTTGATAAAAATACATCAACAACACTAGTTTTTAATCAAAATCCATTTGAAAGCATTAATTTTTAATAAAAAATCATTGTAAACTCTAGTTTTTAATAAAAATCAATAAAAGCCCTACTTTTGAAAAAAAAATCATAAAAACTACTTAAAATTATAAGAATCTAATTGAAAAATTGATTAAAACATTAAAAAAACCAAAAACTTACCTTTCAAATCAGATATCTGGTGAAAACGGATATCGGATTTCAACTTCTCCCTGTGCGCCCGCGTTCAAAATGTGTGAAATTACTTTAACAGGCCGTTGTTTTTTATTAATATAGTTTGCTCAAATCAGGTATCTGATTTATAAAAATAGATTTGGGCATTGCTTTGGAGCAATGTACTGACACCCAGGCCTAAAAAAAGTCAACTCGACATTTTCGTGTTTTTGAGTCGATACAAAACGTAATTTTTTTCCCATTGCCACTTTTTGGCCCATCATGATCCTGCACATACCCACATATGAGATTTATAGTACGATGAAGTTGTCCTTAGGGAACCAACTTTCCTTTCATTTTTCTTTCTCTTGTTCTTGTTGGGTTATCTTTTGTGATCGATAGGTGAAAAATAAGTTATAAAAAAAGGCAAGAAAAATGAACTAATAGTTATTTAAGTAGGTGTGAAAAATATCATGTAGAGAGCCTAAAGGCTATGGAGATTGCATGGAGGAAAAAAAACTACATGGATGATCACTTTCCTTTTCAAAAGCCTTGAGATACTTGTTGGGTTTGGTCAAAGGGATACAATGTGATAAAGAGGGAGTATCTTAGAGGTCAACTAGACACTTTCATCATACCAAAATTAGTTTGGAGATAAAAATACTTATTACTCACTGCATATAAGGTCATCTATTGGACCACCAAATCATCATTGAACATCAAAATATTTTATCTAAGTTTTGGAATTAATTATTTTCCCTCTTGAGAAAGGTATTCTACCATGATGGCTAGGTGCTACCTCTTGAAATTGGAATAAAATTACCTTGCTTGTTTCCCCACGTCCAAACCTAAAAAATGAAATGTGAGATCATATTCAATATATAAAAAGTTTAGAAATGAATTTCATAAGTTTACATACCATTTGTGTGGGGTAAAAAATACTACCTATATATCAGGTCCTTTTGTCTACTTGGATCTTACAAAATGCCCATGGATGATGGTCCTCAAGTGCATTTCAAACATATAATCAACTTAAAATATTAGAAAATCATTGATGAGAGGCTATAACATCATAACAAGGTGTAGGACCATATATCTAAATTTCCTTTTCAAGGTTCCCTACAAAATAAATAATGATTTCAAAGCTAAAATTCTAGTGTATACAACTAAAATTAGTTTATTTAAATTCATTTACACTTGATGAGTTTGGAGAAAATTGAGTTTTAGATTTATTGTGATGGATATTGAAAAACTATAGTTGATAAAGAGCTTTTGAGATGGCAATGGTTTTTGTGTAGGTTGGCAACTAATACATATGTTTTGTAAAACCCTTTTCACCCTAATTTTGAATTTCTTCATATTTAGAGTAACTTTTAACTTGTCAAATTGAGGATAAGTAGGGTTAAAATGTAGGTTCCTAAGCTAGGAATAGACAAGTCCTTGTTTTTCCAAATTTTATTGTCATTTTATAGGTTTAATTTCAAAGTCAAAAAATTGGTTGGGTAATAAACCCATCCATCATTTTGATGGTATTCAACAATTTTACCAAAAAATCCTTTTTGGTGAAATCCTATTTTCCCTATTGGATAAGTCAATGGTTGGAAAAATGGGCATATTGTAATGGTCCAACTAGTTATTATGCAATTATGTTTGGTGATTTATATATTGAGATTGAATATTTAACTAGAACCTCCAAAAACCCTAGATTCCATTAATGTTTACATAACAAATTTAATGACAAAATTATGTTTAGACTTCATTATTTATCATCAAAATAACAAACCCCAATCTATTATGACTAGATCTAGCAAATAAAGAAGTTTATCATTACATTCACATAAATAATAACAAACCTAATATTGTAGGTTGAGTTCACAAGTATAATATAGATGAAAAATATAAATATATTTATCTAATCTACTAAACCTAGAATACAAGCATGATTCATGTCTTAACATAAATGAGAAAAAAATAAAAATTTGGGCCATAAAGATGAAAAAAATTACAAGCATTTCTTCATTACACAAATCTATAAAAATATGTTATACATCAACATATAAAACTATTATAAATGATTGTACTTGGACCCACAACAATAACACCATTAAATTTTTTGTGCAATTGGAGTTCTTGTAATAAACGAGTCTAACATTTCATACACTTTGCTACAAAATTCAAAATAATAGGCTAGAAATATGTCTTATACCCACAAATATTTGTAAATTGGACATGCTTGATGTAGTTGAAGATTCAATGCTATCAAATCTCTATAAGGACTCTAAATGATATTCATAATTTTAGGTCAAAGAGTTTTCATCCTTTGATTCACATTCAATCAAAGATTTTTCATCCTCCTGTATCAGGTAAAGTTGATGGTTTTCATCCTTGAATCTAGTTGTTCAAACATAAGTTCTGAAAATAGGATTTTTGGTTAGGTTTTCTATGTGTATAATGCTCAATGAATCCTCTTACGTGATACATCCAAAATTTGATATTGAATTTTTTTGTCAAATATATGGATGAAAATGAATCTTACGTCAAATGGATGACTTGTATATTACATGGATAAAAGGTAGCTAAGGATACAACCATTAGATTAATGGTGCTCTACAAGTAGAAAACAAGGCGTACAATCAAAATGGCTCTATTTTCACAATTTGAATGGTTGAATTAGTCTATCTTCTTCATCCCTTTCTTCTAGCTACATGTAAATATTCACCATTGAGATTTGAATATGGTTTTTAGATAGGATTTTTTTTGTAGTAGTTGCAACATTAAACTAGTCATTAATGGTATTCCTAAGCATGAAAGGGTAGGTAGAAATGAATAATGAAAAAAGGTGGGGAAATCAAAGTTTTGGGATCAATGATATTGCATGATGGTTTCCACAAGTCAAGAGTAAGGTAGTTAGGGAAAGGAATTATAATGGGGAGAAGTGTGAAACCTTAATAAAAAAGGAAAGAATAGAGTTTGATAGAAAGAGATGATGAGAAGGATAAGTCTAATTCTCTAACAAGAATAAATGTTCAGTGTGGAGTTGGGAGAAGAAGCATGCCAAGAATGGTAACTCCAACACTCCTACAACTTGTAGGCTTAAAACTCTTTGGAATATTAGCAACTTCTAAACTTGGTAGGAACATGAGGGAAAAGGAGGAAGAAAACATAAGAAAAATTGGTCTAAGGGGAATGCTAAGAATAGGAAATAGACCTTCAATCCACAAACATAAATTAAATGAAAAGGGGACATTATAAGTTTTCCCTTCTCAAACATTACTCTTCCTCCATAAATTGAGACTCCAATTCTCCAAGCTTATTTATTCTTCCAAAATAATAAACCTATGCATAATTTACTCCATAACTAGAGTGATTTATGATAGATTCATGTCATTTTTTCTTCTTTGTACCCATGTGACAATAATGGCATCTATTGTCCATTAGAAAAACACCCCATTATTTGCACACACCCAATTAATGTAAGTTAGTACATAAAAAACCAATGCTATACATGGAAACATTCTAAGGGATATATGTTGGGTGGTGTGGCTACAACATTCTCACAAGTGCAACCATTTAATCCTTATTGATTTATGTTTTTAAATTTATTTCTTCAAGTATCCTTCAACCTACTTGTCTCCCATTTTCGTCTATCATTTTCTTGCTATTGATAACCTAAGTGAGTTTTATATTTTTCAAATAAAACAATTTTTACCAATAGCTACTAACATGGCTTCTACATTTATCATTAACAATAATTTCAGGCAACCCTTGTGGCTTGAGCACCTCATTGATTTTTTACATGGTGTGAACTGAACTAAAGCTCATAATGGTAAATATGTATGTATAGTTTTGAAAATTGTTACCCTTGACAATTTCACACTAGGTTTAGCTCCCCCCTATGCGCTAGGACCTAATTATGTATTTAATTTTCTCGTTTTATAAATATCTTTGGAAAATTAAAATATGAGATGAAAAATAAAAATTTAATATTTCATACGGATGTTTAGGGCCCCAACAAGGATGGGTCTGGACTACAGTGCCTAGTGCCCAAGTGTCCAACCTGTTTTGTCTAAAATTTAAATATGTTGATGTCAATATTTTATTATTTAAAAATCCATATTTGTTTGTCGGCTATTGATATTTAATTTTTGGTAAATTAGAAGACTTGCATAAAAATACAAATAATTTTCACCATTTTAATCCTAGTATGTTTGAGAAGGAAATTAATATTATTATTGAGCAATCAAGAGAATTCAAGAGCATAAAATTATCATAATTGTTATAGCATTTATTTTAGTCAAGCATCATGTTAGCCATGCATCATGTTTTCATGTGAGTTTATTCATGTTTTATGTTTTTTTATTTTGTGAGTACTAACACTTGCAGGAGTTCAATTCAAGCATCAATTTATCCTTGAAGGTGATGCTCGCACATGACTTCAGTCCCACAAGGAATGCAAATCTAAGTGGAGAGTTGAAGAAATTATCAATTTATCACTTGTTTATCATTTATCCTTTGCCTAACTGAGGGTAATCTCTCTTTTTACATCATCATAGCCATTGTGGAGGTAGAAATACCAAAATAGGGTTTGAATTAGGCAAGCCCCTATATGAAACAACCCTTCCCCCTCTTTCAGGTGTGTAGCTTTATAAATATAAAGAAAATTGGAGGAAGATGGAGGAATAATTTCTCATTCATGCATTCAAGCCCTACAAGTTATCAAAACAAGGAAGGTGAATTTTATTAGTGATAGAAGAAGTTACAAAACTAACCCAAGAAGAGGACTATTAGATCAGGAGAAACATGATTGTGAAGTCAGATCTTGAGTAGCTATTAGCCAATCTAGGGTTCCAAACATCCTTGTGTAGTTGTTTCAAGCCCAAATTTATATGCTAGGTTATTCTATGTCTACCCTCTATTTTTTTGGAGTCTATTATTTTTCATTTTTTTGAAACCTCAATAGTTTTCTATATTTTCATAAATATCCTAAGAACATCATTGCATCATAGAATTCATCCAATTAATAATCAATTAATCACACCAACATTCCAACAACCACAAGGATTAAACCCTGATCCACCATTCTAGCTCTTCCATTGAGGTTTTTAGCCAAGTGGGTATTGAGATCATTTTTAATCCTCTCTAATGTCCACATTGGAAGAAGTGTGATTTAAGACCTAGATCTCGTTTTTGCAATAAATTGTTTTGGTGAACCTAATTGTTTTTTCACTTTAAACCTTTTAAAATATGAAGCACATCATTTTAAAATCCAAGTATAATCTTAGGTTGGTTGACTTTATCATTTATATATTTTCATAAAAAACATTTAAAGAAGTCAAAATTTGCATAGCATCTTCCATTTAATTGACAAATAGGGTTAAATTTAGTCATTGCAAAGTAGATCTAGCTCATAAATGAATTAAATTTTTCACATTAGGTCATGTTGAAATATGAAAACAAATGTGAAACTGGTAAACTTCGTTATTTAGGCATATGTGTTACACCTCGACTTATTGTAACCAAGTTACTTTTACCTCATGTGTAAATATGATGATAAATGGAATACTGAAATAGGTATTGTGATGTTATTGCTTTTTAAGGAGTAATATGATTATATTGATGAAGTGCCATGCAATGAATTTGAATTGCAATATGTATATTTTAATGCTTTGATAATGCATATATATATGTGAACAACTAACTACCTATGTAATATATTGAGTTGGACACAAGTGTAGGTTCACGCCTCCAAAAGGGAGGGGAACCCAAGAGAATAATTTTGGTCTTGAAGCCTTGAATGAGTCTTGTATACACCTAAAAATGGTCTGGATAAATCTAATTAATTAAATACAAATATTTGATTAATTAACCTTTAATTCATCTACTTGTAAATAAATAGAAATATTTATTTATATAGTTCACATTCTATATTCTTCTATTTTAATTAAATAAAAAAATTCAATAGTTTTTTTTAATTTAATTATCGAATTCTTCTATTTTAATTAAATAAACAAATCCAATAGTTTGTTTTAATTAAGTTATCCAATTCTTCTATCCTATTTAAATAAACTAAAATCACATAGTTTGTTTAAATATCATCCACTTTTTATTAAATAAACAAATTTCAAAATGTTTTATTTAATAATATATCTTCCCCCCCAAAAAATTGAATAAATCAAATATTCAATTGAGCACATGTCTACAAATTTTCTTTCAACAAAGTTGAAAGCTTCAAGTTGTATTCAATTGTGCTTTTTCAATTAAACACATGTTTACAACTTTTCCCTCAATAAAGTTGAAAGCTTTAAGTTCCCTCATTTAAGTTGAAAGCTTTAAGTTGCATTCAATTTTACTTTATCTTTCCAAACAAACCTTTTACAGTTGGAAATGGCTGACTTCATGTATCCACAATTTCTTCCTAATCATTTGCTACAATGTTTTGCTTAGGGAAATAATTTCCCCTTCTTCCTCACCAAATTTTGCATCTTCTACCATTGATTCATCCAAACCAAATCTGAATCATTGCTTTCTGCCACATCAAGAATTATCTTTGAAAATCTATAAAATCAACCTCTTGCTACAAGAAAAGGATCCCACTTGCATGCAATTTTACTCTGCATGAATCATACTAGAGCATTTAGCATACAAAATTTAGAAATTATCAAATAGAAGCATTTTTAGCAATCATATTAGATCATAATCATACCACAACATATCATGTTAGTTCCATTTTAGTTTATCACAACATATCATATCAATATCACAACATCATAGCTTTTATTATCATTATCATAACTTTCATTATCAATCATATTATCATAACATTCTATTTAAATCATCATTCTCATTCTCTAGGTTGTCATTTTAACAATCACAATGCACACAATTTGAGAGCCACTTTGATTTAATAAATCCTTGGAGTTAGAGAGCAATGGAACAGTTTTAGAGATTTTATTATGTTTTAAATAGATCAAGTCTATTTTTTGAATTCTCTAATAACGTTGCATTAAGGTGTGTTGTTAGTTATTTCACTTACACATATTTCCCACACACATAAATTGGCACCCACCGTGGGGCAAAATCCTCATACTTCATATTTTCTGGAAAGTGACAACAGGTTTCATGTGATTATGTTTTAGTGAGATCAAAAGTTTTTACAACGCATTTGACAAATCTTTTAGCACATAAAAACACTGTTCCAGTGCATCCAAATGCTGTTTTGGTGCTTTCAGTCACTGTTATAACGCATTGGATAATTATTGTAGCACTTTCATTTAGTCTTTTAGCGCATTGGAGTTTTGGCACATAGGCTTAAAGTTTTAGCGCATATGACTGTTATTCCAGAAAATTGAATCATTTTCAATATTAATCTTTGTTTTCTGTGTTACAGGTACAAGGTACGCTAGTCAAAGGCAGTTGTTGGAAACATTTATGCCAGTCAAAGACAAATACTATAAAATTACTAATGGTGTTTGCAGGGTTTTTAAAATTTATTATTACTTTCCTTTATTAAGTTAAGCATCTAGCTTAAGTAAAAGGATAACTGAACCCCTTGTTTTCTGTGGTTGAAGTGATAGGCTTATGCTCTCCCCTTCACTGGGTGATCAAAATTCTAGACTCACTTTTCATGCTTTATTAAAACCTTTAGAGGGTCTTCCGTAGTGGGAAAAATGTACTCACCCTACGAGAATGACCTAAGTGGGAACAATCAAAGCCAGGTTTTCCAACCCACTATAATCAAAAGAGAATTCGGGGAAAGTTTGATATTCGATGGAAGTGTGCAAGATAACCATCCCCAAATCCTTTGTTCTAAAGGTTGGGAGGTTTCATGAGGGATTTTATCTATTTTCCGCTCCGAACAGAAACCCTATCTATGAAATTTAAGCTAGAATCCAACCGTGTTAGTTTTTGAATGCTTTCTATATCATAGTGCAAGGGGAGGGAAAAGTCTACCCCCAAGATACTCACCATATAACTATCAAAGACCCTAATCAAAAGTGGAGGGTTTGACTTTTGGTTAAGACTTGAAAAAGGCAAAAACACAGGCACCCTCTAGGAGGTGACACGACTGTGTGAGCTGACATAGTTCCAAGTGTGGGCTGTGATATTTTTAGTGACCTTTTGAGATATAAAAGTACTTGAACTATTTTTAATGTGTCATACCTATGAAAATTGAAAGAATCAGACCTGATTCTAGAACACACACTATCTGTTTAAATATGTAGATTTGAAACAAATGTTTGCAAAATTACTGCTGCATGTGTAATCATTTTCAAAAGAAGTCATCCAAATCAAAGAAATCACTATCCACAATCCTCAACAAGCAAAACAATTAGAAAAAAGGTCATCATATCATAAGTTATACCCGAAGTCAAACAAATTCACTTTAAAAAAATCAGAATTGAAAAAAGATTGTCAAAAATCCTAAATACTCCCAGAATAGCGCATTTGCTCTTTGTTATAGTGCATCCATCCTATTTTATAGTGCATTGAACCACCTTTTAGCACATCAGAGGAAAAGTCTGACGTACAGGAGGAAAATTCTAGCACATTGAAAGAAAAAAGCCAGTGCATAGGAGTAACAATACAACACATACAACCAGTTTAAAAGTGCATTCACTTAGTTTGTTAGCACATATGCCAATTCATTTAGCACATCCAAGGCCTATAATAGCGCATCCACCAAATTAAAAACCCGAGAGCTATTTTTACTATTTGTCAGAATTTTTATACCAAAGTTTAAATCTTTACTAGAACATAAGCATTTCTTAAATTGAAACAGAGTCTTAAACCTTTGAAAGATGAATCTTGCAAGTGGAATTCTTCAAAATTAAACTTAGATCTATCATCCAAAAGTGTCTAAATCAAACAAATATGATTAAAAGCCTAGTTTCATTATTAGGATATGTCATCCTACTTCAAGAAATGAAGCTATATAATCATACTTGTCAACTTAGTCTGATCAATAGAATGTATCATTCTATTTGACTCAAGTCAATAGGCTGGACACTATATCAAATCGAGATCAAAGTTTAGTGAACAATTATAAAATTTTTTATGCTAGTTTTTACAAGGTCGCAAAGACAAAAACTTCAAGAAAAAGAAACAAAAATGTATGATATTGAGGAGAATATATTCAACATATCCCACCAAAATGACAATGATGAAATATCTGAAGACGAACTAAAAAATGTGCAACAAGACCCCAAATTCCATAAGTTTATGGAGAAAATTCTGGAAAAAGATGGGGAAAAGTATTTTTTGATGTTAGCTGATCTAGGTGTTGAAATTCCAAAAGACTTTGATATCAATAGATTGATAAGAACATCTAAAAGAGATGAGAATGAATCACAAAATATAGATGACGTGGACGTAATGAAACATCAATTACAAACCTCACAACAACAATTTCAAGATATGAAAATAGGGACAACTAAGAGATACTTGTTGCAGGATATTTGTCCATATCCTTTTTCTCAAAATGTGAACATGATCCCATTTCTAAAACACTGTGAGTTCCCCACGTATGATAAATACAATGGAAAAAAAAATCCTCTTGATCATGTAAGGGAATTTTGAGCTATGATTTTAGAGTTTCTCATGAAGATACATACTTGATGAGGCTATTTCCAAGAAGCTTAGGTGGACAATGTATGGAGTGGTTCTCTAAATTAACTCTAGGAATTAGATCCTTTGAAGATCTGATTAACAAGTTTATAACTCAATACTCATAAAATATACAACATGATATCACAATGGAGGATATTTGCAATACTAAACAAAATAAAGGTGAAACATTTCTCTCATTTTTGCAAAGATGGAGAAGGCTGTTTGCAAGATATCCACATTCCATACCTAAAGAGGAAAAGATGGAACTGTTCATGGATAATTTAAATGATGACATGAGTTATAGAATTGAACTACAATGTCCACCTAAATTTGAGAAAATGATAGAAAATGGTCTCAAGATAGAGGAAGCTTTGGTCAAAAGAGGAGTTCTAAAAACATACAATGAAGGAGCAAACAATGCAAATTCCTCTAATCACAACAACAAACATTGAAAAACCCAAGTTTTGGAAAAATTATAGAAATGCTAGAAACAATGATGCTGTGACTGGAATGCAAAACATGAATCCAATATTCAATTTAACAATAGTTGCAAATAAGAAAACCCCATACAACAATAAAGGAAACAATATAAATGACAACCAAAATAACAATTCGAATAATGTTGGATCTAAAACATCACCATTCCAAAATTCATCAAATCGGAGGAAATTCATGCCTTTAGGACAATTAGTGGAATCAACATTCAAGGAACTTATTGAAGCTAAACTTGTAACATCACAAGAACCACGAAATTGGGATCCACAAGTCAAACCATTTGGTGGAATGACGCACATTGTTGTGACTATCATAACAATAAAGGTCACAAAATGAATGATTGTTGACAATTGAAACATTTAATCCAAGATTTGATTGAAAGCAAGAAAATATTTGTTTAAGGACCACAAACAAACAATGATCATGGAGCTTTAAAAAATCCTTTACCCAATTATGACAAAGGTGAACCATCCTCTTCAAACGGTAAAGGAAAAGGTGTAAAGTATGTTTACAAAACCACTATTCTCAATGTCGAGGTAGTTGGAGATCAAACAAACAACACTCAAATCAATGATAAACATAACCTTGTTGCTACTGAAAAATCAAATAAATAACATGGCTACTGATGACAATTATGAAACTCATAAGGTAGAAATTTATGACAACAATAGCACCATTATAGTTGATAATCAAATTGCAAACATGGCTGCAAGTGAAAATCAGATAAACGTCATAAAAATAAGAGAGAATCAAAAATATCAACCGATAAACATGACAAGAAGGGGGCAAGCTAAGGTAATTCTGAAAGGAGCTACAAATAAATCATCTGAGGCTCCTTCTATAATCAAAACAACTGTTACCCCTACAAATCAGTACAACATAATCAATCAATTGAAGAAAATACCAACATAAATCTTAATATTGGAACTCTTGAAACTATCACTAGCACACAAGGAGATCTTAGAACAAGCTCTTGTAGCCACAACAATACCCAATAATTTGGAAGTTGACCAATTTCAGGCTATGGTGGGACACTTGACCACTCCTCATTGCCTTTCCTTTTTTGAGCATGATGATGTATCACTAAACCATCCACACAATACTGCCCTCCACATTGAAGTTCTCATTCACAAACACCGAGTCAAGTGTGTTCTTATAGATGGTGGAGCTAGTTTGAATATATGTACTTTAAAACTGATCCACGCACTAGGATATTCTGATAATGCTATTGACCCAAGAAGGAAAATAATAATTAAAGCATATGATGATGAAGAGAGATCTTCCAAGGGATCGATTATTCTACCTATCCAAGTAGGACTAATTGTGAAAGACATAATATGCCAAGTGTTAGACAAAGATCTAATATATACCAAACTTTTGGGACGTCCATGGATTCATGAGATGCAAGTAATACTATCCACCTACCATCAATGCTTGAATTTTCCAGTCAATGGACAAGAAATAACCATCTTAGCTGATTCAAATAATCCTCAATAGTGTAACATGCTCAAGGCATCTCAAGATGCCTTTATTCCTCATAACAGGGAAGTTAACACTCCAAATTCATCCAACAATGAGAAGAAATCAAGTATTATGTCAAAGTGGGTTGAAAAGAGGGACCAATCAAAGGACAAAGGTATTGCCGATTCTTCTACAAAAAATAATGAAAACTCTTTATCAAAGCAATTCAACCGAAATATCCAATTAATAGACAAAGGCATGGGAGAGTATTCAATTCAACAATCTTTATGTATTTCACAATCGTTGCCTTCCCCAAGAACATATGGGGAGCCAACAAAATCAATGCAACAATTATCACAACCATTCATAGTAATAGATGGAAGATTTGTAAAGGATGGAACTTTGATTGCAAAAGACAAGACTGTGTTAAATTGGCTCTACAAAGATGAGGAAGCATCTACATCAACAACCCCCAACATACAAATAGATCAATATGGGAAAGGGAAGACAATCCTAGAGAAGATGGGGTATGAAGGAAAAGGACCTATTAGTAATAGAAAATAAGGCATTGTAGAACCTATCCAACCTCACACACTTCAAGCCAAATAGAAAACTAGATTGGGATATAAAGGAGAATCAAAAGAAGGAACCCAGAAGTTTGTTGAAAGAATTCTACAACTCCAAGCAAGTGATTCCTATGAGACAGACTCTAATGAGTATGAGTGGGATCCACTATTTGAGGTATCCTTTGAAGACAAAAAAATGGATGTAATACAAAGATACACACCTACATGTGAGGAGGGACAAAGCTCAGGGACTAGACCCCTTGTGTTTGGATCATAGAATAGCAATGACTCAAGTGACGATTAATAGACTTCAAGCGAGATAGACTTGGAGGAGAGTACCATCATAAACCTTGACACCCCTACTGAAAAATTTGATGATATTGCTATTTGTACTTTCACTGTTGTTGACCATCAATTTGATGATCTATTACTCTTACTACACCATGAACTTATTGACTGGGACCAAATTAAGCCTGTTAACATTCCTACCTTTGTGAATGACGATGCCATTGTTAAATTTCTTTGTTCCAATGAACTTGACACAAGTTCTATCCATAAAACTCATAACGAAGCTTCAAGTCAGGGGGTGTCAAATCTTCTAGCTCCAAAAATGAAAATAACAACAAAGGATCTAATGGTGAAAACCATTTAATGGAAGTGTTAGATCTAGAAAAAGTAAAAATAAAGAGCACATCTGATAGTGAAAACCTCACATAGGCACTGAAAGATGGGGGATTTGACACTCTTCCCAAACATTATCACGAGAGATCATTAGTGTTGGTTTGAGCCAACTCAGTCTATCAATGTGGGCACAAAATACAAAATAAAGACATTGCATTTCGCAACATCAATGACTAAACTGGAAAAGCCAACATTCACTAAGTTCTTTGAATAACGAAAAATCAACTTTGCTTGGTCTTACTTTGATATGCTAGGCTTAGATCTAGAACTATTAATGCATCACCTATCTCTACCTATTGGGGTGAAAATTTTCAAGCAAAAGCTAAGAAAAATGCATCCACATATTGCCTTGTTGGTGAAGGTAGTGTTGACGCAAGATTTTGCAGGTAGTAGCAGTCTTATGGGAAACTTAGCTATTGTGGGACATAGTGCGCTAGCTAAGTGACCTCTAAGATTTTATCGAAGCTGGCTCTTTGTTTAGTGGGGAAGGTAAAAGGTTAGAAAGATAAAAAAATATAAAATCTACACTACAAGCGATGCGCCAAAATAATAGATAAAATTACTAGAGCATAGTGCAGGATGCAGAGGACCGAACCACCAAAATGCTATTTATGAAGTAAATTTTCTCAAAAGCACTTTAAACATAACAAATACCCTCTAATTTGCATAGCATAATCTAGCATAACCTTAGCCAACATAGAGGAGTCTAGAAAACATGATCTGTATTTATTGAGCTATGAAAGATCACAAAATCTGAAGAACAGACATTCATAGAAATATAATAAAATAACAGCACAGACTAATAGTCTTACTAAATGCATGAAAAACAGAAAGGTCGAATTGATTTGGCATAGTCTAGAGTCTTCAAATTTATTAAAATTATTACAAAGGCCTTTTCCCAGTGCTTGGGAGTTTTTGCAACTTAACAACAAAAAAATAAAAGAGAAACATGGCCGCATAAATAGGCTAGTCCACCACCTAAAACACCATAGAGAAAGAAAGACATGAGCGAGGATCGATGCCCCAGATCACCTCGAGCCGCCACTGAAAAAATGATCCACTAGGAGCATGCCAACAAACCCATTGTAGGGAATGGAAAACCATGCAACATCAGCAATGAACATGCGACGCCATAGAAGAAAACATGACAACAAGCGAGTACAAAAGGCACAACAACAATTCCAAGGTAACCTGTGCATAAAGAAATACCATGTGTCGTGCAGATGGGGCCTAGAAAAAAGACGAAGGGATGCCCAATGAAAAGCTTCAAGAGGGAGCCACTTGGGTGACGCCGAGCGAAAGAAAATGCAAGTCAAGCCCAATTCAGAAAGCAACCAGAGAAGGCCACATGTTGTGCAGACGGAGACTGGAAAGAGCGAAGCGATATGAAAAGAAAAAAGCTTCGAGAGGAAGCCACGTGGAGCATGCCGAGTGATGTGAGCGATTTAAAGGTAAGGCACAACTGTGAAGATAAAAATATAAACTGCGAAGGTTGGTGGTTTTTTGTGAAACAGTCTGGCAACTCACAGGGAAATTTCACTCACAGAATGAAGAACCACATAAACCTCAGTTCAACATCCCAAAATTGTTCACAACCTCGAGAGGGCAGCCTGCAGACTGGTCCAGATTTCGTTTGATGGCACAGAGAGAGCTCACAAATTTTCATGTGCCAATTTGAGATCGATAATTGCCTTGAAAGGAAATCCGCTAGATATTTTTGTCTCTAATTCTAGTTGGAAGAAGAGCTGCACCAACTGATGCACGATCCCTTCAATTTTCTCAGCAGTCGAAGACCGATCAAAAGATTGGAAGACAAAAAGGTCCTGCTTCTTCTCCTCAATCTTTGCAACAATGTGTTCAACACTTGCTACTGCCTGATCTACAATGAAAGGTGAAGGGAGGCCTCTCTGAGTTAAGCGGGAAAAATTTGCCCGCATATCACTGGTAACCTGGTTCAACCTGGCCCTACATTCTGTCACTTGCTGGACAACCTCATGCATAGAAATGAGGATGCTTACGCCCATGGCTATCATTGTTCGGTCCTCAATACCCATGCTACTTGGAGCCTCATCCGAAGCTATATACAATTTGTCCAACAAAATCCTAGCCTCCAGAACCTTATCAGAAGTTACCTCCCGAATCTATTGGATTGTTTCACCTACCGTTCCGCATAGGCTGACAGGCTGTGCCATAAATTTTAGGGTGGGTTGTAGAGTAAGGCATAATGCCTTGACTTTATCCCAATATGACTCATACAACTCCTTGGAAATCTCCAATGAGCTCATCTGTGGTGCAATAGGTTGGGTTCTTAAGATACTCAACTCTGCTTCTCTGCTACTCAAGTTCGCCTTTAGCTCCGATATGCATCTTTCCAATGCGAACACTTGTTCTCTTAGAGTGGAAATTTCTTTTTCTTTTTCCTTTAGGGCCAATTCCGCCCGCTTTGTTTTCTGAATCTCCAACTCTAAAGTGGCATTCATTTCATTTATTTCATCATCTGTGCTCTATCAGAGCTCCTTCATATCTTCACTCAGTTGTACGGACTCAATGCAGAGCTTTTCTTCATTTGCTCGGCTCTGCTCAACCTCATGTTGGAGGGTTGGGATGATTTCTGTGCTCATAACCTCCAGCTCCCTGATTTGGATTTCAAAAAAACTCCTCTCCTTCTCCAGGCGACTTATTTCATTTTCTTGGGCTTTATATTTGTTCACCCAGATATCGACCTTTCCCTTCAGCTCCGATATTTTCTCCTCTCTTTTCCTTGCCTGGCGATTGAGCTTGAGGTAATAAGTGGTTACAATCTTTTGAGTCTCCTGCATTAGCTTGACCTTGTCACGCGGATGGGTTTGCTGCAAGTCTAGCCTAATGGCGTTGACAGAGTATTCACTTGGTAGCATTTCTCCTACCGGTTTAATCATGTTAGGAGTGATCTTTGCAAACATTAATGAATTTTGGCTCTCATTGAACACAGTTTGCAAGAGAGGCTCTGCCTACCTACTCGCATCCTTTTATCTCCTCTTTTGCATTCGGCTAGCTCAAGTGCTTTTGTTTTCCTCTACCTGTGAGAAATATTCCTAGGAAGGGATACCCAGGCCACCAGCAAAAGGAAACTCTCGAGGGATTGCTAGCGTACTCAGTGCATCAGTGGTTTTGCTAGGCCTTGTTATAATGGCCGGGGAGAATAGTGGAATGAATTGGCCACTCAAAGGGGATGATAGTGTGGTATAAGGAAAGGCCGTGGAGGTGGAAAACAAAGGGCTTTGGCTCGGGCATAAGAATTGTTGGTTCATGAGCCCATCACTTACACCAAATTGTGTTCCGGGTAAAGGATAGAAAGCAGAGGATGATAATGGGAAACTAGGAGGGGCAAGACTCGACTGCCCAAGATATCCAACGATAGAGAAAACTGGTGCAGATGAAAAAGTTGGGGCAGATGAAGAAGATACTAGAGACATAGTAGAAAGAGAAGAGGGAAGAAATGATACCCGAGGTTTGTGAGGAGCTGCAGATGATACAACCGCTTCTTCCAACTGCTGCTCTTCCTCTCCGCCAGATTCTCTTGTCTGTGTCTGCTTTCCATCTAGAGAATCCTCAAGGTCTACAATGACCTGCCTTCTACTACTGGGAGTCCTTTCCTGCTTCTTGGTAGATTTAGAGGAGCTGGATGGCTCTGATGCTTGCGCGCTTGATGAATCCTCCTGTTGTGCGGGATGTTTACCGACATCTTCTTTATGCATTAGATTCTCCTCAACAACAGGGGGATTCTGAGTTACTTCTTCTCTGGGCTCCATGAACATCCCTTCCCCTCTATATTGTTGCTCTGACATTGAAGGGTTCAAAGACTTTTCTGCATCTGGATGGGCGTTCTCCCAGATGCCATCAAATTTTTTATCAAGAGCCACCTCTTCATGAAGCTTGGTGGTTGCCTTAATCTCCTTTTGGTAAATCCAGAAGTCTCGAATCTTTTTAGGACACCATTCAAGCTTTTGCAATTGGGTGCACAAGGCTTGGTTGATCTTCTAAATTGTATTGGCCTTCCCTGCTATGTAGTAGAAGTTCAGCCATGACGGTCGCATGTCCTTAGTAGGAAAATATTCAAGGCCTACATATAACCTTAAATTCCCCTCTTCAACATTTCTTCGAGGGTCCTAGAATAACCGCGATTAATGTGAAATTCTTATGCCAATCTCTAAAAAATTATTTTTGGGGTTGTATTGCCAGGTGTCATTTATCACTACCAACCCAAGATGACCCAATTTTGAAAACATAATCTCCGAAGTGTCAATCTTCGGAGTCCTTTTCTTGATCAGCGACACAAAACCAAACATGATGGGCAATATCAAATAGGAGGTTAAGTTATTTCCTCCCCAGTAATCATTATCAATATTACATAGCTACCTCATTGCTTCCAGGGCCAGTAATCTATTAGAAAGAAAGTGTGGGAGCCAAAAATGCTCCTGGGTGAAACCTCACATGTAGAGCATAGTGAAATCTATGCCAAAGAACCAATCACAAGGCGGCACAAGCTTTCCCAACTAGGATTTTTGTCTTGGCGACAGGTGCGTGAACATGTTGATCCCGGATCTATCCAAAGCTCGCAAAGTTGGGGCCAAGAACAAATCTGAAAACGCATAGTAATCAAAATTTTTTGACATGACAAGAGTCCATGTTGAAATTGGCTTCCTTTGGCCGCTTTCGTCGAAAACAGCTAGAGACATAAATGTCATGAAATAGTCTGGATTTTGGTGTAATATTAAGTAGGCTAGGAAAGAGAGATACCTGAACCTAGAAATGACATGGAAGTATTGCAACTGCTACCAAATCCCATCACTAAAAACCCTCACAAAGTCTAGAAGCGAAGCCACATTGTTCTTTCTCAACATAAAGCTGAGACACATCTGAAACTCGAAGACCTGCTTGTCTATATCCAGACCACACACCAGCGCCAACATAGAACAAATAGAGGAAGACGCAACTTTCAAAGCACCAAGAATAAATGGAAATTTGGGTGGCATTAAGACATTTGTTGGTTGAGCAGTTTTAGTGTGGTAAAACTGCGACGCCAACCTGAGCCCTCCCCACTTATCATTCATCCTTTTCATGTCGAAAATCTCAACATCCAAAGTCAAGGGAAGTGGGATGCATAAAATATCCTGAATAGCTTCAGGGTTGATGACTACCCTAAAATTAGTGCCACTTATTACCCTGGTGTTCGGGTCAAAGCCTACCGTGCAAGTTGCCACAATCTCTAGGCAATAATGCACCAGGGGAACCATATACTGAGAAAGCTCAGAATCCCATAGACGCTTGCAGAAGGGGTTCGATAATTTCTTCATTCTTTCGCATGCAGCTTCCCTAAGGCTCTTAGGATTCTAGGATAACTCAGGATGAAAGACATTATCCCAATCCTCTGAAACCAAAGCTTGGTTTTGAAGGAGGAATCGCGTTCAGTATTCTCTGGTCCACCTGACTGGTGAAGGGCCAACATGGCTTTGTTGGGATGCCTGGGGTAGCATAAGACTCCAGACCATAGATTTTTATGTAGGGCACCTTCTTCATTTGCTCGTCTATACTCGTTGGGGCCAGGGCCTGTGTTAAACCTTCTGCAATCTCATCCGTTTCTCTGTATTCACAAGAAAATTTCAAAAAATTTCGTAAATGGCTTAGCTTTTGAAAAACTCTTTCTCCCTTGCGAATAACTTAGCTGTTTTATGTTTTTATAACCCTTGCAATAAATGCGCTTTTCATGCTCAACTTGCTTTTTGATCTTCGTGAAAAATGACCGAGGGAGTGTACATGCCAACCTTTCACATTTAGTTGCTATATGTGTCACTAGCCTTTCATGCGTGCGAAAAGATTGCCAACCTACCAAAATTCTCTCCACATTTAAGAGACATGATTTCGCATGAGGTGGTGTCTAATTTTTCTTGAACAGCAGACCAAGACAACCTTGCAAAATAGTTTTGCAAGCTTTTTGCATTTACTGATTTTTCTTGATTGTACTTGGGCACATCACCCAACAACCTGCTTTTAAGAGTTGCCTTGATTTAGATGGGACGATGGCTCCTTGTGCTGACACCTGACCAATCTTTATTGAATTGGGCAACTTGAATAGAGTAAGTCTGTACCTGATTATTCCCTTCACTTCACATGCCACAACACTGAAAATCAAGGCTTGGCAACACACTTTTCCTCTGTCGTAATTATGGCTTCCCTCATCAGGTGAACCCAAGCCAGTATATAAATAGGGCCATTAGCAGCATTGCAAATCACAATTATTCCTAGCATTCTTAGCTTAGCAAGCTTTAGTTACTTTAGCAATTTTCATTTTCTAGCACTAGTAACAAGCAGTATGGAGACGCCAATAAGACTTGTCTGTATAAAGACTCAAGTTGCTTTCCTAGGAAAAATTAGGTGTAGGCGCTTAAAGCGTATGACAAGCATGAAAAACTTGTTATACGTGAAAGCGATTAAATGGGTTCTTGGCAAGGATTGCTTGGCGTATGAGGAACAATACCAGGCCAACACTAGCATTTTCTCTCACTTCGTCGCTTCGCCGTTGGATATCAGTGTCTCCAAACACAAGGTCTTGAAGTTGACGAAGTGAGTGTTCCCGTGGTGCTACCTCGGAGGAGTGGAGAAAATAGTGCGTGCTGCTGAATTTGATCGTGGGGTCCCCTCGGTTCACAACCTTCGTTTGCTGCAGCTGCATGGAGGACCCATGCCAACCAGGCCCTTCCTCTTTTGTTTTGAGTTGGAGACTCATGAGGAGCATCACGCCAAAGTGTGTTCCGACTGCTACTTCCTCATGCGGGTGCATTACATCAAACAATTCCGAAACCTCCAGTGGTACGAGGACTTCGAAAGAATGGTGTTCTCGCGCCACCAGTTGCTACCATCGCTGGTCCATCAATTGCCTGATAATCTAAGAACAAAAATAGTCCCTAATTTTGTTTTTGCCCCTTAGTAGCCTCCACTCCATAGCGGATATATGTATAAATTTCGATACAAGGTCACTGGCCCTTATCTTTTATGATCTAAATCTTCCGGCCAAAATATATAATATATGTTTTTCACAAATCTTGGCTCATTTACAATATTTTATCAATTTCTTGCACTTATTGTTGTTATTTCAAAAAGCACTGAGAAGACCCCAAAACTTAAAACTTAAAAACAGGGAAAAAATAATTACATATTTACAATTTACAAAGCCATCACATAGGTATAATTAGTTAAATTTCTTAAGATGTATCCCATTAACTAGAATACTTAAGGCATTACCTTCCATGTCTTCGAACTCAAAGGAGTTGAACTATTTACGCTGTACAATTTTGAAATGCCCCTCCTAGAGATTGTCGAACTTCCCATGCTGATCGGGCTTTGCTTCGCGCTCGTTGAATTTGAGCACCAAGTCCCCACGTTGTAGCTCTTGATATGATGTCTTTTTATCAAACAATTTCTTTACCACCTGCTAGTAGCTGTTCATCACCTCAAGGGCATTCTCTCTCTTCTCCTGAACTTCGAGTAGCTCAAAAAAATGTACCTCCATTGCTCCATTTTGTTTGATCTCCAGAGATTTAAGCAACTGCAAGGCAGGGATCTCCATGGTGATAGGCAACAATGCCTCCTTCCCATACACCATCTCATAAGGAGATGTCTTTAGTATTTGCTTGGGCATGACTCGGTCTGCCCATAGTGCTGTCTGAAGGTTCTTATGCCATTCTCTATGGTGTTTCGAGCCTATCCTCTTTATTATCCTAATGAGGTTTTTATTTATAGACTCCGTGAGGCCATCTCCTGGGGATAATAGTTGGAAGAGGTTTTCAAGAAAACTCCATACTTTAGTGCAAACTGGCTCATCTTAGAGTTGAGGAAAGCTTTGGCATTATCAGAGATGATTATTTTTGGCGGGCCAAATATGGCCACCAACTCCTCCAAGAAGTTAACAATCTCTACTTCTATTGCATTTTTCAATGGCACTGCTTCTACCCATCTAGTGAAGTAGTCCATTGCTGTGAATATCCACCTATGTCCAGCTGAGGAGAAAGGGTTAATCATTCCAATGAAGTCTAGACCCAATTGAGCAAAAGGTTCCTCTACTACTATAGGACTTAATGGAATAGCAACATTCTTTCTCTTTCCGACATAAAACTGACATTCATTGCAAGATTTAATTAATGAAAATGCATCATCGAAAGGTGTTGGCCAAAAATAACCAACACATATAATTTTAATTGCTATAGTCCTTGCAGAAAAATGTCCTCCATTTGGGCCACTGTGGTATTGATCCAATATTCTCATCACCTATTCTTCATTTACACACCTTAGCAGGACGCCATTAAAATTTATTTTGAATAGGACACCCTCCAAGAGAACATAATTGCTATTTTGTAAGTGATAGAAACACCTTTTAAAAGAAGGGAGATTGATTAGATACCTTCCCATCTGCATGAAGTTCAGTCTATCCTCCAGCCAGTCACCCTGAGAGCTTTCTTCGTTTAGTAATACAGTTTCTAGAACTTCAAACTATGTCGCTGGTTCACTGTTTTTAGCGAGGTACTCACACAATCCCTTTCCTTTGATAGTCTTAACAGACTTGACTTCAATATCATACTCTAGGATCTTAGTGATCCAATTAGCTCTTTTCTCTGTGATTTCTCCTTCCATGATATACTCCCGCACACTAAGATGCGGTACACAAACAATCACCTTATTATATGATATCAAGTGCCAAAACTTCTCAAGTCCTTTCACAATGGCAAAGGCCTGCTTTTCTACAAAAATGTACTTCACCTCATACTCTTTTAAGGTTTGTGAGTAGAAAGCAATAGGAGACTCCCTTTTATGTTCATCATCTTTTTGCATAAGTACAGTGGCAATACTATTGCCACCACCAAAAACATACATAATAAAATCTTTTGATAGGTCTAGGTTGACCAATACAGGGGTAGAAGAAATAGCCTCCTTTATAAGCTCAAAATATTTTCTGGCTTCCGCCAACCATTTAAAATTCTGGTCCTTTTTAAGCATCAAGTTAATAGGCCGAATAGTCCTTGCAAAATATGCAATGAACCAGCTAATGAAGTTGACCTTACGTAGAAATGATTGCACTCCCTTCTTGTTTATAGGTAACGGAAGCTCTTGGATTGCATCAATTCTTTCAGGATCAATGGAAATTCCCTCCTTCAAGACAACATACCCCAATAGCTTCCCTTGGTGAACTCCGAACACACATTTCTTTAGGTTTAAAGAAATCCTGAATTCCTGGCACTTCTAGAAGACAATCTCTAAATGATCGAAGTGATCATCGACAGATTTTGAAAATGCTATCAAATCATCCAGATAGATGAGTATAATTTTATGGATTAAATCCTTGAAGGCAATATCGATGGCTCTCTAAAAGGTGGCTCTGGCATTTGAGAATCCAAAAGTAATCTTGGCATATGCATATGTTCCCCACTTTGTGGTGAACGTTGTTTTGTGTTGGTCTTCTTCTTTTACCCGAATCTGATTGTAGCCTGAAAAGCCATCCAACATTGAAAACATTTTTGAACCAGATACAGTTTGTAGAATTACCTCCATTGAAGGTAGGGATTAGTGATCCTTTAAGGATGCTCTATTCAAGTTTCAGAAGTCTACACACAGTTGTATGTCTCCATTCTTCTTCCAGATTGGTACCGGGTTTGACACCCAAGTGCTGTGTTTGATCGAAAACACTATTTAGGATACGATCAATTTATTTAGTTCCAGTGACGAGAGATTCTATCTTTGGATTAACAGGCCTCTATCTTTGATGAACCAACTTTTCCCCTTCTGATAGCTCAATTGTATGCTCAATGATCCCTGGATCGTATCCCTTAAGATCATCATATGACCAGGATACTACACTAAGATACTCTTCACAAAAGTGCCTTAGTCTATCCTTATTCTTCTGAGAAACTTCCTTCTCGACCTTGAACTTTCTTTCTTCTCTGATATACAAATCGGTATAGTCACCCTTGTCATCTATGAGCCTTCTTTTGTCTCTTGTTGCATCATCAAAATCAAACAGACTCTCTAGAGTGACTAGGCCTCTTAGAAGCTTGTTGGATTTCAGCTGGATAATTTGATCCGCATAAGCTTCGACGATCTTTGGCTATAGTTAATCAACGAATTCCCCAGATGAATAGAGAAATGATGCAATATGTGCATCGCTATCGAACACTTGCCAATCTTGATTGTTGTTTGGAACAACAGGCCTTACAATTACTCTCACCGCATGCTTATTTTTCAATAACTTGGAGGCCAGCTCAAATTGACCTCCAATAGTCACCATTCGGTCGGCTTTGAAGTTCTTATCTCTTTGTATAGCCTGATTATTAAATGCCTCAAAGTTGTCAATAAGATCCCAGACTCTATGTTGGTAGGATCTCATACGGATAGTTTTTGCAGCAAAAAATCCTCAGATTTGATTGACCACCAAGTTTGAATCTCCGAATACAATTATCTTCTTTGAACCCATTTGTTCTAGAAGGCTCAAACCATGGACAAGACCCTCATACTCTACTTTGTTGTTTGAACATGGGAACTGGAAATGGTAAGACCTCAAGGTTTTTTCCGTAGATGGAGATGTCAAACATATGCTTGCACTAGCTTCGGCTCTGCATCTCGCTCCATCAAAGTTCAAAGTTCATAACTCCGAGGGTGCTTCACCTCCAGACTCCTTAGTAAATCTGGGGATAGACTTCCCTTCCTCATGTATGACATAAGTATCGATTCCAATTGTGATAATTCCCAAAAGGGTCAGTATCAATAAACTCCTTCAACAAATTTTCTTCATCCTTCGTTCGAGAGCTGGTAGCCTCTTCTTCTTCCATAAATTCCACATTGAATATCTCTTCCTGAGTAATTGAAGTATGTGCTGCTTCAAAGTTGAGAAAAGCCTCATCAACAACATGCTCAGAATGCAAAGTTTTCGATAGTAATTTCATGTTGGCTCCATGTTTGGTCCTCAAAATCAGGTGTGACCAGTCTAGTGCTAGATATCCTCCGACATTTGCTGTGAATTTTCAAGACAAACAAATCCCAAATAGAGGAGGAATATCAATGAGTAACGTATCCTAATTTATAGTGATACTGGGTTAGGCAAACAATGTCATAGGAAATCCTTTGATTACCCCGACGGTATCAAATTTATTCCCATCTAGCTGCATGACTCCCTTATTGAGAGGCTCATATTTTAGACCCAAAGCATCGGCTACTTGCTTAGGCATTATAGTGGTGCTAGCACCAGAGTCGATCATACAATTATGCAACAACTTGTCACCAATAATAAGTGTTAGAAAGAAAGGCTTGGGTTTAGGCTTACTCTCTTTTCTGGCATAAAACTGTTCCTCCAGTTGATTTGTTAGCACTTTATCCAGGTTCGACCTAGATATTTTTTCTTCATTGGACTGACTAAGCACCTTCGCATCTTCCTCTCTTGACAATGCTTTTTGTAATAGCACTTTCTGCTCCGGAATAGCTAGGACATCCCACAAAGAGGTGTTGGTAGAGGACTTCTTCAATTGTTCCACCACATTGAACTGCGTTCGTGAATGACGAGTCACGGTTGCTTTCTTTTTAGGTTTTGTAGTTGGTGTTGGCCTCGTCGATGGTACATCTAGCTATTTGGCAACGGTTGGGATGATCATAGGAGCCTTTGCCTTCGGAGGAGGCGGATTCAAAGAATTAGGAGGAAACATGCTAGTTTGCTGTGGCATTGATGATGGGCCTGCTGACGGACTAGGCATCAGTTGAGATGAAGCATTAGCTGGTGGAGATGTGAATTCTCTAGTAAATCTCTGCTTAGAATGTGTGTTGTAATCAGACTGTACTCGTGGAATTTGAGTTACAGGAAAATCATTTGGAAATCCTGACTCCTCTCCTTCCATCCATGAAAAGAATGCTTGGTCTGGAACTATATCTGACTCTTGCTGAATGGACATCCCTTGCATTTGAGCAGCGAGGACAACATTTTCCATCTACTGAGAGGCGTATGATTGGTTGTCGGAATCAAGTGCGCCGCCTTGGCTACGTTGGTCTGTGATCTTTTGTTGCAAATTTCCCCGCGGACAATTTCTCGGCATGTGCGCATCGTTACAAGGAAAACACCATGAATTGGAATCTTTGGCTAAGTTGTTTTGTCCATCCACCAGCGCTTTATTTGAACTAGGATGGATGGTCTACATCGACAGAGTTATCGGAAGCATTTGGTTACTTGGCTAAGCCTGAGTATTTCCGCGTGATCTATCTTGCCACTGGTTTTGTTGGTAGAGAGATTTTCCTCCTTGGTAATTCTAGTATGCTGGATTTTGATAGCTATATTACTAGGGAAAACTTTAAGAAACCCCCCCCTCTGTGTAGGTGTAAAATATTGGCGAATTCGATATACTTTCCGATGTAAAATATTAATTCTATTGGCAATTTTTTCGTTTTACAGGAAAAGAAAAATCCCAGTTGGTGAATCTGTTACAATCCCTAGAAGTTCATGGAAAATCTTGGCGAATTGCATATTTTTTTAATAGAATAAAATATTTTTGATTGGCGAATAAAACCGTTTTTCAAACCAAATTTTTTTTTCCATTGGCGATTAAAACCTTTTTTCAAAGCAAAAAATATATTTTCATTGGCGAATTAAAAAGAATCTCAAAACAGTAAAAAATCTATTGGCAAAATAAACAGATATGCCAATGAAAAATCATAGGGTTCATTGAATGTTCGATGGACGACTGTAGTTGCATTCCAAAAGTAAATCTCTAAAGCACTAGACTTGCGATTTGAAACCTCCAGAATAACACTATAACTGTTAGATGCGGACATGTGGTGAGATCAAGGCTCATTGCTCATCACTCATTCTGTCTTTTCAATGCCTCAACATTGTACATTTCATTTAATTGAAATTCTCATTCTTTTTAAAGAAAGTGTGGTTGTCATACTGCTAGTGCAGGTGGTGGTGGCGATTAATGCCATATGTGATATGAACATCCGAAGAAATTTCTTGGACAACTCATAGCTTTAATGAAACAAGATTTGTAATGATTTCATATCATTTGAACTTTGAGTGATTTTGACAGCTTGTCAGCTTGAGTTACAGTTCAATCAAATTAAACATTTTAATTATACAGGATGGTAGTGGCACTGGTGGCCTGTAAATAGGGATAGTGATTCAGTGATTAGTACATAGTGCCATAAGGGTTTTTATTTTCTGGAGTTAATAAGGATTCACGAAGAAGATGATGCAGTATTGGGGATATTGTAAATTCTCCTACCTACAGTTATGTAGTTACAGAGTGATCAGTAAAAGATAAATTTCCTTCAAGTTCAGAATGGGTGGAATTGGAAAGAAGTTGATTTGGTTAACCTGAATTTTTAGATGGGTTTTGAACCAAGATGAGGAGCTCTGATGGAGATAAGTGCTATCCCCAAGCATAGAGGCTATAGGTAAAAGATGGGAGTAGATTTTCTTTTCCTCCTGTATTCTAACAACTCCCATTTCCCCAGCATGGCTCTGGTTCTCATAGGGGATAAGTATATTTTGTATCTTCACGGCTCCCATTTCCCCAGGACTGATTGGAATCCCCTTTTCCCAGCATGGTTGGAAAATCCACCAGCAGAAGCTTGGAATCATGAATTTATTTTCAGAGCCACATTTATTTTTAGAGATAGATGTGTATTAAGTTTTCAGCAGCAAAGCTTGGAAATTGGAATCAATTTGTAATCCATTGTAATGAGCAACAACTTGGAATAAATTATTAAATTTTGTTTATGTAAAGTACTAAAGTGACACACTGACATATGTTATTTATACAAAACAGGAGCTACAATGCTACTCGTCTGTAAAAGGATATGTAATAATGTGACATTGAAATTCAGTTGCAATAAAATAAATGGTTGTGTTGTGTTATTCTCGATTCCTTGAATCTTCATTATTCATTTACGTTTAAGAGTAAAGAGTTGTTTTCTAAGTTCAAAACTTCAGTGTCTATTAATAATTTAATATATTCAAATCAATTTTTTTTCTTTTGAGAAATTAAGTAATATACTCTATGCAATATGCACTTGAGAATTCATGGTTATATCAGGCCATCTGGGGAATGCAATCATTTGTTCCACCGATGTTTATGTGTTACAATGATGTGCTTACTTTTGTTGACTCTATCGGTATATCGGGGAGCGCACCTTATGAGTTATGAGTCTTTGCCTTCGGGCCATCGGTGAGGCTGTGATGGGGGTTCCATCGATAAAACATTGTTAGGCCGATGCCTATGGTATTGACTTTAAAACACATGTGTCATGTTAATTTTTTTAAGTTAATATCATAAATTAGTAAATTACTCAAGTTTCAAGTTCAACCATTGGATGAACATTTGATGTATGGTTGTAGTTACATTCCGTAATGAAATGAACAGAGCGATGAACTTCCTAATTTAAACCTCTGGAATCACCCTATAACCGTTAGACTTAGAAAGGTCAACGGTTAAGATTAAGAATTTGCAACTTGTAGAGTCTAGACCTAAGACATGTCATTCACTTTAATGTTCCAATTTCGAGAAACAAAGCATTTAAAGCACTTTGTACTGCTAAGTGTCAACTATCAAGTGATTAATGTTTATTTTTAAACTTTAAAGTTAATATCATAAATTACTCAAGTTTCAACTGTTGGATGAACATTTGATGTATGGTTGTAGTTGCATTCTGTAATGAAATGCACAAAGCGATGGGCTTCACAACTTAAACCTCCAGAATTACCCTAAAACTGTTAGATTTAAAAAGATCAAAGGTTAAGATTATGACAATAGCAAACAATCAATATGAAAATTTTATGATGGTTTGGTCATTTAAATGCCTATCAAAAAAATTGTTTAATTTACAAATTTTTATATAAAATCTTTTATAAATGGAATACCTTGAAAAGTTAGAAAACAATGATAATTATTAGTGATAAATATAAAAATCTACTGTTATAATTAACAATTAACAAAAGCTTCTAAAATCGTATTAAAAATAAATCTTGTTAAATATATTCTAAAAATTAAAAATAATTATGTTTTATTTTGAAAAGATTCTAAATTAATATATATTTTTATAATAATATTATAAATCACATATATTAATATAAAAAATAATAGCTCTTATAAAAAAGTCAAAAGTTTCTAAATTCATATTAAAAATATTCAAAAAAGTTATATTCTATTTTCTTTTTATAATAAAAATAATAAAATGATATATATTATAAATTAAAATACTATATAATAATTTTTTACGGTTTAATAAATAATATAGCAAGTCAAACTATACGGTCTAATAAATTTTATAGCTATAATATACAGTTTAAAATTGAAAAAACGGTCAAATATTTAATAGACCATCAAATTCCAGGCCTGCTGTCAACTGTCAAGTGATTAATGTTTATTTTTAAAGTTAATTATCATAAATTACTCAAGTTTCAACCATTGGATGAACATTTGATGTATGGTTGTAGTTGCATTCCGTAATGACATGCAAAGAGCGATGGGCTTCCCAACTTAAATCTCCGGAATCACCTTATAACCATTAGATTTAGAAAGATCAACGATGAAGAATTTGCAACTTGTAGACTTGAGACGTGTCATTCACTTTAATGTTCCAATTTCGAGAAATAAAGCATTTAAAGCACTTTGTACTACTAAGTGTCAACTGTCAAGTGATTAATGTTTATTTTTAAACTTTAAAGTTAATATCATAAATTACTCAAGTTTCAACCGTTGGATGGACATTTCATGTATGGTTGTAGTTGCATTCCGTAATGAAATGCACAGAGCGATGGGCTTCCCAACTTAAACCTCCGAAATCACCCTATAACCATTAGATTTAGAAAGATCAACGGTTAATAATTTTCAACTTGTAGTCTTGTAGACCTAACTCCTAAGATGTGTCATTCACTTTAATGTTCCAATTATGAGAAAAAAAGCATTTAAAACACTTTGCGCTTTGAAATTGTACAGTGATTTTTAAAGTCTTCAATCCTCAGATTGCTCATTGGCCATTGTAGTGCACCACCCTATTTTGGATTCCACAGTTCTACTTCCAACAATGCCATTCTAGTTTTCAAGCGTTGGGACTCAGAATCTGGGTAAGTGGAAGAATTCCTGCGGCTACGTTTCATCGTTTGACATTTCTTAAAATCTTATTTTGTCAAAGTTTGAAGTTTGGTTTTAGACTTTAGAGACTCAAGAATTCATTAAAATTAAGGAGGACTAATAGGTATTACTTATTAGGGAATTCAAATGTCACAACTTCACATTTGTACAAGCATTTCTACCACGAGTACCACTGAGCAATGTCCGATAAAAAAATAAATTATGCAGAATTGCTTAAAACCCCAGGTTTCATTGATGGGTACCATGATATTTATGATCCTGAAATCTATGGTAGGCGTATCTCAGAACTTAGATTTTCATCTCAGAATAAGGTTGCAAAGAAAACAAAAGTTGATAGTATCGGTGCACCATGGGTAACTAGATTAGGGCGCATGATGTTACATGAAGTTTTCCCTTGCCCAAAATTTATCATGGTCTGTGCTGAAAATTATGATGATAAGAAAAGATATATTGTTAATAAAGATAACCAAGAAGAATTGTTATCCATTAATGCCTAAGAACTTGGAAAAGTGTTGGGGTTTACAACCGAAGAATTTGGAAACCACCACATTGACCTAGAAAAGCTTGCTAGTGATTATGAAGTAGTGGAAGAAAGGCTGAGAAATGATTTTTTAAATAAAATAGTTAAGGATAGAAAAAAATTGAAAGGTGATCATAAGCCTCCTTATAATTTGGATTTTTTTAAACCATGGGTTCAGGATACTATTTCCATGCTAGCATTTTGCCTCGGTCTAGATAGCAATTTGGAAGTAGGTGCAACCCTCCTTGAAATGGCATATAATATCCATTATGCTGATGAACATGTCAAATATAATTATACTTATTACATTGTAGAATCCATGCATAAACAATTTTTAATGACTAAAGTAGGTTCCACGAAGACATTTTGGTTCACAACCTACTTGTGCTATCTTTTTCTATTCAAATTTAGAGGAATGTTTCAGACGAACAAGCTTCAGGTTCAGCCCTACAGTAATGCAAAGGAAAATAAAATGGCTCTAGTATATGAATGGACCAATGAGATAAGGATGCATGATTCTCGAAGGAACTACAGTCATTTTGTAGACTACTTTTTGGCTCCATTGCATCAAGTAATTACAAATAATCCAATGCCTAGATTGCTTATGTCATGTAGAAACTGCATGCAACTAGGAAAATAAATACAATTGACTGATTGGTACTTAATGGAAGAATATACTGTGCTAAGATTTTATGGATTGGGAGTACAACCATACAAACTTCCAATACATGTGACAGAAAGGGTTTTTGCATTGGAATATGTAAGGCAGGTGTAGAGTGCTGATGAACTACACTTTCTTAGTCAGCAAAAGAAGACCTTATTTCCTTCTTTACCTTTTTCATGTGGAGGGTTCACATTCGAGAGAAAAGAATTTAGTGTGGCACATAATCTTTTGAATTTTTTTGACTTTGATTCTATCTGTCACTGGTAGTATGATCCATGTGACATCATTAAATCAATGATTCTGGCCAATAGGAATGCTGCAAATAGAATTCAACATCAATGTAAACCCTTGCTTGAATACTTGAGAAACAAGGATTCTTGGGATGAGGTCAAAATAGCAATGGAGAAAAGTGCTACTAAGAATGGTATTTGAACAATTATCAACATAAATTATGGCATTGCACCGAAAGACAATCAGGACATACAAATTTTTTTATGAAAAAAGTGATAAACCATCTAGTAGAGTAAAAATTCCAGGTTCTCTAGAGATGGAAGTTATAGGTAAAAAATGGTCACGATAAAAAATTAATTCCTTTTGGTCTATGAGGAAGGACCTAGGTGATCCAAGAGCTCTTGCAGAGTATGATGCTAACAAAGAAGATGAAGAGTTTAGCAAATTGTGGAATATAGAACATCCTGATGAACGTGATGAATCTGATGATGATATTGATAGGGAAGAAGAAGAACAAAGCCATGCCAATTACAAACCTGGTTTAAGTGAGGCCGCAAAAGAAGAATATGCTTCAACATATACTTCAGGAGCAGCCATACTTCAAAAAAATGGTTATGAAGGTGGTCCTTTAAGGTCCAAAGGACAAGGCCCTTGGACAATACAAAGTGTTGAGCATAGAAAAACAGTTGATAAATTTGGCCTTGGGGTTGGAGGTGAAAAAGGAGACCAAGGGGATACAAGAAAAAATTAATTTGTTAGAGCTTCTAGTCCTCATCCTCATGGTCAGATACAATCACAACTAGGACATGCCCTTGGTGGATAGCTTAGTGCAACTGGGAGTGCCATTGGTGGCGATGGTATGGGTAGTAGTACTAGTAGTGGTCAACATGTGCTACAATGACAAATTACACACAATACTAAGAGGAAAACAAAAAAAGATACCACAAAAACACTAGGTGATGAAGGCAATCAAAAGAGGCAAAGGATTTTGACAGGTCCAAGTCACACTATCAATGGATCCACCAGTACCACAAAGGAGTTATTTCTAGAAACTCCCACAGATCCAGTTAGTGTGGGTGCGACATCATTAGCAACTGCAAGTACTCCTATTCCTTCGCCATTCAAGCATTCCATTGTTCCTACCTCCCCAGGTTATGATTTCATTGAAGAGTTTAAAAATAAATCAGACTTGAATAAAAAAGAAAAGAAGCAACTGATGGAGAGTGCGTTTGCTGTAACTTCAAAGAATCCAACAACCATGGTATTACCCACATTTGACACAAATAAAGAAATCATGGAGTACACAATTGTTGTTCCCACAATTCAAAACAAACCAAAAAATCAGATGGATCGATTTGAATACGAGGTAACCAATTTTCAATTTGATTTTTCTGGCCTGAAAAATACTGACAAAATTAATGTATCAAAGAAGAACAATGAATTGGTGTACACATCATTGCTAAAGCAAGATAGAGAGAAGAAAAGGTTGTAGACCCAAATAGAAAAGTTATAGGCAGAACTAGCAAGTGAGAAAACAAAGAGGAAAGTAGTAGATAACAAGAGCAATGAATTAGAAAAAAGAATAATAAAATCTGCTTCTACATCAACAAGCAAAGAGGATAAATCAAATGAGAGAGAAGTGAATGACCTGGAGCGAAGGATAGATGAGAGCAACAAGAAATATGATGAGGAAAAATCCACTTCATAAAAATTAAGAGTAAGCATTGCAAATGGAAATGTACAGTGGGAACAAAAATTGGAGAAATAGAGAAAAACAAATGAAAGATTGGAGAAAGAGCTGACGGAAGCAAAAGAAGAAATTAATTCTTCTCAAAATAAGTTATCTACATTTTGTAGAGATACAGTGAGGCATATGAAACAAAATATCTGGGATGAAATAATGCAGAGGTTTGATCATTTGTGTGACATGTTTCAATTGATTGATGCTATCAGACAACATTATAAGAAGCTCAACAAATATTTAGTGGACAACAAAAAGGTGCTGGAATTACAAAAATCTGCAAATGAAGTTCTACAAATAGTCTACAAATCCAGTGACAATGATCTGAAATCAAAAGGGATTACTAATCGGATTGAAACTTCAATGAAGTTGTCATCTATCATTGAAAATTGTTTGAGAATGTCTGGAATAAAGGAATATTTGTATTTGGTTGTAGACAAGATGAAGGTGGTGGATGAAAAGGTAAGGAACTTCACAAAGCTTGGTTTTCAAGAGGATTTTGACACAAATGAGCGATTCATTGGAAAGGATTCTTTCAGAAAGAAGATGGAAGGTGCAAGGAAGATTGATTTGGACCAGTTTCCTCAGAACCAAGATGTGAACTATTTGGATTCCATCAGAACACTGATAACCTTGAATGAAAAATTGACTGAAGAATTTAAGACAGGTTCCATTTCCAATTACAATCATGAAATGTTAACAAAAATTCAATTCAAACAACATCATTTAGAGAAAATGGAAATTCCACCACCTGAAGAGTGGAAGTTGCTAGAAAATTTGATACAGTGACTTGATTTATTATTTTCAATCTTTGATAATATGAGTTTTGAAGTTCTAACTTAGCTCTGTGCAGACTTTTCTTTGGGCATTGGCAAGATTTTTCATTGCCAATGCCAATATGTACTCCTCCATGTGAAATTCAATTAAAAAGCTCAAATTCAGACTTCAGTAATGTGATGATGTTCAATTATCTAGATTATGTATTATTTATTTTATCATTTGAACTAGTGATGAACTATTAGCTCATTATATTTACTTCTTGGTAGAGCTTCCATTTCCAAGTTATGGATGTTGAATTGTTAGCTCATTATATTTACTTCTTGGTAGAGCTAAAGCTTCTAAGTTATGGATGTTGAACTGTTAGCTTCTGTTATGTTTTGACTAAAAATCCTGATCAGTATCCACCAACTTACACCTCACCCACATCCCACATACTGCAAAATACACTACATTTGATTTTATGATTACCACAAATTGCAAAGATTTGTGTGAAAAGATCCATTTTGTGGCCCACATTACTACTTGATCAATGATGATGTCCATAAATAAATCTAAAACCCCATGGTCACAACCCCTATTCCTAAAGAATTCAAATTCAATGTACTGACAAATTGAATAACATAAACTATTTGAATAACATAAACAACCACTTTGGAGACAACCAAATAGCTTAATAACTTATAAGCATATGAATCCACAATAGTTGAACACTCGAAAGAAAATCAATAAATATGTGTAACCTTCTCCATTGTATTGATCTTCAAAGTTTAAATGATATGCATTATAAAAATAGTTTATGATATGAGATAGATGGGCGAATTGGTGCAATCTATTATTTATCTTCTTACTATTTTCTACTCTAAAGTCTAATTAAAAAAAAATGTGATGATCCATTGATCTCCTATTGGGGTCTTGATCTCTCTTATATATGAGAGGCAACAAGCTACAAATCCCTTGCAAAAAGTCATGACGTTTTGACAACTGAACATAACTCACATTATAAATAAAACAATGCCATAGGTGAATGCACTGATCTGTTAATCTCCAAGCAGAAGACCACCTAAGATCTGTTCAAGGCTTCTACTCCATGATACGACACTCATCATGCTGTCGGTTCACGTTCTTCCTCTGAATCTGATGGTTGTCTGGTTGGATCTGATTTTGACACATCTATAGTTTGGCTAATAAACACATTGACTGTAGAGAGGTGATCGATGTACTCCTGTTCAGCATAGGTGTCCACGTTAGAGATCACCTCTTTCATATCATATTCCATAGACATTATTTTTTTGAGTTTCTTATGAGTGTTTTTTAAAACCATATCCTCGTCATTTATTTCTTTCAATGTAGCAGTCAGAAGCCCAACAGGCTCTTCCTTCCAATCATCATATTCTCGTGGATTTCCAATGCCAAAATGAAGTGTCGGGAGTGGGACTGAATCAAAGCGGTTGAAATCTTCCCTAAGCCTATTATGATATCCATTATGTGATTCTACCAACTTGTTATATATCAGCAATATTTGTCCTTTCATGACATTCTTATCTAGGAGCTCCTTTTTTTTCTCCATCATTCTAGGCTGCAATTGTTCATTCTCCACCAATGCAATGCGTGTCTGTTTGAATCTTTCCCAATATTCAATAGCACATTTCATCATTTTATTGAACCTTTCTTTTATCATTTCAGATACAATGTTATATTTGATGGTTTTCACTTCTTTATCCAATTCTTTGCATTTCCCCTGGGATTCAGATGGCAATTCTTCTAGTAGGCTACATCAACCAATGCATCAAGCACTCTCTTATCTTTTTCAAGCCATGGGGAGTACAAATCTGATTTGGAGGAGGAAGATGTTTTTTCTCTTTGATTTGCTAGCTCCTTCTTCAGTTTGTCATTTTCCTTAATCAGTTTATCGAACTGTGCTTTGTTAAATTTTGCCACATTTATGTTCAATTCTGCTGTCTCCATAGGGTTGGTATCCACTACTTGTTGAACCAAGAGATGACCAAAAACTTGGTTTGGATTACTAATTATAGCAGGTCTTTTATCATGGGGATACAGTGACCAAATAAGCAAGGTGGCTTTGTCTGGGTTATACCTAGATCCTGAATACATTTTGTCACTTGCTTCTTCTATTAAGTTCATTGTCATATCCCCTCTTTTTCTGAAGCTATCAAATACAATTGAAGAGCTAATATCCCACCCTGGTAGGAGCAAAAATCCAACTTCTTGAAGCAATTCCCTACCTCTTTCAGGAGTGATGGACTCCATTTCCTTTTCTACCTCCCTTTTCAATTCCTCCAGAGCGGTTGCCTCATGTTCAGGAGTGATATCCTGTATCTGTTGTCTCATTTTTCTACCTTTATATTCATAAACAAATGATTTAAATTCAGAAGATTTAACAAAATCACAATAAAAAATAAACTATTGTCCAACCATGATCCTCACATCATCAGATAGTTCATTTGATGCCTCAAATATTACAATATTTTGCTCTTGAGGGGGATCGTACTGTGCAATCACAAGAGCACTGATTTTTTTGACCTTCTCACCCTCTTCATCACCCTTCTCTTCTTCACTTATATCAGTATGTATAGAAAAACATACCTTAGGAGTAGGTTGTGAAGGTATGTAATCCAAGGGCTCTATGTCTTCAAATTTTACTCCTGAACAGGTTGCATGAGGTGCATCAAAAATAACTGGGGTAACATCCTTTACTAGTTCATTGACATGAGCGATGAGTTGCCCAATTCTTGTTAAAGGATCTTGTATCTCACCAAATGCCTTTGAATAAGATGGGAAAAATTTCCTCTTCCATTCCTCTACAAGCATAATCTTGTTATAGGCAGCCATTCTTTCCTTGGTGGAAGCCTCATCATGGTTTCTTATGACATCTTCGATTCAGAAAAAAATGTTCATACCCTGATAGCCCTTGCGATAATCTCGCCTTGTGAATAAACCCTTCTGCATCAAATTGTTTCCTTACATCACCTACAGGTAGGTTGTACTATGCTAATTTACCATCAATATCTCCTTATCCTTCATTGGTAACCACTGTAAAGTCTCAAAAACATAAGGTGCTGGGCATAATTGATTGTTTGCTATGTCCTTTGAGGTGTTTGGAATCATATTTTTCCAATTGCCTCACAATTTCTAGAAAAGCAATTCGGTCAGGAACTACTCGTGACATCAAGTGTGGAGCCCCTTCGAACCCATAAACCCTTATCACTATACGATTAGGGAAAGAATACTAGTCTCCCTAGTTATGATTCACTTTATTTCTCTGGTAATTTTCCTTTGGTCTTAGAAATCTTTGTACTTCTGGGGATAGGTTGTAGTTGCACGAATACCCCAACAACTTCATCAATGGTTTTACAAAAAATTCTTCAAAATAAAGGTAATGAGACCTACCAAATCGGCTGTCCCACAATGAAGTCCACATTTGTACAGGTTTAAAATCTCCATTTTCATCTGCATCTTTTATCCTTAATTCTTCACTCCAGACCCCTCTAACTTTTCCCTCATACAATAGCAAATGCATAAGCAAAGAATAGTGTTCAAAATTAATATTATCACTATTATTTTTAATCTTTTCAAGCCCTTGACGTAGGGTGTTGGCCAAGTAGCTAGCATAATCAAATGGCCTAGCATCCTTGCTCTGTATGTCTATAGCTAAGACCATTGGGGCAATCGACGTGAGAGGTAGAACCTCTACTCCCAAAACCTGACCAGCTGAATAATAGGTGTATCGAAAAAACTCTTCAAACAAATCTTCATGGAAAGGAGGGTTTTCACTGCTAGAGAACCTCCTGAGTTGGCCTCCTTCATCCTTGGGCCTATGCAAAGGTAATATCCATCTCTTATAGCTGGTATCCATGTGGCGATACTCTGTCAAGAGATCTTTGAGCATGAATGATAAATTCAGTGAACACTCTAACTGAAATACATTAGAAATGAGATCCCTAGAAATAACAAGCATGCCACCCCCACCATGTGACTGAATAGTTCTTTTCTTGGGATCATATCTGATAGCAAGAGCTTTAATTAGCTCTGCATTCATGAACACATTGGGCACCACAAGTCTTCCCAGGTTCAACCTCCATGGATTGCAGACTGGTTGGAACCTAAATTGTTTTTTGTAATGGTACATGAAGAGGTCGTACCCTCCTTGCGGTGTCCAAATATCCCCTAAGCCCTTTTGTTTGTCCCATAATCGATCCATGGAAGGATTCATTTGAACACTCCTCTTGGGTCTTGGCCCTGACCCAGGACATTGATCTATTAGGTCTTCATTTAGGAGTCTTTTAGGCTTTTCGGTTTTCTATTTTTTAGCTTTGGGTTTGTCTGTACTCTCTTCCATTATTTAAATCTTAAGCTTTTGAGTAAAATAGCTTCTCAGCTGGGTGTGAAAGTGAAGTACTTACGTGAGTCTCGCCGAGTCACCTCCACAGTCGACCGGTCTTTGCTGCATCATAATTCCAAGTTTTTGCCTTTCTGCTTCTGCCCTAAGTGAAATCTTCCAAGATTTTGTAACAACTATGCGATCAACTTGTGATATAATTGACTTCAATTCTAGTTCATAAATGCACCACAGCATGGCTGCACGATGCCATGGGATATCACATCAGTCTTTCACCGATAGCCACCCTCTCCACTGATGGACACCTATCCTTCGTTCTATCGGTGGGACACTAGATAATGTTTCCCCGATGCACCATAGCTCCCCCGATATACTTTATGCATTCAATAATTCATGCCCATGGGCCATGGTTATAATTCATGGTTACTTTTGTTGACAACTTGAATCTATCGGTATATCGAAAGAGCACCTTAGGAGTCAACCCGATAGAGTATTATTACACCGATATTAGGTTGTGAGCTATTTTTATCGGGCCATCGACGGGATTGTGATGGGGGTTCTGCCGATGAAGCATTGTTAGGCCGATGGTATTGAATTTTGTTAGGAAAGGGGGAAGGACTACGTCACTACGAAATTTCAAATTTTGTTTAATATTTATGGATGCAATGTGAATGTAGGCTATAATATGGATCTTGTCACACAAATTTCTACAATTTGCATTGTTCATAAAATCAAAGTGTGGTATATTTTTATGATTATTGATAAAATAAGATAATTCATGCCCATGGCCATAAATTATAATTGATGGTTACTTTTGTTGACAGCTTGACTCTATCGGTATATCAGGAGAGCACCTTAGGAGTCAGTCTGATAGAGTATTGTTACACCAATACTAGGTTGTGAGCTATTTTTATCGGGCCATCGATGGGATTGTGATGGGGGTTCTGCCGATGAAGCATTGTTAGGCCGATGGTATTGAATTTTATATAATTTATAAAATATCATCAACTACGTTACTACAGTTTGAATTTGGCATATGTATTATGATTCATGAAGTGCAATATAATATAAAATATCATGGAGACTTGGAGTGAAATATAAAATAAAATATTTTGAACTTGAAGTGCAATGATTCACAATTTATTTGAATACAATATAAAAAATCATCAACTATAGTTTGGAATATGATTCATGCTGACATGAAGTGCTTGAGTGCAATATAAAATAAGATATCATGAAGTGCAATGATTCACAATTTCAATGTTCATTGAATACAATATAAAATATCATCAGACATCAACTACAGTTTGGACTTTGGAACAATGGAAACTGATTCATGAAGTACAGAAAAAATACCTAAAACCTGCTAATTATCTTCCATTTCCCAAACGGAGTCAGGGTCCTCAAACCGACGCTCATCTTCAAATAAAGTAAAAGATTCATCTTGATTTTGAGACTGCTCTGCACTTTCTTCGACCTGTGTCTCAAATTCAACATTAATTATTTGATTTGTGTCAATTTCAATATCATTGTCATCTGTCCCAGGCCCAATCCCACTACCACCGCCACTGCCACTACCACCAGTACCGGCGGCTGTTAGAATTGGAGAGCCTGTGTTGCACAACCCGGTCCCTCTTCTTTCACATGTGGAGCTCCAGATTGCGAGTGCCCTTTCAAACGAAGATTTTTTGACATTATACGCAGTTCCTTTCATCCTCAAGCAATTTTCCAAATTCTTGTCCAGTTTGTTTCTTAACTTTGATTTCAAAAAAACCCAATGTACTGAAAAGTCTCTCATCCTCCACCAACCCCAATATCATTGTTTGACATAAATTAACAAGTTTGAAATATTCTGACATCGAACCACACAATATTTCACTCTGACCAAAGCTTTTCCAAACCGTTTTTATTGATCCCGGTTCAAAGGCCCTCTCCTTGCCCATGGATTTATACTGCTCCCTCATAGCTGCTGCAAAACTCTGACATTACTTTCTAAGCTTATTTTCATCTAAAATTTCTTCTATTATTTGTTCATTGTATGTTGCCTTTTCTAAAAACTATTCGATCAATATTTTTACTTGATCATGAAAATATTTTGGGTTATCTCGGTTTACCCAAAATTGAGGATACACAATACTCGTGGCTTCAAGTATTTCATGTCGAGGGAGTCTTTCACGAATCTCTGAGGAAAGAGATTTTGCAATTTCCTTCAAATTATCACTAACAGATTTAACAATGCCATTAAAATCTTCTTCGTTAACAGGTACTTCTTTTCTAGAGCGCCTGCCTGTCTTACAATGGTACATTGGTATCTCATATCCACGTACACAAATACATAAGTGCCTGCTTGCATTAAACTGTAAATAATTATTAGGATTATTCAAATCAGTAATTTTCTGCCACATCAAATAATTTGCGCCTTCTTGTGTTAGATCTAGATATAGATGATCGAGGGCCAAGCATGTAAGTTTACGTAGATTGGAATATTCATAAATATACATAGTTTTGTCTTGGGATTTCTTCACAAGATTGTTCATCTCATCCAGCATGGGGAGAAGACTAGCTAAAGTCAAGAGTGTCTCTATATTGCTTAACGTATGTAAGAGGTCAGGAGCCTTGTCTACTATGCTGCGATGCTCGTACATCATTCCAATCAAGGATTGATATTCTAAAAGAACTCGTTGCACTGGTCCATGTAGGGAGATCCATCTGGTATCAACATCCTTGAGAAGCTTGTTTCCAGGTGTTATTCCGTCAACAAAATGTTGAAATTCAAGGAAACATATTGGACTTCGGCAAAAATATGCGTGGATCTCGCGAACTAGATTTTTAACTTTTGATACTGTAGGAAACTTGCTTACAATTTTGAATTCTAAATTCATTCTGTGGGCCATGCAGTGAATGGCATGCATGTATGGTGCACAAGTATTTTGTAACTTTGTGTAAAAACCACTCCTTTTACCTTGCATCACTGCAGCTCCATCAAATCCCACACACACCAACTTTTTGGCAATTGTCAACTCATCCATACTTGCAATTTCATTCAAAGATTTCTTGACTAGTTCAAATAGATTTTGTGATGTTGAACTGTCCTTCATTTTACAAACACAAAGAAGATGAGCTTGGCGAACATGTTGTTCTATAGTATACAAATGCATACAAACGCAAGAAGTATTGTCTACCGTAGTACTTCATCTAAAGATAATGCAATGAAATTTGACTCTTTTAATTTCTCCTTTAAATCTTGCTTTTCCACTGCAGCAAAACAGTTCGCCCATTCCCATCAAGCGTTTACTGACCAATGTGAGAAGGGAAAGTGGGGAACACTCAAATAAGATAATAAATCAAAATATTCTGGGTAGTCTGTCATAGGACACCCCTTGGAAAAAATATGAAAAACAACACTCATCTAAACAGTTTTTGATAGATTTGCTACTGCCATGGCTTTTCCAAAATGAGCCTCAAGTGTACCTTCACATTTTTTAATCTTCGACATTCTATGGTTATGCTCTCCATAATCTGTGGCATATTTAACATGAAGACATTCTTCCTTTGATTTCCATCGTACGACTGATTGTTCCTTTCCGTCTATGATTTATTTTTCGTAAACTTTGCCGATATGCTTTTCTATAGTGTCAAGCTTTAGCTGCATCATCTTGTCTCTTCCACATTTCTAACTACAAATCTTACATTTGACCTCTGTTTCCCTTTCAATATCATTTTTGGTCCATTAGAAATGCGTAGTTTGTTATGGCGAATTTATTGACTAAACATGCCTCATAAAAAAAACCGCTGGCTAATGGACATGCATTGGACCGATAGTACATGAAACCTAGGTGATTTGAACACCTTGCTGGATACCTAGAATTCACCAAATTCGATTTGCGTGATTCCTGGAATTCACCAATTGGTAAAGATTCACCACTAAAGTTATCCCTGTATATTACTGCTGCTTCATGGTAGTGAACTCATTAGTCATGGCCCGCATTTGTTCTCTCATCTTGTTCATCTCAGCAGCCAAGGGATTAGGCACTGGAGCCACAACTGCAGTTGCGCTCAGGGCTATTCTGGGATATACGTACATAGATTGGGTAGGAGTTGTAGGCGAGCTAGTCAAAGGAACTTCAGCTTCTGCAGCATTGAACTCAGGAAACAATGGCATGATGGGTCTCGATGCGAACTTTCCAGTAGGGATTGAATTATTTTTCGCAGTGACAACTAAGGCATAAGCATTAAGAAGAGTCTCTCCACCAAGAGCTTGCAACATCATGGAAATATCGAGGTTGATGGACTTTAAGTAGAACATAAACGCCAAGTTCAGGGGCAGACGACTACCAACAGGAACTCTCTGCCAGGTCAAATGAAACCTCACATTGAAATTAGGTAGAGCTTCATGATTAGCTCGCTTTATGTTTGTCAGTTGATGATACAACAAAGATTTATCGCCAGCGTTCGAAAAATGGTCATAAAACGGGGTTCCGAGCTAGTCCCAAGTAGCAATAGTTTTACCCCCAAGTGTCCTATACCAGTTCAATGCCTTTCCTCAGAAGGAGGCAACAAGCAATATGAGAGCTACATTTTCATTTGACACACCATGTACCCGACATACATCTGCTACATCTTACAGGTGTTCCATTGGTGTCTTCGACTCATCCCCGGAATACTTAGGGATAACTTTTAGAGAAGAAGCAGGAATTGGGGCCCATACTGCAGGAGGCACAAGTGCTACTAGAGGACTACCAATGTCCTAGGCTACATAGTTTCTAGTGGCCATAGGTGTAAGAGAAACAGGTGACTGTGGGGATGAAGGAGAAGGAGGAGGTGAAGGACTACCTTGACGGCCTCTCAGATGCACATAAACTAATGGTGGTATGAGTTGGCCAAGAAATCGTGTAGTCTATGACCTAGTTATAGGCCGATGGCTCAAACACACTTATAAGATTAGGAAAATGTGCTAGTTCGTGTCCCACTAGGCGTGCCAGAAAAAAAACTGTTGATGCAAGATTTTGTAGTTAGCAGCAATCTTATGGGAAACTTAGCTATTGTGGGACATAGTGTGCTAGCTAAGTGACCTCCGAGATTTTATCGAAGCTGACTCTTCGTTTAGTGGGGAAGGTAAAAGGTTAGAAAGATAGAAAAATATAAAATCTACACTACAGGCGATGCGCCAAAATCATAGAAAAAATTACCAGAGCATAGTGCAGGATGTAAAGGCCCGAACCACCAAAATGCTATTTATCAAGTAAATTTTCTCAAAATCACTTTAAACATAACAAATACCCTCTAATTTGCATAGCATAATCTAGCATAACCTTAGCTAACATAGAGGAGTTGAGAAAACATGATCTGTATTTTTTGAGCTATGAAAGATTACAAAAGATGAAGAACAGGAATTAATACAATATAAGAAAATAACAAAACAGACTAATAGTCTTACTAAATGCATGAAAAATAGAAAGGCCGAATTGATTTGGCATAGTGTGGAGTCTTCAAATTTAATAAAATTATTACAAAGGCCTTTTACCAGTGCTCGAGAGTTTTTTGCAATTTAACAACAAAAAAATAAAAGAGAAACATGGCCGCATAAATAGGCCAGTCCATCGCCTGAAACACCATAGAGAAAGAAAGCCGCGAGCAATGATCAACGCCCCAGATCACCTTGAGCCGTCACTGAAAAAAATGATCGCCCAGGAGCATGCCAACAAACCCATTGTAGGGAACGAAAAGCCACGCAGCAGTAATGAACACACAGTGCCACAGAAGAAAACGTGGCAACAAGCGAGTACAAAAGGCGCAAAAATAATTCCAAGGTACCCGACGTATAAAGAACTGCCATGTGTCATGTAGATGGGGCCTGGAACAAATATGAAGGGACGCCGATTGAAAAGCTTCGAGAGGGAGCCACGTGGGTGACGTTGAGCGAAAGAAAATGCAAGTCGGGCCTAGTTCGGAAAGCAGCCAGAGAAGGCCACGTGTCATGTAGATGGAGATTGGCAAGAGTGAAGTGATATGAAAAGAAAAATTTCTTCAAGAGGAAGCCATGTGGAGCACGTCGAGCGATGTGAGTGATTTAAAGGTAAGGCCTAGCCGCAAAGATAAAAATAAAAATTGCGAAGGTTGGTAGTTTTTTGTGAAATAGGTAGAACTCAAGAAATTATTAGATGTTGGTTTCATTCGTCCAGTTGATTATGCTCAGTGGATATCAAATATTGTACCTATTTCTAAACCAGATGGCAGCATTAGGATATGCGTCGACTTTAGGGATCTCAACAAGGCATGTTTGAAGGATGACTTTCCTTTACCAAACATTGACATAATTGTAGAGTTGACAGCTGGGCACGCCATGCTATCACTTATGGATGGATTCTTGGGTTATAACCAAATCAAGATAGAACCAAAGGATCAAGAGAAAACAACATTCACCTGTCCAAGGGGAACATTTTGGTGGAATGTAATGCCTTTTGGGTTGAAAAATGCAGGGGCTACATATCATAGAGCAATGACCATCTTCCATGACATGATGCATACTTTTATGGAGGACTATGTGGATGATCTATTGGAAAAATCATTTACTAGAGAAGGACATTTTGAAATCCTAGACAAAATATTCACTTGTTTAGAAAGGTTTTATTTTAGATTAAATCCTAAGAAATGTGCATTTGGCGTAACATCAATGAAACTTCTAGGGTACATTGTTTCAAAGAAAGGTATTGAAGTAGATCTCGTCAAAGTCAAAGCTATTATGGAGATGCCGCCATCTAGAAACATCAGTCAGCTATGGTCTTTATAGGGAAGGCTTCAGTCAATCTGAAGGTTCATTTCTCAATTGGCAGACAAGAGTCATCCATTCAATCACTTGTTACATATGAATGTCTCTTTCAAATGTGATGACAAATGCGACTCCACGTTCAATCAACTAAAGCAATATTTGATGTCTCCACCAATATTGGTACCACCTATAGATGGAAAGCCATTACTACTTTATATAGCAATGACGAAGATATCATTGGGAATTCTATTGGCACAAGAGGATCTTGTAGGAAAGGAACAAGCTATCACTACAGGATTTGACCCCAATTTCTGATGGCCTTTCATTGGAATCTCGAGGATACATTGTCGGTTGGCCGATGAATCACAGAAGTCAGCGCCATTGCTCAAATTTCATCTACATCCTGATGGGCTGCAAAACGTCGACCTCATGATGTACGCTCGTCGGAACGGCGACTCCAACTTCATCGATCGAGCGACGAACAGTGCCCGAATGATGGGAGGCATACCTTTGCCAAACCATCGGATTAACAATGTAAGTCCATCGCCATTATGACACAAATTCGACGTATTGGCAATATCGTTGAGAGATCAATATTGTTATAGCGATCAAAATTTCCTGAGAGGATATTTCGAGAGGACTGGATTTTTGTCTCAACGATAACTTTTCATCGTCGAGATACACATCTTGTCTCATCGACGAAGCATGAGGGAAGCATATCGGCAAGACATATATTATCAGAGTAAGTTTTGAAGGTCTACCTGAGCAACTATATGACGTCGATAAGATTACATCGGCAGGAGTCTTGGAGACATAATTTAGATTGAAATAGTGACAGAAGTTTGTCGAACGAGCGACAAAATAGGCAAGTCATTACAGTGAAACTTCGTTGGATACATTGCAAATTCATTGGAGGCTTTTTGAGGTTCGTCATAAATTCGACGAGAGATTGCACTTTTTTAGAAAAAACCTATTTGTTGAAATGTAGGCATATCGGTGAAAGATGAAGACTACTACAACGATCAAAATTGCCTGAGAAGATATATTGGGAGGACTGGTTTTTGTCTCAGCGATAACTTTTCATTGGTGAGATACACATATTGTCTCATCAAGGGAAGCATATCGGCAAGACATATATCATTGGAGTAAGTTCTGAGGGTCTACCCGAGCAGCTATATGATGCCGATAAGATTACATTGGTTTGAGTCTTGGCGACATAGTTTATATTGAAATAGCAACAGAAGTTCATCGAATGAGCGACGAAATAGGCAAGTCATTACAACAAAACTTCATTAGATACATTGCAAATTTATCAGACTCTTTTTGAGGTTCATCATAAAATCAACGAGAGATTGCACTTTTTTAAAAAAACCTATATGTTGAAATGTAGGCATATCGGTGAAAGATGAAGACTATTACAGCGATCAAAATTGCCTGAGAAGATATATCGGAAGGATTGGTTTTTTGTCTCAGTGATAAATTTTCATCGACGAGATACACATATTGTCTCATCGAGGGAAGCATATCAGCAAGACATATATCATCAGAATAAGTTCTGAAGGTCTACCCGAGTAGCTATATAATGTCGATAAGATTACATCGGCAGGAGTCTTGGCGACATAGTTTAGACTGAAATAGCAATAGAAGTTCATCGAACGAGCGACAAAATAGGCAAGTCATTATGGTGAAACTTCGTCAGATACATTGCAAATTCGTTGGAGGCTTTTTGAGGTTCATTGTAAAATCGACGAGAGATTGCACTTTTAAAAAAAAAACCTATTCGTTGAAATGTAGAAATATCGGTGAAAGATGAAGACTACTATAGTGATCAAAATTGCCTGAGAAGATATATTTGGAGGACTGGTTTTTTGTCTAAGCGATAACTTTTCATCGGCAAGATACACATATTGTCTCATCGAGGGAAGCATATTGGCAAGACATATATCATTGGAGTAAGTTTTGAAGGTCTACCCGAGCAGCTATATGACGCTGATAAGATTACATCGGCAGGAGTCTTGGCGACATAGTTTATATTGAAATAGCGATAGAAGTTCATTGAATGAGCGATGAAATAGGCAAGTCATTACAGTGAAACTTCGTTGGATACATTGCAAATTCGTCGGATGCTTTTTGAGGTTTGTCGTAAAATCGACGAGAGATTGCACTTTTTTTAAAAAAACCTATTCGTTGAAATGTAGGCATATCGGTGAAAGATGAAGACTATTACAGCGATCAAAATTGCTTGAGAAGATATATCGGGAGGACTGGTTTTTTGTCTCAGCGATAACTTTTCATCGGCGAGATACACATATTGTCTCATCGAGGGAAGCATATCGGCAAGACATATATTATCGGAGTAAGTTCTGAAGGTCTACCCGAGCAGCTATATGACGTCGATAAGATTACATCAGAAAGGAGTCTTGGCGACATAGTTTAGATTGAAATAGCGACAGAAGTTCATCGAACGAGCGACGAAATAGGAAAGTCATTACGGTGAAACTTCATCGGATACATTGTAAATTCGTCAGATGTTTTTTCCTGTTCGTCGTAAATTCGACGAGAAAGTGCATTTTAAAAAAAAAACCTATTCGTTGAAAGATCAAGAATATTACAGCGATCAAAATTGCCTGAGAAGATATATCGAGAGGATTGGATTTTTTGTCTTAGCGATGACGTTGCATTGATGAGATACACATCTTGTCTCATCGATGAAGCATGAGGGAAGCATATTGACAAGACATATATCATCAGAGTAAGTTGTGAATGTCTACCCGACCAACTATGTGACACCGATAAGATTACATCGGCAAGAGTCTTGGCGACATAGTTGAAATCGAAAGAATAATCATCGGGGAGACTCACCACGTCGGGGAAACTATAAAATATCCTAGTGATACATGATCTCTTGTCGATGATGATACAAATGGATCAAAATACTTATCTGGGTGATATATAAAAGTAGTCAAGTCGGCCAGGCATTAACAATGCAGGATTGATGATATGAGGCCTGTTTGTAGCAGAAATAATGATAACTATTTTCTTGGCTGTCATACAAGCCATCTCTATCAACAGAGCTTTGAAACCAAATCCACGCACAACACAATGTTCATAGTGAAAAGTTAGCACTTTCTTTCATCTTTGCAGATTGGTTTGATGCTTCAAACGATGCATTTCTTATATTGAAAAGTGCATTACTTACCTTTTTGAGCTTCTCTTTGTTTTGAGGGTAGTTTAATAATCTCTACTTAATAGGGCCAACCACGTGAAGGTGGAAGCTCATTTGGCCATCCCCTCCCGCCCCCCCCCTCACATCACTCTCAATTCCCCATACCTGATCATATGACATTAATCATTCATTCATCCATTAATAACATATAACATTCATTCATTCATTCATCCTACATTAATAACATCATAACATTCATTCATTAACATATTCACATTCATTCATTCATCCATTAATAACATATAACATTCATTCATTCATCCATTAATAAAATATAACATTCATTCATTAACATATAACATTTTTTCATTAACATATTCAGATTCATTCATTAACATATTTCATTTTTTCAGTTTTTACATATTATCAAAAATATGGCTGTCATAATATGATTGCAATCACTTTTTTTTTTGTTTCTTTTTTGCAGCTAAAAAAAGCTGAAGTGGAGTATTGTTTTCCAAATCATCTGTCCCCCCTTGAGTTGTTTTGAACTCTGCTCATGATCTTAATGTACGCCTAGTCGTGTACTCACAACCGCATGGACGCGGCTGCAAGGGGGGGGTCTGCTGCAATAGCAAATAAATGTTAAATTGATATGTTTTATTATTATTGTTACACGTATTTCATTAATTAAAAGAACATCAGAGTGGTGCTCTTTACCTGATTGGGCCACATCATGTTCCTGATATTGTCTTATAGCCTCATGCTCAACATGTTGAACACCCTCTAAATCTTGATCTGGAGTTGAAACACGAAAGATTACATTAATTAATACACCAATTGCAATTAAAAATGTTTAAAAGAACATTAGAGTGGTCCTACTTACTTGATGGAGCCACATCATGGTCCTGATCTTGTCTAGCCTGATCATGCTCAACATGTTGATCACGCTCTACATGCTCTAAAGTTGAAACACGAAAGGTTACATTCATTAATACACCAAATGCAATTAAAGATGTTTAATTGTATTAATCCATACCGCGTTTTGTATAGCACATGATTACATCTAGTACCGGGATGCACACCATGGCCTTCATTTGTAAGTTGCCCTCCACCCTCACTAGGCTGCATTCCAATGTCATGTGCAGGATTATCATTGCTTATATGTGTAAAACAAATAGGCACATTATTATGGTGGAATTTAATATTGAATAGATTGCACAAGTATTCAATTTGAAATAAACTTTATTGAGTTTATTTACCTGCGTGTTGGATGCAGTGGAAGATTGTGGTTGCCCAGTCGAGACTCTTAGCTATTCAGTCAGGGCTCCATAGCCTTGGTCGAAGGAAATCTTTAGGTCCTCTTGTGTGGGCACTCTGTTGAAATCAAAGCCCTGCATTTTTGCATGCGATCATGAATTTTGCTTCTATGATGTGATAAAACCAAAATTGTTTGCAATTTATTATTTGGATGCAATATTTCATTTATTGATACTTACAAATCGTGTGGCTACTTTCATATAACCACCAAAGCCAAGTTTGTGTTGCTTGTGTTTTTCTAGTCTTGCCTTTGTTGCCTTCGATTTGTCGGGCAGCCTATGAAAAATTTGAAATACGTTAGATTATGTAAAAAGAAAGATTAATCAGTATATAATTAAATTGTTGATAGTATCACATACCTTGCTTGGCTTGGTAGTATCTTTCCTTTCTTCTTTTCAGCCTTCTCCTTTCCATCTAACACCAAGTCCTTCCACTCCCTTTCTGGAATCATGGGGGGACACTCGTACTTTTTGTTCTTCTCTAAATGTGACCTATATTGGTCTCTCACATACTTTAGATAGGTACCAACTTTCTTAAGGACCTTGGTTCGGTTGAATGTTTTATCACCAAACAACACAACTAAACAGCTAATGAGCTCATCTTTTAAGTCTTGATTTTGGGCATTCCACTGTGTACGTATGGTGGGCCTGAAGAGCTCCAATGGAATATCACTTAGATGTTTATAAAAAAAATCATTTCCTGCAATTATAATGTAGGCAAATATTGCCATTTTGTAAATCAATATAATAGGGCGCTATCCCCACTGTTAGCACTTACTTAAAAAAAATAATAATAATTAAAAAATTTTAAAGTACCTGGGACCTTCTCTATCTTTATGGGAAGGAAATCCTCAGTCACCACAAATGTGACTGGCAATGTTCCCGTACTAGTAATACAGGAAGATCCAGGAAATGCTGCTAAAACATCACCAGTAGTAGTGGCCTCTACATCCACAGGTTCTGGCACATGTTGTGGCATGTGTTCGTTGCCAGAGGGTGGACTACCGAATGCCTACATGGTATGTGTTGCTGACATTTCAGACGATAATATAGGCACAAATGATGGGGTTGGATGATGTGTTGTATGCGCAGGAAGATAAGGATTGACACTTGTACCATCCCCTACCTCTCGGGAAACACTTGCAGTACCTTGATCACGACCAGCAGCATGATCATGAGGATGCAAATAATCCTATAAAAACAACACATATTTTAGTTCATGACATAAAAGAGTACAAAATATAAAACCATGAATGAACTTATGTTATAATTAAAGATCTCATGACAACTTACTTCCAAGTTCTATGCTCTCTCGGACAATATTTTAACCCTTTCTCTTATCTCATTTGTTTGAGGCACTATGAATACCAACTGAAGGATTTCTTGATTGCATTTTTTTTGGGCCTCCCTCATCATATCCACAGGGTTTGTGGAAAATGCGATGTCATCATCGCATAATAGTGACTACACCTCCATATGGATGCTCTCTTGTACTGCTGGTGCCTTTCCCCGATCAGCCAACTGCAACAAGAATATTGAAAACATTATCAAAATTAACCCTATAAACTCATGAAAAAAACATAATAATAAAACATTTTTCTCGTATCTAATTTGTACAATTACAATGACGTAAACCTGTTGGATAGAAGCGCCTGAAGATGGATCACGATCTGTGCTCTGGGCCGAAGCCTTCCTCGTATGATCAATGTCCCGCTGTGACAAAAATTAAATATAAAAAACATTACTAAAATGAAACCAATAGACTTACCAAAAAAAACATAATAATAAAATGGTATATTGGAGTCATTAATTGGAGGTTGGGTAAAATGGTATATATATAATACATACCGCCCCCATAGTAATTGTGTTTGTATCTAAGCGATTCAAATTGTAATCGATTAACAACTCTTCCCCTGCAGTTATTGATTTTATCGCACATACGAATACACGGTTTCCCTCTCGCGCCTCGAATATATAATTGGGTTGCTTATTTGTTGACCCAGGTCATGTACTATTTATAAACCCTACAATATTCCTTGATGCTTTTGGCCTCCCATCAATGTACCTAGCCACTCCTTTATTTTGATCCTTATCTTTTAGTTGTATATAATTTGCTGATAGTGCATACCTACGCATACTTCATGTATATCAAACCAGCTGCATCCAATCTTTGTAACTGTAATAGGGTCCAACATACTCCATCAACTCAGTAACTTTGTCGTAATAGACTTTTATGCCATCCATGCAAAATAGGCCCAAACCATGTAATGACGATGGTGCTATGCGATATATCCTCTTGTTGACACAAAGATCAGTGTTTATTGGAGGAAGTTCCTTAGGTACTCATTGTTTTCATAGATGTTTGTACCTCAAGGGCACCTCAATGTTGCCTATGCTCTCATCATCATAAGAACATGACCCCCCTTCAGTAAGAAAAAATTCCATGCGTTTATGGAATTTTCTTCTAATCTTTTGACCTCTAGTTGATCTCCCTCTTTTAGACCTACTACATGTCTCGCTTTCCTCTTCTCTTCCTAAATTTCCCTTGCTTGAGGAAGACAAATATGACAAATACCTATTTTGTGGTGCCTGCACTCATAAGGATGTTGGATGAAGTTATTTCATGGTGATGTGATCCGAAGGTGACATTATGATTAATTTATCATTTCATCGCTAGAAATTGACAGGTTATAAGGTAATCAAGTCTTGATAGATTGCAAGTTATTGTTACTACCATCCAAATGTGTCCATCACAAATCAAATCTACTTAACATCTTTGTGCAGTGTCTTTGCAAGCATAAAGTAACTTCAAATGATAGTTTGGATTTAGTTCTTTCTTCTTTCAGCAAGTATTGTAGCTCATTTTTTGAGCTTTCAAGAAAAAGATAGCATTGTAACTCATTTTCATAGACTTGTACTCAGCTGTATTTTTACCTTTCAATCACTAAAAGCAAGCTATTTTTCCTTCTCAATACTGGATATTGTGTGATAACATGAAATTATTGATATTTCCTTGTGATGATAATGTTTATCCTTGGTTCTAGTCTAGTTTCTCATAGCCTTTATACAAAAGTGCATGTTTGTGCAGGTCATAGTTTGTGTTCTACCAGTTCTATGTAGGATTCAATTGTGAAGTCAAACATTCAAGCCTCTAGGAAGGTCATTTGTTGTTCCACTTGAGTTTTTCCATAAACTTCAAAGCCTATCTATGAAATACTTATGCAAAACATGTCAAAACTGAGTTATGTATATTGCAGTGAGTTTTATTGATCACATTGTGTGTCAAAATGACATTACAAATCCTTAATATTTGGTGCATCACCCTAGGAGTTAGTTTTATTTCATGTTTCCTCCTTACCCTTTTCCCAACAAGTAGTTTTAGGTGACTACCATAAGAGCCAACTTACTCTGGACGTTCTTTTCTGCTCTAGGTAACCCACAACCTAGAAAATTCCCATGTTTCACCAATATGTTAAGTTCTGCAACTTAGGAGGGGTACAATATTGAGAGATAGCAGTTATTGGCATGCTTGGTGGGACTAGTATGATGAACTTCTCATCAAAATACTAAGAGATTTGGTGTTTTACTCAGTATTATTAGCCTTTGGAGGTAATATAAACAACACCATGGTGACTCTAATTACATATCAGTTGGTTTTAGTAGTCCAAATTCATGCAACCAAGAAGAGGAAAGTGTTGTAGAGTCTAAGCAAATTAAAATGCTCCATTTTAAAAGATTTTCTTCAAACCAATAGCTGATTCGTAACCAAGAGAAGCCCTTTCAAATCCCCTTACCAGTTGAATCTAACATGGACAACTATGATGAAATTGTTAAGTTGGAAGAGCATGTGTTAACAATCCCAAGCTTTAAGAAAATCACTTCTTCTCTTCCTCAAGAGTTACCAAAGCCTCCTATACTAGCCAATCCTCTATCAACACTCCCTAAATCTTTTGAGGAGTTGCTCAATCATTTCAAATAGGAGGAGGTCAAGCTAGTAGTGAAACAAGAGTTTTTGTTTTCAATTCAAGACTCAAAACTGATTAAGGATCTTCCTCAAGTGGAAAGAACTTGTGAGGTCAGTTATGAGGAGGCAAAAGAGATATCTATTGTTTATAAGCCTATGAATGGTGTGAATAATGAAAAATACAAAATTTTTCAAGTAGAAGTCGAGGGTGATTAGTTGGAAACCAAGGTACAAGGAAACTGGATGGGTTAGAAGGAAGCGTTGATCTTCCCATTTGATGAGTTGTCTTGTTTTGTTGTCGAGGATGAAGATTCAAAGCAACAAGAAGATATCAAACAATTCGATGAGTTGCTGGTTAAAGAGGAAAAATCAAACATGGATCAAGAGGAAGAATATGGTCTTGATGAGAAGTCTATTCTCTCAAGTCAAGAAACTTATCATGAAGTTGATTTGCAAGATCTTAGCTATTTGGAGGAACTTCCTTTCTGCTGTACAAAAGAGCTTAAGGTTGGTATAACAAATGAAAGTTTGTTGGAAGAGGCTACTACATTGTTTGAACATTTACCTTCGCTCATTGAAGAAGAAAATCCTGATTTGGAGTGTACTAATGAGGATTTTGAGCTTGGACTAGCTGTTCCTAAGAGCCTTCCAAGAACTGATAGCTTTGATGAGTTATTAGCTAGCTTAATGGAAGAGGATGGTCCATTGACCATGGATGAGGAATCAACATGGAAATTTATCATGTAAGGTGAAGGTAATGATGTTATTTCTAATCATTCAAATTGTCTTCTCTCTTGTCTAAACTTAGCCATGAAACATGACAACCATAAAAAAGGTAGAAAGGTTTGAAGAATGCAGTCATGATAATATTATATCAACCCTATTGGGTTCTTTTAAAGAAGAAGAAAACCATGAAGTTCCAAATCAATTTCTTGTACCACAAGAGCACCATAAGAGTAAGATGAAGGATATGATCACACCAAAAGAGGAAAAAGGAAAAACCAATCTAAAGCTTTGAAGGGGATGTCCTATCAGGCATCTAACTAGGATGGAAACTATCAATGCACCACAAGTCATTATTGCACCCAAGCATGAGGACTCTATCCTACTATCCTATCCATTTTAAGATAACATGAATGGTAAGTGGATTTGTGGATTTGTTTTCTCCATTTATGAGGCATTGCAATAGTTGGTTAAACATCTATCATTTCTTCATTTCCTCTTTGATGCTCACAAACATATGGAGCAATACAAGTTGCAAAGAAAGGGTAGCTACTTTCATGAACCAGTTAATGGTTTTATTTAGGTATTCCTTTCCTCAGTTAGTCTAGGTTAGGATAGTTTTTTCTTTAAGTGAATAAGTTTTGTTTGCATAGTTAGTTTGTTTTGAGTCATTTGGTAGGTTGAATAAGGTTGGTAGGTGTTATGCACTATTTTGGATGAGTTACAACATTATGCAAGACTATTTCTCAAGTCTTGTCAAGTTCCAAGAGTTGACACCATGCCCAATGGATAAGTTTAGGCAACTGGTGAGGATGTTTAGTAGGCAAACATATAGAAGATGTCACCAATTTTTTTACCTAATTTAGCTTCTAACTCAATCAAGTAAAGTTGGGATAGTTTTTGCAAAAATAAAGATAAAGGTACACATTCAATTCTACTAAGTTCCATTCATATTCACAAAATTATTATCAAATGAATTGCAGTTCATTATGCAAATGTATACAAGAGAAAGATTGCACAAAATTTTCACAAATGTCTTTTATTGATAATTACAAATGTATGGTGTCCCACACAAGTTGTGGGAATAACTATTTCAATACAATATAAGACATAAACTATACATTTGAAGAAATAGAAAGGAAAGATTATATGTAAAGAGTAGGGATCTGTCATTGCCTAAATGATGAACCCCAAAGTTGAATTGTTGCCTAAATGATACACCCCAAAGTTGAACTGTTGCATCATTGGAAAAGTATGATCAAATTCATCTATTATGAAGAATTGGTCTATGTGCCTATAGTAATCACTATAAAAATGTGAAAGACAAAGCTATTTTATTTTTTCTATCTTATCTTATACCATTTTACGAGAATGGGGGGGCCAATGTGCAAGAAGATCTTTGGAAACTAGGCATGAAAATTACAGGTTAAAGAGAATGGGGGTGCCAAACTTACAGTACTCATTGTCCCTTGGTCGTCGATTTTCCCTGAGTGCCCTCAACCTGGTCCTCGGCGCTGGTATTGACCTTGTTTTAGCTCCTCCAAAGTCTTCCTCAACGCTGGTAATGACCTTTCACTTGTCCAATTTGATGAGCTACAACCTGCTTTAGTTAGGTTTTAGAGAATGTTAATTAAATTTTAAAAAATTATGGCGCCATTTAGAGTAGTGAATATAAAGCAAGCAAAGCCTATTATGGTGCCATTTAGAGTAGTGAATATAAAGTAAGCCAAGCCTATTATAGTCATGAGGGAAATAATAAAACTCCTAGGATAATTTGTGAAACCATTTTCCTTGGTTAAAGGGAGGCCATAAAATATACCTTTGGATTTTTTCAATCTTCAAATATGAGGATTTGCAAGGTTCTTAGCAACATGAGTAATGGAAATGTGTGCAACAAGAATTTTTGAAGACACATGGAATCTCCTTGCCAAAGAAAGGGGCTTCATAATTTAATATGATAATTTTTCTCAGCTCTAGAATCAACTTTTAAATCTTCCCAAAATCACATCTTCTTGTGTTTGAGAAGTCACCAGTACTGAACATAACTGTCAAGCAACTTTTCATCAAGATCATAACATCACCATCAATTTTGAGCACGTGCATCTTGGAGCTGCTTTAGTAACCTGTCATATAATGTACTAAAACTCGACATAAATATTAAAGCACTTTGATTAATAGTAATGTTATAATATTAATATATTATATAACAATATTATATTACATTATATGAATTATAATGATATATTAAGATTATATATAATCTATATATAGATTAATAGTAATTATATTAGATTATTAATATTATTGGTATATTATTAATAATATTAATATTGTATTAGATTAATAATAATTATAATATTGTTAAATGATTAATTATATTACAAATGAACACTTGCTTTCAAATTCTTAGCTTTGAATGAATGGTTGAAGCACCAATGTTGAATGTTGCAACTCTAGTAGGCATGAATAGAAGTAGAGGAGATTGTTTGGGAGAAGAATTTTTTCTAGTGCTAGGTTATGTGTTAGGTTATATAGGGTTAGGTTATATAGTGTTTGAGCCTAGCCTCAAACACTACAATTAGGGTTAGGTTATGTGTTTTCTTTAGGGTTAGGTTTGGGATTAGGTTTATGGTTATGGTTAGAGTTTAGGGTAATCCAAATCATAACCTAACCCTTTTTCTAGAAACCTTAACCTTGACCCTAACCCTCACCTTTATCCTATCTTTATAACCCTAACCACAACCAAAACTCTAACCCCAACCCTAACCCTAATTACCTAACGCTAAATATTATTTATTTTATTAATTAGTTGCATTCACTCTAATAACCCTAAACCTATCCCTAAACTTAACCCTAGCCCTATCCCTAGCCCTAATCCTAACCCAACTCTAAGCCAAATATAAAAGCAACCCTTAATCATAATTACAATAACCCTAAAACTTCATTCTAGATATAACCCTAATACTATAATCCCTAATTGTAATACTAAACCCTAACCCTAATTTCATATCTAAACCAGCCATAACCAAAACTCTAAATCTAACCCTAACCATAAAACATAAACCCTAATCTAACCCTAATCCTAACATTATTTTCCTAACCCTAACCCTAACTCTAAACCTAACACTAACCCGAACACTAAATCCTAACCCTAATTAAATATCTAATCATAACCCTAAATTGTAACATCATCCTTTGAACTGGATACTACATCAAAAATTATGTGTTACAATCATTACTTCCATTGTTGGCATTTTTACATTGGGATGCATATACTTTTAAAATCAACAAAATCTTTTAATGTCTTGCCAAAATTAATAGTCTTAATTGTAATATCAAACTTATAAACATGTATCTAATTTAGAACATAAATAAGAAATATATGGTAATAGTTTCTTCAAAAAACAAAGTGATGTGGACTAGAAGGACTATAATGATTTTAGAATATACACATAATGGATTTGTTGAAAAGGTTTTAGAAACTTTCAAACAAATGCAATTAGTAGATGTAAAGAAAAATTCCACAACCTTCACCAAAATCCTTATTGGTTTCCTTAATATGGGAGATTTGGAACAAGGTATAGACATCCATCAAAGCATAATATGAAGATGATTTTTTTCAAATGTTGTGGTTGTAGATGCCCTTTTAAAATTTATACAGAATGTGGAAGGATAGAAAAAGCTTGTGAACTATTTGACAAAATGTCTCAAAGAATTGTAATCTCTCAATTTATTTTAATGTCTATTTTGTTATACCCCATGTCCCAAATTGGGTATAACACAATAGACACTAAAACAAATTGATAGATTGTTATGAGGGTAGTGATGAGACTTTTCTAATTAGAGTGTATTCCATGAGATTACAATTATTCAAGGCATTGTGTCAAATAGTTAATGAGCTTTGTCTATCCTCCCACATTTTGCATAGATTTCAAAAGGGCATCTACAACCACAAGATTTGAGAAAATTCATCTTCATATTATGTTTTCCTTATGATTGGTTGACTCTTATACTAAATTAATATGTTCAATTTATGTTTCCTACTTGATCTAACTATCCACAAATGGTAATTTAACAGTGGAACAATATGATCCTACTTTGGTATAAATTTTATATGCAATATCAAGGTATGAATTAATATGTTCAATTAAGAGATGTTAAATGAAATGAATAAAAATAATGTAATGTAAATAAGGGAGACCATTGCCTTATTGGGTAAAACGGAGTCAAATGAAAGCCTTTAATGAATGGTTTCCATCTAGCAGGTCCTCTAATTGTTTGGCATATAACTATGAGTTTACAACTGGTATAAACATGCAAGAGTGTAATTGATAAACCCTACTTGAGGCAGAATATCAAATCTAATAATCTGATTCTTCTTAATGATCCAAATGGCATTCCCAGATTACTGTAATTTATTGAAAGAAATTTTAATTCTTCTTTAAAGAATCCAATAAACCAAATCACACAAAAACAACAAATGTGTACTGATAAATAGAATATATACTTGATACTTCAATTTAAACAACCAAGAAACATCAGATTGGAGAGAATCAAATAATCACAAGAATCCAACAAACAATTGATACCAAAATGAAGCCACTAAATCAACAGTCTTTCATTATCTCCTTCAAAGTTCATACATGCAACATAGTCTCCTTGAATGTCATCATTTCTAAAAATTTAATGCTTACAATAGTGTATCCTATTCTAATTCTATCTTCTACCCCTTAAATTTATCCAACAAAAGATACTTATACATTAGTTTGCAAAAGGACGTGCCTTTTCAAAAAGGTTTAAAGCATAAAAGGTTTAACAAATCCACTATTAACTAATTTCTCTTGAGCCACAAATGGACTGCAAACATATGCTCTGTATAATCCTGGCGCTCATGAGTGTCGGCATCTCCCAACGCATCGCAGATCACAATCTCCATCATTATCATTTTCTCATTTTGCTCACATGCTGCATCCAATATCACATCTTTCGTAGTGGTTGTCTCCACCATCCCTTGGAGTATTGTTTCACACTCACTTTTCCATGTAGTCGCTTCCTTCATTTTCCCTTCATCATCACATAACTTGGTGAATCTATCTTTGATAGCCTCTGTCAATCCCTGCATATCCCCTTGTAACTCCACAAAGAAATCCCTGTGCCTATCCATAATACAATTGGCATTTTCATTCTCTTCATTACTAGTAGTGTCCTCCTCCAATTCCTCAATTCCTTCCTAAATTCTGCTATCCACTCTCCTATGTTCCTTTATTGCATCTACGTACTGTGAATGTTTTCCCCAAAGTTTATTTAACCAAGTGGTTAAAACAACCTACCTTTTTTTTTTTATTGCAGCAAATGCATCCATTCTCCCTTAAGAGTATGCAGTTGACCCTTCCCAACGGTCTTTTTTCTGTGAATTCTCACCTTGAGTGAGCATCCTTGTTGGTTCTGTTACACCACCTACCAAGTCTTTCAAGCATTCATTCTCTCTCAACATCCTCTCGTTATTGGTTTTGTACATCTCCCTTTCCCTTATCAATGCTTGGATTTGGGCTTTATTCAACTTGGCTATATTTATCCCAATATTAGCAGTCACTATAGGATCAACCTCCCCAGCCTTCAGGGTCATGACATGTCCGAATGCCTTTTCAGTATCAATAACAATTGATTTCTTGTGAGGAGGATACAAGCCCAAATCATCAATGTTTCATCATCAAGATTGTATCTTGATCCTGTGTATACCTCCGTCACCTTCTCTATACTGAGCTTGTGGGTAGCATTGTTATCTTTTAAGAAACTATCAAAAACTAATGCATAATTCATATCCAAACCTAGAAAAATCATAACACTTGCCTTTTCAAGCAGCTTCCTCCCCTTTTCAGGGGTCATGTCAATCATCTCTTTGTCTACTTCATCCTTTAAGCTTTTTAACAGTTGATCCTCATTCCCTGGAGTGACATTGTCAACCTGTCCCCTTATCTCTTTCCCTTTTTGTTTATATAAAAATGTCTTAAACTCCGAGGTCTTTATAAATTCATCATCTGATATGAAAGACCTATAGTCTTCATGTCTTGTATCTACATCCATGGTTTCCTCAACATCTGTTTCTCTAGCAACATAGGCATACTCCTGAGTCTTCATTCTTGAAACTTTCCTAGATGAGCTTTGTGGCCTATCTATTTCTGAAATACCCTTAAAGGAGGATAACAACTCAACATCCAACAACTCCTAATTATGTTTTTCAATCACAATTTTAGCTTCCTCTACCTCCAGGTTTCTGATTATGTCATCAAATTTAAAGGGCACATGATGGTACCCTCAGAGATTTAATTTTTGTCTGGCAAAGTGGATATACCCTTCTGGATCAAAGTTCTTTCTCACTGGTGCTCTGCTCATGTTGTAGTGCAATAATTTGTCCAGAATTAGATCATAACCTTCCTTGGCTAATACAGTGAAATCACTAAAACACAATGTACCGGGCATAAAATCCTGTTTCCCATATGAACTTAAGTTCATAACACTGGAGTAATCCATTTTCCTAACAATTTCAAGGTATGCAATTCTATCCAGGATAGTTCTGGGCAGAATGAAAGGTGTATCCTCAAAGCCATACACCCTAATCATTGTGGCGTTCTCTAAGCAATACCAGTCCCCCCAGTTGTGGTTAATTGGTCCATTGTAATCTCTAAGCCTAAGAAACGTTTTTACTTGTTCAGATAAAGAATAATCACAAGGATGGCTAAAAAATCTATACAAGGGTTTCACAAAGAATTCTTCAAAATGCAAGAAATTTGAATTGGCAAACCTGCTGTCCCAAATAGTAGTCCATAATTGAATAGGCAATGGCCTACCTTCCTTGTCGGATTGTGAAATCCTTAGCTCATGGGGCCATAAACCTAACTCTTGTCCAAAATACAACACTAAGTGCATCAGCAGTGAGTAATTTATGAGATGGAGAATAGAAGCACCGCTCTTTATCGCCATCAAACCTCCATCCAGCTCCTTAAAAACATGTGCAACATAGTCAAATGATCTGGAATTGTGATACTGAATGTCTAGAAAAATCACCATGGGCACAACCGCCATATGCTTAGGTACCTCCATCCCTAATACCTGTCCCACTGAGTAGTAAGTATATTTTAGGTAAGGTTTGAAGAGGTCTACATCAAAGGGTGGCCCCTCATTATCTTCCATTGAAGTAGGTTTGCCACGACACCTAATTCTGTGCAGAGGTAACCTCCACCCTTTATAAATGGTGTCCATCCTTCTGAACTCACTATCGAGCTCTTCACTCACTACTTTGTCACTGCATATTCCCTCCATTCTGAAAACCTCAGCAATTGCATTCTCAGATACATGTATCAATGGATTCCCTGACAAATCACATATAGCTTTCTTTTTCGAATCATAGTGTCCGGCCAACAATTTTACTAGTTCAACGTTAATAAAAACATTAGGGCACATTAATTTCCCTAAATTGAGCCTCCATGGATTATATACTGGCTCAAAGCGATTTCTCCTGTGGTAATGGAAATTGAATAACTCATAGCCTCTAATCGGAGTCCAAACATCACCTATAAATTTGCATTTGTCGTCCAATTTGTCAACTTCTGCTTTGAGCTGTGCAAAACACCTAGCTTTAGGTCCAGAACCAAGTAACTGGTCTATGAGGTCTTGATTTAGCTTCCTTTCAGTACCTTCTGGTTGCAACTCAGTCTTTTTCTTTTTTGCTTTTGATTGGCTTCCCTCCCCGAGTTTTCTTCCCTTTAGTTTTCCTGAACCAGTGCCTTCCATAATTCAAATTTTTACGAATTATGAGAGGACAAGAAACTTACTATAACTTCTTCCAAACTCAAGCCAGGTGAATAACTTAATTGCTCTGGTGGTTCCCTTTCTCTCCTTCGCTTTGAATTCTGTGAGACAATGATTTCAATTGATCATACCCTGATATGTAAAATCTCCTACGCTTCATGGCGACATTAATGTCTTTACCGATCGAGACATGAATGCTGCAAGTTTTTTTTTTGAAATTCTCGCTATCACATCAGGGTTCAATGATCACCCACCCACCAAGATGTCTTGTAGTTTCCCTGACATCACAAGTCTCCTCGATAGTTTCTTTCCTTTTGCTTTTATATCACCATGATTTTCACTGAAACAACTATCGCTCAAACTTAATGAATTGGGCTAACGGTTCTTTGCCTTACCTCGAAAGTACTTTGTCTCACCAAGATGTTCACTTTATTGAGTATATTGCCGAGACCAAGTAATTTGTTCTGGCGATAGAATAATACTCGTTGTGATGTCTCTTAGATCTCCCCTCGGTGACATGTCTCACCGGTACGCCTCTTCTTCGGTAAGACAATGAGCATCGTCTTATCGATACCCTTTATCTCCGCATGCTCCATTTTGTCGATGTAACCCGAGGGGTCGGTAAGACTTTTATGAATTCTTCCCAGCATCATTTGTCTTATCGATTGAGTCCTTTTGCTTTATTGGCAAGACCAATAGCACTTCGGCCAGTGTTTTGAAATCTCTCCGCGACGACCAAAGTCTCTCCGATAGACTTTACTTTTCTCCAATCGGCAAAAGGTAACTTAGCTTGATATGACCTTACACCATCACGTCGATACCTTTTGTCTTGCCGATAAGTAATACAAACCCGCATTCTCCTAGTGTATAACTTTATCGGTATGACCCGTTTGATGTCTCGCCGATACAATAACATCGATAAGAAATTTCAAACCTCTGGCTGGTCCGCCTGTTCAACATTCACCCATCCTTTAAGACGTCTTGTAGTTTCCCCGACATCACAAGTCTCCCGGATAGTTTCTTTCTGTCTAATTTTTTATCGCCATGACATTCACTGAAAAAACTATCGCTCAGACTTAATGAATTGGGTCAACAGTTCTTCACGTTACTTTGAAAGCTTTTCGTCTCACCGAGATGCTCACTTTATTGACTTATGTCGCCATGACCAAGTATTTGTTTTTTCGACAAAATGATACTCACCATGATGTCTCTTAGATCTCCTCACAGTGACATGTCTCATTGATACGCTTTTTCTTCAGCAAGACCATGCGCATTGTCTTCTTGACACCCTTTATCTTTGTATGCTCAGTTCCGTTGGTGTAACCCGAGGGGTCGGTAAGACTTTCCGAATTCTCCCTAGTATCATTTGTCTCACCGAGTGAGTCCTCCTCTTGCTTTATTGGAAAGACTAATAACGCTACGGGCAGTGTTTTAAAATCTCTCTCTGATGACCAAAGTCTCTTTGATAGACTTTACGTTACTCCAATTGGCAAAAGATAATTTAGCTTGATGTGACCTTACATCGTCACGCCGATACTTTTTGTCTTGTCGATAAGATATAGAAACCCACATTCTCTCTATGTATAACTTGATCGGTGTGACCCTTGTGATGTCTTGCCGATACATTTAGGATATGTATATTATCATCAATGAGACCTGCATCAACTTATGCCGATATTTTCATATGTAAAGATTTTAATGTCAGATGAAATTTATGGGGCGTTATGGCATAATTTTAAATCGGATTTTGGTAAAATATGCTATGTGAGGATTTTTTTGTCTGCATTATGAATCTTTTTTTGGAGACTAATATTCATGAAGAAATAATGAATTTGTCAAAATTTGACAGTTCCAACAGCATGAAGGTTTGATGTTTCATGGCAGTATTAGCATTTCAGTTATAATGATATATTTAGAGCTCATGGCTCTGCTTTGTATAAACATATCACAATTTTGAATAATATAATCAAGGGTTATGGCGTTCATCTCACTGTTATCATGGTGTGTATGATTTCTATTTTTGCTTTAATTCAAAGAGTAAATTAAAATGATTGGATGGAGTCATAGATGGATATGTTTGTAAAGGGATTTGATGAGAAGTATTGAGTTAGGATAGAAATTGACATTGTTGTAATGCAATATTGTAAGAGATCTTATATGTTATGTGTTTGAACCTGTTATGGAAATCTAAATATTTGTGAATTAATTCGACTCCCCAATAGTATATGGCACTGGCCTAAATCGTATGTGTTTGTAAGGTTCTGTGTCTATTTGTCTTAGCTTAGAGCTTGCTGTCAAATTACAAATTAAATGGCTATCTTAAGTGGTGAAATGTCGTTTTAATCATCTCATGCTCGAAGTAGTTGATACTATTGATGCTTTTCTGTTGTTTAAATTGATATATCAAGCATATGTATATATATATTCAGTTTACCGATACACATTTGCTGTATTTGTGTGATGTGATTATTTGGTTCTTTCAAGTAAAGATTAAACCCTCCTAGTCAATCATAGTAACTAAAGAGTATAGATTGTATCAATAAGAAGAATCACATAACTAGGATTGTCATTATATCTCAAGTAGAGTTTGTCAATCATTTACTTGCACATTTATACAAGTTATAAACTACATCTATGTGCCAAACACTTTGAATTATTTCCATCATAGATTACACTTTTATAGATCTTCATTATACTCCATATACCCAACAAGGCAGTGGTCTCACGCTTTCATCTTTTGGTTTATCCATTTTATTTTTTACATCTATTAACTGAACATATTCTAATATAATTCAAATATAATTAAAATTAAAACATCATAAATTAATTATGTAACCACATAAGTCAAATATAATTCTTTCAAGAAATTAATATCAAATAGATAATACAAATTAATGTCATTGATCTTCTTCTTCATCCAACTCTTTGTCTGTATCATCCGATCTAGACTCAACTTTGTAAGGATTGGTCATATCATCATCATTGTCATTGATATCAGTTTCGATAATGTCATCATCCACACGGATATCATCTTCATGAACATTAACTCCTACATCATGATGATCTAGTTCCTCCTCTTTGACATCTTCGTCAGGCACATCATCAACTAACTATTGATCCTAATCATCATCTACATCATCTTCTATTTCTTTAGTATCTTCTTCTTCCACCACATTATACTTTACCGGCCTTCCTCTTGGATCATGTCTAACAACATATGACCAACTTGCTTTACTTGGAACCTCTGAGTATAATACCTACTCACATTGGCTATGAAGAACATAGGGCTCATTTCTAGCTCGCTCAAAATACCTTGTATTAACCATGGTAAATCCATTATCATGTTCAATAACAATTCTCTCAGGATCATTTTCATTCAATCATAGCCTGTACCATAGGACGACGAACAAAACTAATTTGAAGGACTTAAAGTCACACTCAAGTATATCATCCAAAATCCCATAGTATTGATTTTCTGAGACTTCTGGATGTATGTCGCTTCTAGATGAAACATTAGTCACCTCGAAGACTGCAGTTATCCCAGAATCACAAGTTTTCTTTGTGTCATCCAACTTTTTGATTCAAAATTTATGACCATTGCACCACATAGCCTTGTGGTGTTTCACCTACATATTTCAAACATGCAAATCTTATTGCAATATCGTCAGTTGATAAACATATTTATTCTTGGCCGAATGTATGCAAAGAAAAAAATCTCAACATATATATACATCAATATAATTGAAAATAATTAAATAATATGGGTGATTAATATATTTATACATACTTGTTTATCTCTTAAACCATATGCTATTTAATCAATTTCCCTTGGTGTAACATTGGAATCTCCATTACGATGAGCTTCTTTAACCAATGAAGCCACACCTTGCCATGTTAATGCACGACCAGATTGTTGACACCGTTCAATCCATCCCATCATCCAATCAAGATTGTTTGCGATGTACAAATGTAGTGCATCCCACTCTCGACCAACTGTATAAAAAAAATGAAATTCATAAATGACGTATGATTAGTTAATTACCACGGTATACAACCTTAATTTATAAATACAATATACATAAAAACCAAATGTAAAATATATTCTAATTAATCTCTATGACCATCTTATAATTACCTGACACTTTCCTCATCAAGTACTCCCCTTTGAATTTGTTAATGGAGTTGGGATCCCAAATGCGATCTACATGGATCTTTGCTGCAAACTTAGGAAGATATTCAGTAATGTACACCATGGTCTGGTATACCATGTATCCCTCCACCATAGAACCCTTAGGATGTGCTCTCTGTCTAACCAAAGCCTTCAAAAATTTCAAATGCCTCTCAACCATCCACATTGACCTTGTGTGTAGAGGTCCACACAATTCAATCTCCTCAACTTGGTGTATGAGGTAGTTTTCTTGTGCATTGAAAAATGTTGAAGGTAGACACTTTTGCATTTCACACATTAGACAAGGAATTCTATCGCTACTTACCTCATGTATTTTCCAAGATCATATATAACTTGCTTGACATTGTTGTCGAAGTTGTCTGGGAGAGATAGAGGTAGAACGTACTGCAACAATTATAAAATGATCTTTTCATTAATATTTTTCCAAAAGTAGTAAACATAATACACTGAAAAGTACATGCAGTATACAAATATATATAATATACCAGAATAATTACCTTAATGAAGGTATGCCAATCATGCATTTTCATCCCTGACCCAAATTCACCTTTCTTTGTTATGATATTGTTTATGTTGGCAGCAAATCCTGTGGGAAATCGAATTTTTCGTATGACTTATTTTATAGCATTGGTTTGCTGCTCCGTTAATAACCAAGGAAGGGCACTTATGTTAATTTGGTCTGCATCACTATTTAATTGAATGACATTTTTCATTGCATGATTGGCTTCCTGAATGTCACTACAAATTTTGAAATTTTTTTCTTTGTCATGCCTTCCATCCAATATTTTCCATAACGTTTCTATCATATTCTTTCCGATATGCATTGTATCAAACAAATGCACAATTTGTAGCTGCTCATAGTAGGGCAACCTACTAAATTGTTTGGGATAACTTTTCAGTCCCTGTGGAAGCCGACCATTAATGCCTTGACGACCTTCATGAAGCATATAAGTTAAACAAATTAACAATGACAATCATTGTCAATTACAACATGAGTAAATACAACACAAAATAAAAATAAAAATTCAAAACATATCATAAATGATAGATAAACAATTTGATCTGATGTATAACCTTGATGATTAATTCTATTATATTCCAACTTCCATAGGCGAGGTGTCATTCTTTGTGGTTTTGATGTAGTCTCTTCTTTCCCATTGAAAATATGTTTTTCAGTAGTTTGATACTTATGATTTCTGTGGAGGAAGTGCCTATACTTATCAAACACCTACTTTCCTAAACTTGTTGAATGACGAGATTTCATCTTTGGACCACAAATTGGACATGCAAATTTTCCCTTTGTTTGAAGACTTGCAAATCATATATAATTGGATTAAATATGTCAATTTTTATAATTATATATAATGAATAGATTATTTAAAAAACATGCATGATATCTAATTCATAAAATTAAATATCATTAAAGTCATGCAGTCGAACGTTATAACATACCAAAAAAATGTGTTAGCCCTGGGGCATCATGAATTGTCCATACAAGCATTGCATGGAATTGAAATTATCTTTGTCCTATTGGTCTAGATACGTCATACATAGTGATGCCATTTCATAACTTTAGTAACTCGTCGATAAGAGGCTCAATATATACATTCATATCTTTAACTTGATACTTACCTAGTTGAATGAACATAAACATTACATAATTATTATAATCATTTTACTGCAATATATATAAATTCATGTACATGACTATTAAATGAAAAAACATATAAGTCATTATGCAACAAATAAGACAAATGAAATGCTACTACGTTAAAGAAAATTGATGTAAACAAATACCTAGAACAATCATTGCCAACATTATGTGCTCCCTCTTTATTGACATCCATAGAGGAATGTTATTGTTGATAAAAAAAATAGGCCACACCGTGTAAATAGATCTCAACTCTTCAAATGGATTGACACCCCCCGCTGCCAATGAAAGGCTGAGATTATGAGGTTCTTCTTTAAAGTGTGGCCATTTTTCATCCATGTCCCTAAATGCAGAACCATCCGCAGGCATTCGAAGAATCTCATCTCCACTTCTATTACGTGCATGGTAATCCATAAATTGCGCTAAGCTTTCGTACCTAAATAATTGTTGCATACATGGAATAATGGGAATATAATGAAGAACCTTGTGAGGCACCTTTTTTGTTAGTTGATCTATTTGATATCTACTGATATGACATTCTGGGCATTCTGTTGCAAATTCATGTTGTTTATGATATATAATATGATCATTGGGACATGCATCTATTGCTTGATACTCCATTCCAATATCTTTCATAATGCCAGATAAATCTCGGTATGAGCGAGGTAAAATATTTGATGGTGGCAAAAATTCACCAATCAATCTACAACAAAAAATAACTTCTTTATATAAAGAATATTAAAGGTACACACTTCATCCATTATTTACTAGCGATGAATTAACAACAATTAAAATAGATGAAAAAAAATGACATATATGACATACCTTAACATCCATGAGATTGCTATGTTGGATAAACCATTCATAACCTTCAAGTTCACTAGAAACAATACAACAGAGAGAAGAGTTGTTTGAGAGCCTACATAAAGCGGCTCATATGCCTTCTCAAGTATAGGTAAATCATGAACATCATCAAAGTCATCTCGATCAACATGATCAGATGTGCCACTACATGTGTCATGGATCAATGTATTTGTACCATCATCTTCAATTGTGTTTTCTAGTGCATGATCATCTTCTTCCATAAGATCATTAACTTCATCTTCGATATTCACAGCTCCATGTTCCTCCACTTGCAAAACCACATTCTCTGGGCCGTGATAATTCATACCGTGTGCCCTAGGGCGCCCCACCTTTATAATAATGATGGACACAAATAAACCATGATGAGGATCAAGTGATTTTTTATATATATCAAATGTTAAAACAATATAAACATTTACAAATTCAATCAATATAAACACATATAATCAACAACTTACCAATGGACGATAATCATGCCCCCCTTCAATGTCACCATGCTTCCTACAATGTTTCTCAACTGTTGTGATTAAAAGTCTTTTCGTCTTTAAGCCCTTGCAATTATTGCAAGGACAATAACATTTCCCATCACCCTTTCTTTTCAATATAGCCCACAATCTAGCAACTGTCTCTTCATTTTGTTCTGGACTAATATTATCTGACATGATTTTTCTTTACCAAGCTTGAATATTTAGATCTTCAAAAAATATCAAACTCACATGCACTCCAATAATTTTTAATTGTACATAGGTAACAAAATATAATAATTATGATATTTTACACCAAAAAAATTTGGCATGCAACCATCCCTGCAAAAGAGAAGATAGTCTGAAGTGAATGACCCCAAAAAACACTTTCAAATGCTAATTCCAGAAATTATTAAATTTTGATTTTACAATGATTTCCAACTGTTATACTCCTAAAATCAGAATATTGAACTTGCACAAGAAAATCTGGAAATGAAATTCTCAAAATGCAGCTAATAGGCCTCAACAGTTAAGGCCTACTCAAGACTTTGTGAAGTCACTGCAAGGTTTCCAGGCCTTACTTGATGATTTGAGCAAGAGGATTAAAGAGTTGGTAAAGAGTTTTGATGGCTGGAGTGGCACATCTTTACTAGATATTGTAGATGCCCAAGGAAATGTTAGATCACTGTAGCAATGGCAGGATAGGGTAGATGAAATCATCAATGCACAAATCAAATTGATTTGTGATGACTTAGATTATGACATGCTGATGAGTAGTATGGATAAAATCATTAACACTAGCACATTTTTGGAATCTTTTGAAAGGGAGGCGAATCAAGTAGCAGTAAAGTATACAACTTACAGTGCAAAGGTAAATTAGGTGGTAAATTTTAATTGGCCAACGGATGAGGAATATCAAGGATGGGTAGAAAAGTACTTAACTGAACAAGAATAGGACAGAGTCTACAACTGGCAGTTAACAACTCAACGGTTATGGTTATAACAAATTTTGGCTATGTCTTGGTGGCAGTTTTGGTGCAAGTTTTCAAAGTTTGGCAAATGCAATAGTTATTCTCCAGTGGACGGGATGAACAAGAAGATTCTCCAGAGACTCAGCTATTGTAACCAATTTTTGAAATGTCATAAGGCGGTCCAAGTGACCAGTGACAGGTGTATTTCTGGTCTGATGCTTGTTGCTCCTTCATTTTCCCTATAAGAAGGATTTCAGGATCAAAAATATGATCGGTTAGCAAGTTAGATATCTTTAGGTCAAGTCTAACTGAAGTTCCAGAGCGAATTTGTAAAGAGCCTGATATTATAGTGAAGATACTATTCTTAGGTTTGGTGTCATTCTATTGTAGGTTTTAGTTTCATGGGTACTTAATTTTCAAGACAGTACTAGCATCTGAATGAAAATTACTCATTTCAATGTCATGTATCTCCATTGTATGAATATATTATTATCTTGAATAAAATGATCAAGGGTTATTTTGTTCATCTCACTGTTATGGTGTGTGTAATTCTCATTTTGGCTTTAATTCAAGGAATTAATTAAAATGCTTGAGTGAGGTTATAGGTGACTATGTTCAGATAAGGATTTGATAAGTAGTATTGGGTTAGAATATAGATTGATGGTATTGTAAGGCAGTATTATCTGAGATTTTATATGCTATGTGTTTAAAAGATAAACTTGGTTACAGTAAAAAAACAACCAACACCTTTGATATTATCTAGCTATGGCTCCCAAATCTATTGCAAATTGATCATTAGGGTTAAAATTAAAACCTTGCAAATATAATCTTTGTCCAAATCTATCAAGAATTTTCCATTAGTTATAAACAATTCCCTTATAAAGAATTTGTGAAGCTAGGTCTAAAATCTGGAAATGAAATTCTTAAAATGCACAAGACTATAAATGAAATTTGATGAGATGTTGCTTTCAAATATGATTTTCAAACCTTGAAGTACAAATCTGACTTCACAACCGAATTCTGGAAAAAGACAATGACTTCCCTCAACCTAGTGATATCTTCTTGAGTTTCTTTTGATTTTCCCCAAGAAAATCGTCGAGCAAAACACTGTCGCAATAAATAGTCGAGCTCATTTCAATTTATGCCCGCCACAATTTAACTTTGCAGGACCATCACAATTTTGGCAAAAAATCTTCGTCGAAACATACACAAAACAACGGTTCGTTGAAATTCCGATGAACGTCGGGGTAAAATTTAAAAAAAAAATAGAAATTCGCACAAGTGCCCGATGATACATCTGATTATATAGCTTTCGTCGAAAGGTTTCGTCGGAAATTGGGGTTAAATGAGTTAGTGTATTTACTATATCAATAGGACTTTGAATGGTTATCGGATCAGTTATACCTTTATTGAGAAATATTTTTTGGTGGTAATATTTTCTACTCAAAATCTATGCCATTATATGTTAACTCACACAGTTAAACTCATAGCAAAGATTGATCCACTGAAATACTTGCTCAGGAAAGCTTATTTAACAGGAAGGCTAGCCAAATGGGTCATGATCTTTAGTGAGTTTGATATACAATATGTAGATCACAAAGCCATCAAGGGACAAGTAATAGCTGATCAATTAGTAGAAGAACCTCTACAAGATGAGCAAGCAATGAGCATTGAATTTCCCGATGTAGATGATCTCACCATCACACCACAATAATGGGTGCTATATTTTGATGGTTCATACACACAACATGGATCAGGTGCTAGGATCTTATTTTTCACACATCAAGGGCACACCATTCCAAAGTCTTATAGACTCAGTTTTCTTTGTACCAATAATGTATTTGAATATGAGGCATTAATCATTAGCATCAAAGTAGAAGTAGAATGGAATATCACAAAGCTGCAGGTATATGGAGATTCACAACTGGTCATGAATTAGGTTAATGTCGATTATCAAACAAGGGATGACAAGTTGCTGCCATATAAGAAAATGATGGATAACAAAGTACTTTGTCCAGATTAGATTTAAACAAATGCCAAGGGTAGATAACAAAGCTGTTGATGCAATGGCTACAATTGCTTCTCTCTTACAGATACTAGAAATTCAAAGACGTTATGAGTTTATAGTAGAATAAGTGTCTAATCTTGCCCATGAAAATCCTGAATCACAAGTAATATGCAATATCATTGACTCTGAAACCTCCATCTATGGGAAGATTTATACCTACTTAAAAGACAATACCTTCCCTCCCGATCTTTCCTGAAACCTAAAATGAAATTTTATTCGCCAAGCCGCACGACATACCTTGATTTCTGACATACTTTACCATTGAGGTCTTGATGGTACTCTCCTACAATGTGTAGAACGTAACGAATCTCAATCAGCCTTGCATGAGATTCATGAAGGTATTTGTGGGACTCACTGCAGTGGTTTAACTATAGCAAAGAAACTCCTCCATTTAGGGTATTACTAGACAAACATGGAGGAGTCTCATCCATTTGTAAAGAAATGCCAAAAATGATAAATCCATTGTAACCTTACACATGCATCGACATAGGAACTACAACCTTTCACAACAACATGGCCTTGTTGTCAGTGGGGACTAGATCTGGTGGGTAAAATCCACCCTTCTTCATCAAACAAACATAAGTTTATCATTATAGCCACAAAGTGCTTTACTAAGTGGATTGAAGCTATACCCATAACCACAGTCACAGGAAAGAAAATATCGTATTTTATCTTAAATTACCTTATCTATTGGTATGGTGTTCCTTAATCCATCATCACCGATAATGATAGACCTTTTAAGAATCAAGATGTCCAAGAACTATGTGAGCGGTTCAATATCGAACATCAATTTTAAACACCATACTATCCTCAAGGAAATGGCCAAGCAGAGGCCTTAAACAAAACTATTATGAAAATCTTGAAGAAAACAGTCAATGATGCTGGACGAGATTGGCATGTTCAACTCAATCCTGCTTTATGGACATATCAAATTAGTATTAGTACACCTATAGGAGCTACACCATCTACTTTGGTATATGGATCAGAGGCTATTTTACCTATTGAGGTTGAAATACCATCACTTCGTGTGTCGCTCAAAGGGATCATATTAGATGAGGATTATTGAGTGTCTAGAGTTTAGGAGCTAGAACTATTAGATGAGAATCGTTAGCAAGTAGTAGATCATTTGAAAGCATACCAATAGAGAATTTCTAGAAGCTACAATCACAGGGTCAAACCAAGGGCATTCCAAGTAGGTGACTTGGTATTAAAGGAAAACCCTCACAATCAATAGGATCGTGAGAAGAAGGGTAAATTTGAACCAAATTGGCTAGGTCCCTTCATCCTCATATCAGTCTATGGATCAGGAGCTTACAAATTATCAACACTTGAAGGGGATCTGTTCGATGAACCTATCAACAACATCCATCTTAGAAATTTCTATACTTGAATTATCTAGTGCACAGTAAAAGTTGAGAAAAATACAAAAAAATAAAAAAAATAGAGAAAAATACAAAAAAAAGTGAAAAAGAAAATAAATCATTGCCTTGATGAAAACTTGGCAAACATGTGTCTTGTTAACAACATAAAAATCTGAAAATCTGAAATGTGCAATAAAAACAAGTAGTGAATATTGGGAAACAGGCGCTATTTGTGATAGACCAGCTATTCCATCTATTTGAGCACGCCTTGACTAGTCATTTTTTGCCATCATTTTGCTAATCATCAAAGAATATCATGTACATATCTTGGCACTACAATCGTGTCTCACCCTAGCTTGGGGGAAAAATCCTGAACCCATTGGGGGCAATAAACCAAGGGCTAAAAATAAACAGGAAAACAATAGTATGACAACACAACAAACACATTGATCATAGGGAACTTAACATTGAAAAAATAAAAAATCATCAGAAGATCAACTATCTAATCAAACAGCTTGAATCTATCAAACCAAATCATATCTAAATGGATGATATTATTTTGAATCATGATTTTACTAATTCATCTTGAGTTTTCAAATGTTGTACTTTGATTTTTTTTATCATATCTTTGGAGCAACTCGATGATGTATTCAACTAGAGGAGCAAGGAAAGAGTATGATTTTTCTTTGTCCACTATCTGAGAATTGATCATTATTCTTATGTGAATTGTTGCAAGACGTGCTCTACTAGGTATCACTGATGAAATATTGGATTCACATAAGAAATTGATTGACTCTTGTCTGTTTTATGCAACAAATGATTGGGTCATCTCGGTTTAATTATACCTAGATTCTTGTGTTAATTTTTAATATCAAAAATCATGAAAGAATTACTTACGTCATCATGGTCTATCTTATACCATCAATGCTTGTACTCACTTTCAACATTTTAAAGGCTCAATGATGATAAAAAGCACGCTATATAGGTTTTTAAGATGATAAATTATGCATAAATAGTTTGCATACTTAAATTAGATTGCATTCATATTAGCTTTGCATCTACAGGATAAATTGTATGAAGATAGGAAAATATTTTCAAAGATAATGTATATCTATCATGTAAAGGACTGCATATACTTGACATAAACGAAAACATTATCATTCTCATAAAATTGCATTATCATTTAGCACATATAGTGGAATTATCATATCATCATTCATCTATACATTGCATCATCTAATTTGCATTAAAATACACCAAAAAATAATCATGCATATAGGTACATTATCAATAACACTATCATATCATACATTTATCCATGCATTAGATCATATATATTTGTAGACACATAAAAATGACCTAGACTTGCAAGCTCTATAATTATGACGTTTAATTATGTCCTTGGTCCACTTTCAACTACTAATTAAGTAATTCATTATTATTTAACTAATTCATGTCTATTGTATTCTTCATGATTATTAAATAAATAAATAATATTTATTTATTCAATAAGTCATTAATTGTCTACTATCTTCTTACAATTAAATAAATTTATTAATTTATTTAATTACCTTTATTCATTTATTTCTTCCTCATTATTAAATAAATGAATTTCATTTGTTTATTTAATATGTCATTAATTCTCATAATCAAATGAATTTATTAATTTATTTAATTATTGGTCATAATCCTATAGATTAAATAATTATGTTTAATTATTTAATTGTCTAATTTCACATTCCTCTCATTTTAAATAAATGAAATTATTTAAAATGATTTCTTTTTATTAATTGGCTCTTCATTTTAGTAAATAATCTGAAAAAAGATTATTTATTGTCACATAAAATCATTATTTTGAATTAATTTAATTCAAAATGGTAATCTTCTTCCAAAAATCAAGTAATTGAGAAAATTCTTGATTTTTCGAAAAACTGCTTTTCAGTTCAACTCTTATCTTCTTGATTTTTGAAAATCTTTATCTTTTTGACTAATTATCACATTTATTCTTGACCCTCGATTTGATTTTATCAAATGACATCTTGGCCACTCATTTAACAATTTTTCCCTAACCCTAATTAGAGATTGTCACATGAAATCTCGTCCACTGATTTCAGGCTTTGTCAACTTTTAATCTCGTACGTCCATCCAAAATTGCATTCTTTATAAAATATCAATTTTGCGCACAATTAGAGCACCACTTCGTTATTATTGCACCACTTCACCACTTTATTATTAGCACCACTTCATATTTAGAATCACTTTCATTATGTTTAGAATTTACTTTGCATTTTAGGCATATTCATTTATCATAATTTGTTATCATTGAAATCCTTTAAAACTTGCTTAGGACAATGGCATAGTCAATTTTCTCACACATATCTGAGGGCAACAATCATACGCTGCAAGCTAGGAGGTGTTATGGAGGTGAATCATGGATGCTTCGACGGATATCAGGTATAATCGTTCTTGTTTTATGCTTTCTTTGTACTTCATAATTTTCTTTGGGTTTTATTTAATCTAATCTCGCTAAATCCAGAACTTGAAAAATTCCCATTGATACATTGGTGAACTTGATGCACTTTTTTTTTTTTGGTAGTTTCGTACGGTTTTCGGTTTTTTTCTAGTTTTTTTTTTTGCAGGTTCAGGTACGAAAAATCACAATTGCTTGACTAAATGATGCATCTGCTACATCCTGTGATGCATCTGACAATACGAGCTGCATCCACTATGTTCTGCACCGCATTTGACTGTGAACATCGAACCACAACCGCCTGTCAAAATCACGACGCATCTGTGGGTTCAAAAGCCGCATCTGCCTGTGAAAACCGTGACGTATCTATGGGTTCAAAAGCCACATCTGCTTGGTAATTCGATTTTCTATTTTTTATTACTTTCATACTTTCGCATTTTGATTTGGCATTGTTGTTTTTGTTAATGTTTTGCTTGCAGATGTGTTTAGGGGGATAACTTATTTTTGACAGGACGAAGTGTAGAAGACCACATAGAAAACCAAAAAAAACTTCTTTTCTGTAGGACGAAAGTCGAAGAGACAAGAGAAACTACTAATCATTTGCATGTAGGACCTTATGAAGACATTGATTTCTTTTAAAGCTTTCTGTTTGGCAGATAAAAAATTGTCATTTGGGCTTAAAAATTAACCATTATTTTTTGTGTTTTTTCATGTTAGTCTAGAACCCCATGATTTGGTATATCAAAGTATCCTCTCCCCTTGCGCATTCATGCCATCCTGGGTGTTAGAGAAACGGTTGCTGACTCTAGAATTTGAGCCTGTCTTGGTGGGAAAAAGTACTCACCCCAAGAAGACTCAGACTGGTAACACGCTAAAGCCAAGCGACTTCCAGTCGGTATATAAAAGTGGATTTTTGGGGGAAACCCCAGAAATCACGCTCACTGTTCCAATGAGAAGGGAAGAAATGGTCTCTCACCATACTAGATGTTGCCCCATTAAAAGAATGCCCTTACTTAAAGCCATGTTGTAGTTTTGCCAAAATACTTTCTATTTGCTAGTGCAGTAGGTTTGGACCTGTGAAGCCGTCTTACATATTTACGGTCATGTGTGGAGATGAGATGTATGCCATGGGAGTTTCATGGGTACAGTAGCTTGGCTGCCCCGTATAAGTGAGTGCCGTGAAGGGGAGCCAGGTAGGTCAAGCTACTAGTAATCCACCTTGAATATGCGTAGCTGGATTTATCCAAGTAAGAACCTAGTAAATATTGTCCAACACAACCTAGGGTGTAATTGTTCTCTGATTTTAACAGATCCATCACATCAAATTGAAAAAACATTGTATTATGTGCTTGTTTTTGCTGTATTCATCAAACAACTTGATCATCAAATGAAGTTAGTCGAAACACCATCTTCAATAAACTTCAACTGTCAAACAGAGCCACAACTATTGTTTTTAGAATCGCATTTGTCTTAAAGAGTCACAACTGTTAAGTTAAATGCCACATGTGTTTGTTAACAATTTCTAGTTTTTCACAGTCTAAATATTGAGCTGCAACTGTATCCTTGAGTCACATGTGTATCTGCGAGCTGCAACTGTCAAACGAAAAGCCGCAAGTGTCTGTCAACCGTTTGAAATTCACAAAGTCCATATTCTGAGTCGCATCTACCATATAGTAAAGCCACATCTGATATACTGAACCACATTTTCCTTCTGTCAAACCCATCTGTAAAATGAAACCGCATTTGCTTTCTAAAAAGCTACATTTACAAAACTACACCACATTTGACATTTCCAGTGACGCAACGCATTTGCTGCCTGTAGCGATGCATCTTCCTGATAGAAAACCAAAAATTGTCTTAGACCAGAATTCAAGTCCAGACATTTTAGCCTACTATCAAACATCTTTTTCAGAAAGTCTCTGTTAGAAACCAGAATTGAAATTGCTTGAAACATCCATCATTTACATTCATTAGCTTGCATTTTAACCATAGGTTTAAAATTTCCAGATTTTAGTTGCATTCCCTAGGCGTCGTAATCATTGCTTTTAGCATAAATTTGTACTTAGGTTTCATCTTGGAAAACTTTGGATTAGGGAAAATCTCCACACTTTGCAAAAAACTATTGTTTTCAACATTAGGTTATCTTGGGACTTGGTCATTATTTCCTCTTTTCAGTCATTGTCCTTTTTTGTGAGAACCTCCAGCTCAACACTCTAGTTAGGAAGGCTCACTCATCATTTCGACCTTGTCGTTTAGTCCCTTTAGCAAGCCCCTCTTGATAACCAAAATTGAGACATAAGTCAAGCTTAGAGTGGTTAGGAAAACCTTTATCCAAATATTGTCCAAACTTAGTCCTCATTTTAAACTTAGACTTTGCATTGTCCACCTCTAGTCCTCATTTTGAACCTAGACTTTGCATTAATCATCTTAGTCTTGATTTGACACTTTGGCTTTGACAATATTGTCATCTTGCATCAATCAGTTCCTTAGAAGTCACAAATCTTGCATTAGCATCCTGTATTGAAAATCCAAAAACATAGTCTTGCATTGTCATCCTTTATCCAAAAAATACAAAAAACACAGGCTAGTGTTAACCTTGCATTTAGTTATCATTATCATCACTCTCATTTGAGCAATTACCTTTTATGGTGGAAACTAGACTCCAAATACATAAAAGACAGATGGAAAACTTTGGACCAGATTCTCAGTCCAATGTCACTAATCCTACTTACGACCCAAATTGGACTTTTGAAGACCCATTTAGCAACACAACTACTCAATCACTTATGACCATACCATCCTCATCAAACAATGCTTTTGAATCACTCTTACCTAAGGATGAATATGGAAAACTACTTGAGGAAAACCTAGAGGAAGCATCACAAGATCCCGAGGCGGCCTACTTTGTAGAACAAATGGTCTTATATGATAGAGACAAATATTTAGCCATACTTTTAAGTCAAGGAGCTAAATTACCTCATGGGTTCGATATTAATACTTTGAGAGCGCCATATCCCGACCCTAATGTCACCAATACGAATAACATGTCCAATAGTGGTCAACCTCCAAACAACACAAACAATACCTTTTTTGATGCTACCTCGTAAACTGTCACAATGACCATGAGTGCTACCTCCAACATTCCAAACAATTCCAATTCAATCAACGCTACATCCATTGGAGGAACACAATCCATCACATTGCCTACACTATCCACAACATCGTCACAATCGGCTGGAGCCACTTTTGGGTCCTCTGCAATGTGGGCAAGTTATGCCAATCCTCTATTTACCACTTCAGTAAATGCCTTGGGGGAAACATCAAGAAATACCAATCCTCCATTGACGACTACATCTAGTACCATGAGTGCATCCTCATCATATCCTCTCATTTGTACCTCACTAAATCCTTTGGGTGGAGGTAAACAACATCTCATTATTCAAGGACCAAAACCAACTGTTAACACGCCAACATAGTTTAATACCATCCCATCCCAAGGGAAAAAAATGAATATCCCTTTGGGATGGTTCCAACAACCCTGACAAGGCAATCAAAACACAAAACCTATGGCATCTAGTGGACACTGAAATATTCCTGGTCACCATATTCCCCAAGTATCGACCCAAATGGCTGGGGGACACATTCTGACATATTTGTCCCATATTCATACCCATCAACATGTCCCCAATCAAAAATTTCAGTACCAACACACAAACCAAAACACATCATACATGTCACAAAAACATATCCCTCAACAATACACCAACATCCACTCCCAACAAATGGGGAACCATAGTGTACCAATCAATCCATTGTATGGTGCCACAAATGACCCTATATTCAATGCCTTCCAAGCTCAGCTCATGGGTCCAGAGAAGACTGTAAAAACATGCAAATATCCGACAAGAAATCAGAAGTGTCATATGATTTATCCGTATATCCCTTTGAGATAAACTTACACATGCCACCATTTCCTCTAGGATATGTGTTGCCTAATTTTACCAAATATAGAGGAAAGACAAACCCTATCGAACATGTCTGAGAATTTGCGACCAACTATATGGACGTCGCCTATGAACATACATACTTGATGAGACTCTTTTCTAAAATTCTTGTAGGTCCCGCCCTTGAATGGTTCTCCACTCAAAAGGATATCCAAACATGGGATGAACTTAGCCTCAAATTTATAAAAAATTACGCATACGACATTGACATGGACACCTTTATTACTAGCTTATGCAATCTCACGCAAGAGGATGCTGGGAAACCATTCATCCCATTCTTTCAAAGATGGAGAAGTCTAGCTAGTCGTTGTCACATTGACATATCGGAAACAAAAAAGGTTGACATGTTCGTACAAACACTTCTAGGTCCCTTGAAATATGCAGTGCAGGTGCATTGTTGCACAAATTTCACAGACGTAGTTGAAAAAGGTGTCCAGATTGAGAAAGCCTTTATTGCAATGGGAGAACTAAAATACGGTTCTAAAAATGCAAACACAAATCCTCCAATTGACAAAAATAAGTACTGGGTCAAAAACAAACACATCACCAATGACGGTGTGGTCGATGCCAAAACCGTTAATGCAACATGTCATGTCCTCACCATCAAAAGAGTTCAAAATATAAATACACCTGTGACCACACCCACACTGACTGGCAATGCTATTCAAAATAATCCTACTCAATTTAATCAAAGGCAGCCGCGTCAAGTACGACAATTTCAAAAATGCACATACACTCCCTCGGGTGAGCCTATCAAACTTGTCTTAAAGAAGCTTATCCAAAATGGGGTGATAAATTTGGAAGACCCTAGACCATATGACTATGGTGAGTTGAAGCCGTCATGGTGGGATGATAATGCATTTTGTGATTACCACGTGTCAAAGGGCACAAAACTTCCTCTTACTACTAGTTACCAAATCTTGTGCAAGACCTTATTGAAAACCACACCATTGAGTTAGGAGGTCAACTGTTTGTGTGTAATGCAGATCATACAATCCACAAGAACCCACTACAGGATCATGGTTCTGGTAACCCCTCCTTGTCTAGCATGAAGCATAACAATAATCAAGCCAATCACGTCCATCTTGCCTACAATAATGTTCGTCCTGCCTCCAATTATTCTGGTGGCACCGTCATTAACAATCTTCACGCTGTTGATGAAGATAAGTGTGTCAATACTATTACCATTAAAAAGACCCCGGAATGCAATGTCACAACACGTAAAGGTAAGGTCACCATCCCAGGTCCCTCTGCATGTCAGCCTAAAGTTACCATGGTCAGATATCTGACTTCGCCTCACCACATTACCTTTTCTGATAGTGACTATTCCTCACCCAAACCATCTCATAATGATGCCATTCATGTCAAGGTTTTTGTCCACAAACATAAGGTTAGACGAGTCTTAGTAGATGGGGGAGAAAGATTGAACATTTGCTCTTTAAAATTGGTTAAAGCTCTTGGCTTCTCTGACGCATGTGTGGATACTACCAAGGGCATTTCCATCAAGACATATGATGATGAAGAATGTGCTTCTAAAGGCATCATTACAATTCCAATTCACGTGAGACCAGTTATTATCGATACAACATGCCAAGTATTGGATCATGACATACATTACAATATCTTACTTGGTCGCCCATGGATTCATGCCCGAAAGGCCATTCCTTCTACATACCACCAGTGTATTAAAATCCCACATAATGATGTTGAAATCATAATACAAGGAGATCCCAACCCTTTCATGTATTGCCCTAATCTAAGCCCTAAAATTGAAATCACAATCCCAAGCAATCATGAAGCACCTCCTTCTCAAGCATATGTTGATCCCGAGTCCTTAAAATCACCCACTTAATTTATTGCACCATCACACCCCAAGGTCCAAATCCTTGATATGCGATGTGAAGAATACCGGATAGACAATTTACTAGCAAAATAAATTGCTAATGTCGTCGAGGAGGGTCAAAATTCCAATAATAATATCAAGACAGTTGTAGAAGGAACACAAGAAGATGGCCATGCTTGGATTGAAACCTTTTGGGATCCTGATGATACACCTGCATTTACCATATCTGCTTCCACTCAATCTTTTCATATTTATGATAACCCCATGTTTAACCAGGATGTCTACAATTCCCCACTCTTTGACCATGACCCTATCAAGGATACCCAATCATCATCCTTCCATCCCACTTGCCTTGGGCTAGGATATGAATCTCCTCTTGTCGCGTCTACTAAGATATCTTGTCAAGTCATTAAGGATGTGTAAGATTCCTTTGATATTAGCAGTACCGAAAAGGATAGTCCCAAAGACTCTGTTGATGACATCACCATTCCCATTTGCACACTAAACATTCCTATCACTCCATCCATCGCAACCATCTCACCCACGTCTATCCACCTTATAGAAATAGATCAACAAGTATCACCCATAGAAAATAGAAAGGATGCAATTCAAGAATCAAAGGTAAAAGTACCCTTTTCAAATGGAGATCCAGAATCAAAAGAAAGCCCACACAGAAAGAAAGATCAACAAAAATCCCTTAGCCAAAATAAAAGGCTATTGAAAAAATCAAAAATAAAAGTCAAAAGTGAAAACGAGCAACAATCACTCTTAGAGTATGCCTCTCCATCAAAAATCACTGGGGGCATCTATCAGGAAAAACTGTTAAAAAAAGAGCTTGTTAATCCAGAGTCTCCAACCACATCTCTCTCACTCATACCATATATTTCATTCAATCCATCCATGCTCACATATCCATCATACCAAACCATTGGTTATGTCTTTCAATGTAACTTTGACGATAATCCCTTCACGTACTCTAGGTCATCGGTTGCCTAAGATCCTTTTTGGCTGAAGCCTGATGGTCCACGTAGTGTGCACATTAGGGATCCTACCATAGTCTCTTTCATCTACCACATCTACTGTCCTTCATATTTTCCACTTGTACTCTTCATGTCGGTCGGGTACTTTCATCCAACACGGTCATCCACACAGGATCGAGGCATCGTCAAGGCATTCTATGGATCTGGCATCTATCAATTCTATACATAGCATTAGAGAGCTTGGCTAAAAACCTAAAAATACAGAAAAAATGAAAAATAAAGAAAAAAATTATCCCTTGATGAAAACTTGGCAAACAGGCATCGTGGTGACACCAAAAAAAATAAAAAATGACAAAAATAGTAAAAAGAAATAAATTCATCCAATAGTGAAATCTTGGGAAACATGCACTTTGGATAGGTACCATGGTGAAAACCTGGCAAACAAGCACCATGCGTAGTCGATTATTTCTTCGCCATCTATTGTTACCCTAATCAACCCTTATCCACTTTCCATAATCCAACAGCCTGAGACATTCAGGTCATTCGTCCGAAGTCCTGTCAATTCAAGCCATGGTTAGCATTTGGTTGACATCACCCCTTGCATATCCTTGCCTTTTGTACTGCATCTTCCTATGTCCATATTACTCGACCTGTCTGGGGGGAAAGACCTTTGATCATGTAACTGTAGTGGGTGTCGCACATGATCCCGCATCCTAAAAAAGTCTTGAAAAAAGTCCTAAAAATTTGAAAAAGTCCTGAAAAAAGACCTAAACAATTGAAAATGTCTTGAGAAAACACAAAAAAAACATCCAAATCAATGTCAAAATCCCAAAAACAAAGTCAAATTCAATGTTTGTCTGGTCAATCCAATCAGTCCCGTCAATCAATATTTTTTCCATGTTCGAACTACGTTGTCTCTGTGCCTTTTCTACGTAGGCAAGATTCATCTTTGAATCCCCAAGACATTAGGTCAGTCCTTCTAGGTTTGTCAAAATAAAATCATGATTCAAACTTCTATCCTTTGGACAAGGTCATTGGTCATGTCGAACTACGAGATCTCTGAGTGCACGACGTAGGCAAGGCCATGAATTGATGAGCTCCCAAGGCCGCACTAGGTCAGTCCATTAGGGCTCATCACATTACAGTGGGACACACATCAAAAGTCTTCAAGTAAGGACAAGTCATTTCCTAACATGGAAAACTCCTAAAATTGAGTTACGACAATCACTCATTCAACATGACAATCACACCAACATGTCCACATCGACGTGTAGTCACCACAAATCAACTTCAGTCAAATTATCACAACTAGTCAAACTGTCCATTCTTGGTTATCTTTTAGATGTGTCCTTATGAAGAATAGCCTCTGTCATTTATGCTTTAGGATGTGTCCTTCCTAAGCATTGTCCTCATCATCTGGCATTTTGGTGGATTCTCCTAACTCTGAGAATTGATCTCCTAGATATCAACATCATTCAGGATGTGTCCTTCCTAGATTTGATATCGTTTGACATTTGGAAACCTTGACATTAAAACACTTGGCATTCAGATACACTGGGCAAACACTTGGCACTTGTCTTTGGCTTTTTCATCATGTTACTAGTTTTTCAGTGAGATCTCGACAACAGGATTTAGAGAAATAGTGACATCTCATGACATTTGTCTTGTCTTTTGACACTCATGTTACTAGTTTTTCGGCGAGATCCTGACAACAGGATTTAGAGAAACAACGACATCTCATGACGCTTGTCTTTGGATTTTTTCATCATGTTACTAGTTTTTCAGCAAGATCCCGACAACATGATTTAGAGAAACTGTGAAGTCTCATGACATTTGTCTTGTATTTTGACACTCATGTTACTAGTTTCTCAGCGATGTCCTGGCAACGGGATTCAGAAAAATAATGACGTATCATGATATTGGCTTTATTTTTGATCTTTTGGCAATCATGTTGCTAGTTTCTCGAGGATGTCCTAGAAACAAGATTTAGAGAAGTAATGACGTTTCATGGCTTGTCCTTCTTTTATTTTTCTACTTGCGGTTGGTTATGACAAAAAGCCTGGGGCAATTGCGCTCTTAGTATGAGTCATGATCATCCTTGTTTGTGACTGCTTGTCTTATCTGATGTTACGACCTTGCACACCTTGATTTAGCACACCTTGATTTATGTCATATCATTGTTTGTTGGCCATCACAATAATCTTCCCAATGATGATTAAGAGCAATAAGTATTAAAGTCCTATGGTAAGGTTTTGAAGGATTTGGTCTAGGAACTAACATGCATCTCCTTTCTGTCTTGTCATCTTCTATCGCTCATCTCATATAGGCATTGCATCCATATCATCATCCATATCTTGTACACTAACATTTCATTGTCTCTCCATATTCTAGTCTTCTCGTCCATTTTCAAGAGCACACCCATGCTCTTGGAACCCGTCTGTCCTCTCGAGGGGGCATACCGCAACCCTCCTCATCATTCTTGCTCATCCTATTCTGCACTGGGGCATATTTTTGACTTATTTTCTTTGCCACAATACGATAGGCTGCATTATGACAAAGAGGGGCAAATGTAAACAAATAAAAATGACCTAGGCTTGCAAGCTCTATAATTATGACGTTTAATTATGTTCTTGGTCCACATTCAACTATTAATTAAGTAATTCATTATTATTTAACTAATTCATGTCTGTTGTATTCTTCATGATTATTAAATAAATAAATAATATTTATTTATTCAATACGTCATTAATTGTCTACTATCTTCTTACAATTAAATAAATTTATTAATTTATTTAATTACCTTTATTCATTTATTTCTTCCTCATTATTAAATAAATGAATTTCATTTGTTTATTTAATATGTCATTAATTCCCATAATCAAATGAATTTATTAATTATTTAATTATCGGTCATAATCCTATAAATTAAATAATTATGTTTAATTATTTAATTGTCTAATTTCACATTCCTCTCATTTTAAATAAATGAAATTATTTAAAATGATTTCGTTTTATTAACTTGCTCTTCATTTTAGTAAATAATCTGAAAAAAGATTATTTATTGTCACATAAAATCATTATTTTGAATTAGTTTAATTCAAAATGGTAATCTTCTTCCAAAAATCAAGTAACTGAGAAAATTCTTGATTTTCCAAAAAACTGCTTTTTAGTTCAACTCCTATCTTCTTGATTTTTGAAACTCTTTATCTTTTTGACTAATTATCACATTTATTCTCGACCCTCGATTTGATTTTATCAAATGACATCTTGGCCACTCATTTAACAATTTTTCGCTAACCTTAATTAGGGATTGTCACATGAAATCTCGTCCACTGATTTCAGGCTTTGTCAGCTTTTAATCTCGTCTGTCCATCCAAAATTGCATTCTTTATAAAATATCAATTTTGCTCACAATTAGGGCACCACTTCATTATTATTGCACTACTTTACCACTTTATTATTAGCACCACTTCATATTTAGAATCACTTTCATTATGTTTAGAATTTACTTTGCATTTCAGGCATATTCATTTATCATAGTCTGTTATCATTCAAATCCTTCAAAACTTTCATAGGACAAGGGCATAGTCAATTTGCTCACATAGATCTGAGGGCAACAATCATATGCTGCAAGCTAGGAGGTGTTATGGAGGTGAATCATGGAAAATTTGATGGATATAAGGTATAATCGTTCTTGCTTTATGCTTTCTTTGTACTTCATAATTTTCTTTGGGTTTTATTTAATCTAATCTCGCTAAATCCAGAACCTAAAAAATTCCCATTGATACAATATTTGCATAAGATAATACAAAAAAAAGACAAATTTTGCATAACAAATCAATTTGCATTATCACATCATTCATTCATTTATACATTTATCCATACATCACATCACATACTTGCATTAGAAAATATAGAAAACAAGGTGCATCACATTAACATTATCACATTCATCTCATGGCATTTGAAAATAACATCATTTTAATATTGCATCCAAACATCATAGATTCACCAATGCGTATTCATCACATTATCATAATATAAACATCACATATAGAACAAAACTTAAATGTATATATCATAAGGCATTCATCATAGAATCAAATAGAACACATATAGATAACAAATCTGCCACATATCATATAAAAATGAAAAAATCATAATGTGAGGTCTATAATAAAGTCTAAATACATGTCTGGAAATATAATAACAACATGGTAATAGGTAAAAATAAAGGTGTACATCATCAAAATACATCATGTAAGATCATGGAGCTATGAGGTGCTCCCCCAGGACTCGTTGGTCTTGCAAGACCTCCTACACCTGAAGTACCTGCACTGGGTGCACCTGTACCTGGGTTTTGGCCTGGTTCTCTACATGGAGGCTATACCACACCCAAGCTGGTGGTACGAGAATGGTTGTCACCTAATCTAGATGTAGCATAACTGAATCTATGCTCTACTAGAACAAGCTCATGATATTGACCACGATAATAATCAGCCTCTCGAGCAACTTTGGTAACCTCTACCATCATTGCACGTATGGTGGTCCCCTCAGCCACTCTTTGCAACCTATTAGATAGAGCCATTGCTTGTTCACCAGCCTCTGTGGCCACATCTCTCTCAGTTGTCAACATGGCCACCTATTCCTGTGCCTGGGATAATAATGCTTGCACCTGTGCTAGCTACCCACGAAGAGTCTATAACTGTACCTACAAAGCAACAATCTGTGTCTATTACTGCTGTGAGGGTACCCCAATTTGCACACGCTACTGAGCAACAACGACTAAAGTCCTCCGCCGCTGACGCACCATGACATCACTAACAAAGAAAACTACTCTGACTCCACCTCTTCCGCCACCTTTACCATCATGATCATGATCATCATGATCATGATGATCATGAGATCATGATCATCTCCTGCTCTGCTATCTCCTCCTCATCCATCTCCCCCTTAGCCATCTCCTCGTCCTCATCCACTCCATCTCTCCTCCTCTACCTATGACCATGAATAACTACTCTCTCACGCTCATCCAATAGTGGCACTACCTCATTTAGGTTGAATATCCGAGAGAATGGATGTAGAAACGGGTACTGAGCATACACTGCAGATATCCCTGCCTCAACTATCTCCGGATGATAATCCCATATGATCGACTACTATATTTGATACTCCTCAACTATTGCATCATAGGACAGGGTGCGCCCCCACTCTGAAGAATCCATCTATCGTCGATCATAGTGAGAAACACCCTATGGAATACCCTACAATTTGTCATACTACCGCATAACCCTCCTCAACAGGAATCTCTCAATGATAAATCGGGTCCTCCCAATTAGGTACATAGATTGACAAAGATACAACATCTCAGTGTCATCCTTAGCCTAAGCCTCGCAACCAATGAAAGTTTGCCATACAACTGCTTCAACATCATCCAACATCCTCCTCCAGTAATCCAGTTTTTCTAGCCTATGCTGGACAATTGGGCCTGTATAACCGTAAACATAAGGTCTCCGGACTAGCCGCTGTCTATCAGCAATGAGGTGTGTGATGGCAATATGCTCACATGCACAGACCTGTAACAATGTCACTTCGATTGACAAACTACACCCTCTAAGGTACATACCTGGTGTAAATCATGGTATAGGTGGGATAACATACACATTCCCCAAGCATATTGAGTACCTTGCTGGATCATCTGCTCCAAGATCTGACCCCATCCGACCGAAAGTCCCTTTGACCTATGGTTGGGACATAAGAAACCTTTGATAAAACTTGCACGCACGGATGTAAGTGTAGCATATGCATCTACCATCTCCCTTCAAGGAATCTCATAACGATAAATCCTCTCATCCTCAAACACTCTACGCAAGGCATCAGTACCTCCCTGCTCGGTATGATCATACAAAACAAGCTCTCCAACCACCAGAATCCTCAAAATACGGTATACATCCTCTGGGGTCACGATCATGTCACCGATAGGAAGGTGAAAGGTGTCATGCTCACTATGCCACCTCTTAGAAAGGGCTGTCAAGAGTCCCCAATTAATCCTAATATGGGGCGTATATAATAAGGAAGATAGACCACAATGAGAAATCACACCTATCTCAGGCTATGTCAGCTGAGGTATCAGATCAAATGTCCTCAGAAACTAGTCACGAATCTGAAGATTCACCAAAGGCTCCTATAATAAAAAGGATTCATAAATCAGTTAGCTTTTCAAATCAAATGAAATCATTCAGCCTATCAATCTTATCAGCTTTGGTGAGAATTTGATCATTTCTTATGAGTATCAATCTATCAATCAACCTTGCCTATCATGAGGTTAATCAATCAGGCTATTAGTCAATCTTTCCTATCATAAGGTTTATCAATCAATTTATCAATCAACCTCACCTATTATGAGGTTAATAAATTAATTTATCAATCAACCTCACCTATCATGAGGTTAATCAATCAAATCATAATGGGTCCTCACCTAACATGAGGACAATTATCATCAATCAATCATTGAATCTCACATATTACGAGCTCAATAATCATCTAAATATATTAGGATCAACAATCAAATAACATCAAAGACTGACAAGATCAAAAAAAATCAAAATTAAGGAGTTAACTGACAATTTCATCATTCTGACTTATATGCGCTAAAACACTCTATCAAAGCACCGAAAATATCAATGTGCCATTTTAAATCTATCAATGCACCAAAATAGATATTCAATGCGCCAAAGGAGTCTATGCACCATTTCAATCTATCAATGCGCCAGAACAAACATTCAAAGCGCCATCTAAATCTATGCGCTACAACTTTTTACCTATGTGCTAAATCCTTAATTCAATGCGAAAAATAGGCAAATGCGCTACAAATTTTTACCTATGTGCTAAATCCCTAATTGAATGCAAAAAATAGGAAAATGCACTACAAATTTTGACCTATGCACTAAATCCCTTATTCAATGAGAAAAACAGGAAAATACGCTACAACAGTAAATCTAAGCACTACATTGGGCCTTCAATGCGCTTAAACAAAGCAAATCGAATTCAATACATAAAATTGGAGAGAAAACAACATTGCAAAAAATATGAGGAGGTTTCTCGGGGTACATACCATAGGTCCAAAAGCTGTCGGGTGGTTAACACACTAGAATCGATGAGTGGTAGGAAATCACCATCTTGCGCAATCACTATCAATTTCCAAATTCAAAATGCACAAATGAACTTCTAAATGAACTTTTTAACCTTTTAAAAAGGACAATTAAGTGGAATTTTAATGGAATGATTTATTTTATTTACAAAGAGGGCTTAATTCATTATTTCATCAATGGGGTAGCTTGAAAATCATTAGTCAAGAGATAAATCACTTCAACATCAGATCTGTCATCAACTGATCATAAAATCATAAAAAAATGATACATTTCACAAAAATTCTAAAAATTCAAAAATTCATCGATTTATCTTCCGAGGGGGCATACATCCATTATCACTCAAAAATTAGCGTCTGGGGCATGCCAATTTTTTTTTCAATACTAGCAGCAAAATTGATTCTTTGAAGCAATATGTAAACACATCACTTCAAAGAGGGGCAAAATGTATACACCTGAAAATGGTTTGGATAAATCTAATTAATTAAATACAAATATTTGATTAATTAACCTTTAATTCATCTACTCGTAAATAAATAGAAATATTTATTTATATAGTTCACATTCTATATTCTTCTATTTTAATTAAATAGAAAAATTTAATAGTTTGTTTTAATTTAATTATCAAATTCTTCTATCTTAATTAAATAAACAAATTCAATATTTTGTTTTAATCAAATTATCCAATTCTTCTATCCTATTTAAATAAACTAAGATCACATTTTTTTGTTGAAATATCATCCCCCTTTTATTAAATAAACAAATTTTAAAATATTTTATTTAATAATATATCTTTCCCCCCCAAAAATTGAATAAATCAAATATTCAATCGAGCACATGTCTACAAATTTTCTCTCAACAAAGTTGAAAGCTTCAAGTTGTATTCAATTGCGTTTTTTCAATTAAACACATGTTTACAACTTTTCCCTCAATAAAGTTGAAAGCTTTAAGTTGCATTCAATTTTACTTGATCTTTCCAAACAAAATTTTTACAGTTGGAAGTGGCTGGCTTCATGGACTTACAATTTCTTCCTAATCATTTTCCACAATGTTTTTCTTAGGGAAAACATTTCCCCTTCTTCCTCACCAAATTCTGCATCTTCTACCATTGATTCATCCAAACCAAATCTGAACCATTGCTTGCTGCCACATCATGAATTGTCTTTGAAAATCTATAAAAGCAACCTCTTGCTACAGGAAAAGGATCCCACTTGAATGAAATCTTACTCCGCAAGAATCATACTAGAGCATTTAGCAAACACCATTTAGAAATTATCAAATAGAAGCATTTTTAGCAATCATATTAGATCATAATCATGCCATAGCATATCATGTTAGTTCCATTTTAGTTTATCACAACATATCATATCAATATCATAGCATCATAGATTTTATTATCATTATCATAGCCTTCATTATCAATCATATTATCATAGCATTCGATTTAAATCATCATTCACATTCTCTAGGTTGTCACTTTACACTCACAATGCACACAATCTGAGAGCCACTTTGATTTAATAAATCCTTGGAGTTAGAGAGCAATGGAACAATTTTAGAGATTTTATTATGTTTTAAATAGATTAAATCTATTGTTTGAACTCTCTAATAACATTTCATTAAGGTTTGTTGTTAGTTATTTCACTTACACATATTTCCCATAGACAAGTCTAAATTGAGCTTTCACACACCCACTGTTAGAATGGATAGCCCATGAATCGAGTAAGTGCCTTTTTGCCATAGTCTTGACTTGATGGAATAATTTGGTAGTCGTTCTTATTTAAGATAGGTTATCTCCGTGGATTGAATTTTGTGAATGAGTCTCTTTGTAATGTCCCCTTCTCATTAGGCACTCAAGATGTCGCTTTGCCTTTTTAATTCCCAAAGGCAAATGTTGAAAACAGGCAATCATTTATTTAATTATTTATTTATTGCCTAAGACTGAAGTTAATCTTTTAAAGGTGATATAAGTAATCAATTAAATAATTTTAATAAAGTGATTATGTGAAATGTTTATAAAGTAACTTGATGAAATATTTTAAAAAGATGGAATATATAAAATTGCTTTATTGTGGTGAATGGAAAATACAAAAGAAAGAATGAACTCATTTGTTCGACACTTTTTTCTTGAATATTTTTGACAAAGAAGCTTCCCATGAGTTTTGGAACCTATGGGTTCCAAACCCTTGCAGCTAGTTTCAAGAGTGTGAGATTCTCTCCTAGTTGGGATTTGGTGGAGTAAAAAATTCATTTTGGTGATTTAGTGAAAGAATCGATTGCTTCATTTGGTGATTGTAGAAGGGAGTTTTTATCTACCATCGGGTTACTATTCATTGAAATATTTGCTGCATATTTGGCACGAATCTGAGGGAGACTTTTAGGAAATCTGTGAGTGCTTCTTCTAAGAAACCCTAAGCACATCCATTGCAAGCATTCTATACCATTTTGAAACCAAGCTCTAAAGGGATTGAAATAGATAAGAGGACATATTAGTTTGTGGAAAAGGTAAGTTGATTTCTACAAGTTTCTTGAGACGTGGGTAGTGATAAATAAGATTGGAAGTGACGTTTTGGTTCAAGAAGGCTGAGTGCACCACTAGGAAGGAGAGTGACATATCAAAGTGTGGAAAATGGTTGTTGTGATCGCATTCTGGGCACCTTCTGAGTCACTACAAACTCTTCTAGGTTGATTTGATTAATTCTCCAAGTTTGAGATTCTTGAATGATAATCTTTGTATCTGATTCTGTAGACACTTCTATACATTTTGGTTAAGAAATTTTTTGTGTTTCGATGTTCTGAATCTGTTTCTTAAGAAATATGATTATTGAAATTAATGGAATATTATGTAATAGTTGGAAGAAGTGTCAAACCAAGTATTAAAACTTTTGTGCATATATTATAGCTCTAGTTACACTCAATATTGATGTTTCTCTGATATTGTTGTGTGTTGCTAGTGCACATCATAGGCATCTTAGTGTAGAAGTTAGATTTCTAGTGCTTGGTATTTAATGTTATCAATTAATATGTATTGTTGTATTGAAAGAAAATTGTAACCATGAAGCATTGAACCCATTCTATACTACTGTAAGCAATAAGAGAAACCTTGAGTCCACTTGAAAGGCTATGGTAATTATGATATTTTTGGGTTGAAAGTTTATATGTAATTAGTCATAGTCAAGTTTAAAATTTATCATTTCAATACTTCTGTGTAAGAATTGCACAAAAAATGAAGTAAAGAAGGTCGATTTGGAGTTTGTAGTGTAAATGTTTCATGTTGCTTCAGTTCAAAAATTATTCATGGATGATCATTGTCAATATCTTATATGAAAGAATTAGGAATAAAATAAAAAATAAGCTCCTGATAGCCTGAAAGGAGTTTGCATACAAAGTGTTTGTCAAAATACCAAACCCATTAAGTTGAGAGTTTCAAGGAAAATTTGACAAGGGAATTTACAATGGTATCAAAGATAGCTTCCTGCCAGCCTGTTAGGTTAGAGGGATGTTATGAATCTAGACAATCAAGAGTATATAAGATATAGAAGAGAAAGGAGAAGAGGTTTTGGTCCTTTTGCTACCAATTCATCATATGAGGAGGAGATCATGGGTGATAGACATGACATTCTAGAGGGTAGCGCTCAATAAATTCTCAATGAACTAGCTAGATGTCAACAACAAATAGTTCAGCTCTTAAACCAGACTATGGGTGATAGAAACAACAATGGTAACAATGGGACAAATGACCATGATAATAATACAAAAGCAAGTAACACCAACATATAAGCACACAACCATGCTAGGAAAACTAGTACGATGGCTCTGAGGCCTCTCATGTGTCAATTATTGGGCGGAAAACTTGCTGAAAATCAAGAGAAACAAGAAAAAGGAGAGGGATTCATAGATTATTTGAGAGAATATCAATCATTAGGTGATGAATTTCATGTTTCCATGTCATTGCAAGAATTCTATACTATTAAGTATAGAAATAGGCCCAGGGACAATAATATGGGTTAGCAAAATCAGGATCTATAAAGCAAGGTTAGTAAACTCTCTATCCCTTCCTTTGCTGGGTCTAGTAAATGCACAACCAAAACTTGGGTGAAAAAGTTGGATACTTACTTCCAACTTAACCCCATGTTGGAAATGGAGGCCATCAAGTACACTACGGTACATTTAGAGGGTGAAGCACATGAGTGGTGGTATCATGGGCTTGTCATAGTGGGACATGCCAACATCACTTCCTATCTGAATTTCACATAGAAAATGATGGATAGATTTGATCAAAAGGATCCAAAGCTACACTTTTGAGAGCTAGCACAACTTAAGCAAGTTGGATCAGAAGATGCATATATTTCAAAGCTCTAGTGGTTGGAAGTAATGGTGACTGATATTTTGAAGCAAAGGTTGGACATGCTCTTCATTGAGGGTCTATCCAAGCCACTTCGTGGTTGGATTAAGGCTTTCAAATCTGACACACTATAGGTTGAGATCACTAAGGCTAGAGACATGGAGCATTCCACACCTAGTAGTAAACCCCTTTCTAAACCCTTTGTTCCAAAAAAGAACAAGGGAAAGAAGCCTAAGAGGGAATCAGGAGAAGTAAACATGAAGAAGAAGACCATAAGGAGTGTATGAGGAAGCAAATATGTTATCACTACAGGGAGCATTGGGAGCCCAGACACCATTTCCTTGGTAAAGGAAAGGTTCACTTCATTGAGGTCGTATCAGAAAGTGAGGATAGTGATGATGAGAAATCATAAGATAGTGAGGATAATAGTTTAGATGAGGAGTAGCCTCATCAGGAAGGTAAGAGGTGTACCATCGCTACTCTATCAGGAATTCCTAGATTAAATTACTTTAGAGCCAGACAAGTTTTGCAAGGGCAACACATCACAGTGTTGATTGATAGTGGGGCCACCCATAACTTCATTGACGTAGCCCTAGTGGCGAAGTAGGGGTTACTAGTAGAGGACTTTGAGGGTTTTAATGTGATGGTGGTGGACGGATATAATATGTCATGCACATAGAGGGTTCCACATTTTCCTATCACCTTGGGAAATTACATAGTGACAAATGATTTCTATGTGGTATATTTAACTGAGACAAATGCCATCCTTATTATTTAGTGGTTACATTCATTGGGAAAATACTCATAGAACTTTTAGACCATGGAGATTAAGTTTAGGACAATAGATGGAAAGAGAGCGATCCTTAGAGGTATGGCTACTGGGGCACCAAAGGTAGTGCCAACTAAATGGATACAGAGCATTTTATGCCATGGTGATGTAGCATGGGTAGTAGAGTGTTTGATCAACACTAAGGAGACTCCAACTTTGGATCAGTCATATAACATTGACATTCAAGAGCTATTGGGGAAGCATGACAAGGTGTTTGGGGGGCTACCTCTAGGAAGGCCACCAAATAGAGGATCTGAGCATACTATTGAGTTGGAGGAGGGGGCCAATCCAGTCATTACCACCCCCTATCACAATCCTAATAAATTTAAGGATGAGATTGAGAAATCAGTCAAGGAATTTCTAGACATGGGGAATACACGACCAAGTTCTATTCCATGAGCTATTGGATGCACTCCATAGTGTATTATATTTTTCCAAGATAGATATTCGCTCAACGTACCATCAAAACAAAGTTAGAGGGTAGGATATACACAAGACAAACTTTTGATGTCATTATGGGCATTATGAGTTCTTGGTCATGCCATTTGGGTTGAAGAATGTGAACCATAGAAAAAGTAGGTGTGTGGGGTATTCACCTATTCTCTTTAGGTCATTCAATGATGTCCTAAGAAACCTAATTGGATTGACCATGAACCCCACAAGGTGAGTTAATTCACAATTAGGAGGACCTAGGAGGAGGTTCTTTAATATTTTAGGGGGTCACCACCAAGAAAATGCTTGGAAAAGACAAATGAACATTCAACTCATAAAATCAAGCAATGCAAGCCAAATAAGGAGATCAAATGACAAAATTAAATCACAAAAAGTTAGGGGGTATGTGATGAGGTAAAAATAACCTCATCATGATAAAATAATAAAGCCCTATCTCACATATGCAAAATTCTTAGTCTCTACCAATTAATTAAACTTTAGGAAAAACAGTTGCTTGTCTTTTAAGAAAAATAGTACAAACTTTATTTCTTATGATTTATTGAAGTATCTTGCCAATGCAGATTTAATGGGTTGTTTTAAGTATTTTGTAGGATAATAATTGATCATCATAAAAAAATATAAAGCATTCAACCAACACGAGCTCCATAAAAGATTGAAGATATGTGCTGGAAACATGCTCCAGAACTTTAGGATGATGGACAGAATTCACAATTTCTTTTGGTTAAATTTTCGTTATGTTTTAAAAAGTTTAAAGACTTCATGGCTCGACTCGACCTCTTTAATATCTATGTAATGGAAATTTAAATAAATAAAGTTTTTTTACAATTTGTTATAGACTTTTTCAATGGTAATCTAAGCCATTTGAAATATAGGACTTAGTTAGGAGTTTTCTATAAATATGTAATCTCCAGAAGGAAAAGACAACGCATAATAGTAATGTTATGCTATCAACATGTTTTCTGAATATTAATGAATAAAGAGACTATTGCATATCAATCTTTGAGTTGTTGAAATTATGGATGGAAATTATTTTTAATGAGAGAACTTTTGAAAATGTTGTGTATGTGACTTGAGGATGAATGTAGAAACCCACGAGTTGGCCACTCGAGGGAGAATAGATTAAATAGATTAGTACTTTCCTTCTTGTTGTCTTTATTGCATGAATACCAATTATGAGTATAGTCATTTGCCCATGTTAATTTTGTAGAAGTCATTATCACTATTGTTATAGAGTCTGAAGTTTTAGAGCACTCGCTGTCTGTCATTTCTATAGTGTGCTAATAGTTATGAACCATTATTGGTTGTATTTTTAATTAGATGTTTCATAGTTTTTTTACAAGTTTTTGTACTTCTGTAGTTTATATGCTTTTCAGTTTAGTTGTTTCCATGTTTTCTCATTTAGTTATCATGTTTTCTAGATTAGTCATTTTATGCTTTCTAATTTAATATACTCTCAGTTTTCTTTAAGATAAACTATTTTTCAGTTAGATAATTAGATGGCCTCAGGTTAGGAATTAGCATTAGCAACTCTAAAAAGTTAGAAAATCTAAGGGAGATAGTCAAGTAATCTTCTATTGCAAATAGCCTTGGATAATGCCCGATCGACATATTGAAGCTTTTATCTTCTAAAGTAATGGGACCTAATGAAAACCTATCAATTTTTGGTGCCATTTTTAGGGAAGAATTTCTTTCCTGAGTGTTAAATGGAGATGCCTCAAATACCTCTTTTTAGGCCAAAATACCCCCTCCAGCTTCCTTTTCTGCATGGTTCGGAAAAGAGGCCCTCACAGAAGATTTGTACCAAAGAACGCCCCAAAATACATCCCAATCATACATAGGGAGGCTCAAGGCTCAAAGGACCACTCAATTGACAAATTATTTAAGCCTAACCCACTAGAGGCTTTCCATTATTTTCCCGAAGACCATCTTGTCGAATAACTTGTCATAGAAGAAATTTTATTAGAGGAACGTATTCCTCTGAACATCATGGGTGATCGAAGGGATAAACCTAACTGAAATAATGCCAACTGTAATAAAAATGATCCTCCACCACCATGAATATTCACTTATCCTATTACTCTGGATGCAGAGATGATTCCACAATGAAAAATATATCTCTAGCTTTCCTGTCGACCTTTCGTGGTTTGTCCTTGGATGACCCATACCAGTTTATTTTTGAATTCAAGGTCCTCTATCAAACCTACAAATATAAAAATGATAACTAGAAACTGAAGCTGTTTCCTTCTACCTTGAAGGATACGACCATGCATTGGTTTATGGGATTAGCTGCAGGATCTATTACGTCTTGGGATGACATGGAGAATGCTTTCTTGCATAAATACCAGAGTTATTGTAGGGTGAGTGATCAAAAGGAGGAGTTGTTTAAACTTAGGAAAAATGAGGATGAGAGTTTGGAGGACTACCTAGATAGGTTTCTTTTCTTGTCTAAATGATGCTGAGAAGAGACCATTAGTGATGAAATTCTCAAGACTATATTTCTTAAAGGACTCGACGAGGATGCAAGGCGAAGCCTTGATCTAAAGGGAAAAGAAGGCGTGTCTCAGATGGGCCTTGATGAAATATGTAAGTTGTGTCATAATATCTCACGTACTCGTGGAGGAATTTGCAAAAGGAATTTTTTTGAAGGGTCCAACGAAATAGGAAAGATCTGTGAGGAAATAACAAACCTTAAAAAGGACATACTTGTTCAATTGAACACTACATTGGATGGCATACAAGCTAAGACATAGAATCCTGAGACTTTTTCCATCTACTATTCGAGATGCCGAAATAAACATCTGTAGCGAGAATTTCCCCTAGATAGGGTTAATGTTTGTCAACTTTGGGAACATAATCATCCTACAAACCAATGTGATCTCCTTACTGATCTCAAGAATTCCAAGAAAAGGAATGCACACATTGAGGAAGAAATCAATGTGGTAAATCAACGCCAAGGAGGGAACTTTCCTTATGGACATAATTCCAATCCTGCTTAGAAACCCCAAAACAACTAGGTGAGTAATCAATGGACCCCATAATGGCCTCAACCAACGCCTCAACAACCTAATTGGGGAAATCCCTATTGGGGACCCCTTGAATGGGCGAACCAATCATGGGGAACTCAGTAGTGGCCAACCCAAACTCACTAATAGTGGTATTCTCAACATACTACTCCTCAATGTAATCAAGGGAAAAATCAATTCTATACTGGGCCTCGTAGGAATCAACAAAAAAATTTGATACCTCCACCCTAGAACCCTCCTTAGAGTGAATAGATAAATTAACCTTAGCTCCTAGTGCAACCACTTCCCAATCCCAAGAAAAATTGACAGAATACTCCAATATACTCCACTGAACAAGATAATATTACCAGACTTAATGCCATACATTGTGGAAATTTTCAGTTGTGCTCTGGTAAAACACTTCAACCACCAACCATTGAAGAAATTGTGATTGAACCTACTCTTAAAACTCTTGAGAAGGCCACTCCACCCAACCACACTGTTACCACAAATAATACAGTGCCTCCTTCATTAGTAGGAGCTTCTAACTTACCTCAGGAGGAGGAGGAAGGTCAGTCTCCAACTGATGTTAGAAAGGATACCTCTCCAAAAGAGAAAACTCAAGCACCATTTCTAGAGCGTCCAAAAATGACCACTTCGAAAGATACTCCAGAAATGTCTTTGACCTCTGAAACCACATTAATTCAGGAAATCAAACAACTGCAAATAGAGGTTCCTTTGCTATAAGCAATAAAGGAAATTATAGAGTTGAACCAGCTAATGAAACAACTGCAAATAGAGGTTCCTTTGCTATAAGCAATAAAGGAAATTCCAGAGTTGAACCACCTAATCAAACAACTATGTACTAAAACCCTAGGGAGGAAACGAAAGAAAATAAATATTATGCACATCGATGGCTATTTAGCTAAATTTTTATCTGGAAAGACTGTCGTTCCAAAATATGATGATCCCGGTAGTTCACTTATAACTGTCACAAGTAATGAGGTAGCAATACCTAATGCTTTAGTGGATTTAGGATCAACCATTAACGTAATGACTGTGGATGTAATGGAAAAATTAGGTCTTACTAATTTATGTCCCACAATAGTCTTAGAGATGGCAAATTAGTCCATAGCCATTCCAAAGGGCATTATTGAAAATGTTCTTTTCAAAGTTGATGGATGGGAATACCTAGTTGACTTTTAGGTCATCCAGTCACTTACACCCAAAGATAGCTATCTAATAATTCTTGGAAGACAATGGTTGGCCATTGTCGCAGCTAAAATTGATTGCAGAGAGGGAGGAATGACCATTTCACATGGTCTAGATAGTAAATGTTTATTCTTGTACCCTCCTGCTAAACCCACCGAATATAGCAAAGTCCTGGTTGATGAGCCAAAAGATTCTAATAATCAAGATAGTCTGGCCTTGTTAGCCATGGTTGTCACTAAAAAAAATGAAGAAGAATTAGAGGATGAGTTAGTAAGTTATATAGCACATCTTGCCATAGGTTCAAGTGATGAGGAAATGGTCGATGCTCCAGAAATTCTGGGGCAAACGATTGATGTACATTGGATGTAACAAAATTGTACTACTATGAGAATGCCTTGTCCTTTGGCCAATATGATTCCTAGAACTAGCTATTTTTTTGGGGACATTACTAGATTTCATTGACTGAAACCTCATAGATGTCCTCTCAACACCTTGTTATGACCAATTCATATTGTCACTTCCTCCCATCGAGGAACGAAATCAATTATGCTGTTGTTGGGAAAAACCTTGAACATCAATAGCTGGCTGACAGAATCAAAAGAGGATAGATTATTTAATGTGTTGGTAAAGAGGTCTAAATATTTTTCTTGGGACTACATAGATATGAGGGGAATCCATCCAAGTTTTTGTATGCATCACATCTATATTGGTCCTAACATTAGACCTGTACATATGCCGCATAGGAGACTCAATCCTGTATTAAAGGATCTTATCAAAAATGAAATCGAGAAACTCCTTTGAGTCGGATTTATTTATCCTATCTCCGATAGTAAATGGGTGTCACCTATGGTTGTTGTGCCAAAGAAAAATGAGAAGTGGAGAATATGTGTATATTATAGAGAACTTAACAAAGCCACTCATCGAGATTATTTTCCCTTACCATTTGTTGACCAGGTTCTGGATGATTTGGCTGGGAGGAAATATTTCTCCTTTTTGGAGAGATTTAGTGGTTACAACTAGATTTAGGTAGCACCAAAAGACCAAGATAAGAAATTTTTTAGTTGTCCATGAGGCACATTTTCATATCCTGTTCTTCCCTTTGGACTCTATAATGCTCCTGTAACTTTTCAGAGAGCCATTTTGGCTATATTTTTTGAGCTTGTCAATGATTATGTAGAAGTTTATATGGATGACTTCACTATCTATGGTTCAACCTATGATGAAGCCCTTCAGAACTTGGATAAGGTTTTATTGGTTTGCGAGGATCACCGACTATCCCTTAGCCATGAAAAGTCATTGATAATGGTGGAACAAGGAATAGTCTTAGGTCATCATATCTCCTCAGAAGGAATAAAGGTTGATCCCAAGAAAATTGAAGTCATTCAACAATTGACTACTCCTCAGACACAAACATATGTTAGAAGTTTTCTTGGGCATGCTGGATACTATAAGAGGTTTATATAATCCTTTAGTAAAATAGTTGCCCCTATGTTTTCGCTTCTCCAGAAAGATGTGGAGTTTAAATGGAGACTTGAGTGTCAACTATCATTTGAAACAATAAAGGAGAAGCTTGTCTCTGCTCCCATCTTGCGTGGGCCAAATTGGAACCTTCTATTTCATATCTATTTGGATGATTCAGATGATGCAATTGGTGCAGTATTGGGGAAAGAAGATGAGAATGGGGGTAAATATGCCATATATTTCATTAGTAAAAACTTGACATCCGATGAGAAAAACTACATGACAACAGAAAAAGAATTCTTGGCTATGGTTCATGCCATTATTTTTTTTTTCCATTATATTACAGGAGATAAAGTTACTATCTATACAGATCATTCAACTATAAAATATTTGATGAATAAACCTGTAGTTAATGGGAAAATAATGAGGTGGTTACTACTCCTTCAGGAGTTTAATGTAACAATATTTGACAAGCCATGGAGATTTAATGTAGTGGTAGACTTTCTATCTCAAATGAAACAAGAAGATGGTGATTGTGCACCGATGCAAGATGAGTTTCCAGATGAAAATCTGTTTGCTATTTCTAGAAAGACACCTTGGTTCGCTCACATTGCCAACTATTTAGCCGCTTCAGAAGTACTGCCTAGTTTTACATCAAAACAAAGGAAACGACTTATTAGAGAGAGTGCTCCATTTAAATGGGTTAATGAGATTTTATTCCGTTGTGGCCCTAATATGGTCTTGAGAATATTTGTTAGGATCGATGAAACTTACAGTAGCCTTAGGGCCTATCATGATGATCCTTCTAGGGGTCATTACTCTGCAAAAATAACTTCTCATAAAATTTTGGGCATTGGGTATTATTGGAATTCAATGCATAAAGATGTTAAAAAGTATATTCATTGCTATGATGAATGTCAAAGAGTTGGAAGACCAACTGCTTCTGCTGAAATGCCCTTGCAGCCCTAGGTAGTCCTTGAACCATTCAAAAATGGGGATTGGATTTTATTGGTCTCATAGATCCTTCCTCCCAAGGGAAATAATATATTATTGTCTGCACCAATTGCCTGACTAAATGGGTAGAAGTTCAGGTCCTACAAGTTGCTAGAGAGGAACAAGTTGCTCACTTCCTCTATAATAAGATTTTTCTTAGGTTTGGAGCCCCCCGAACCATCATTATAGACCAGGGACCCCAATTCATGTCCAAAGTTCTTCTGGAATTTATGAACCATTTTCAAGTGAGTTACAAGAAGTCATCTCCCTATCACCCTTAGGAAAATAGCCAAGTAGAGGTGACTAATAGGGAGTTAGAAAACATATTGACAAAAATGGTTTCTTTAGGGATAAGAGATTGGGCTAGGAAATTTCTTGAAGCTATTTGGGTGTACAACACATCATGGAAATCCACAAATGGGTTCAGGCCCTATGAGCTTGTTTTCGGGAAGAAACCTCTCTTTCCCATTGAGTTTGAACTTGAAACTCTAAGAACAACTATGGAGTTGGGCCTAGATTTGAAACGAGCCCAAGTGGAATGAGTTTTATAGTTAAGTGAGTTGGATGAGCTTCATTTAGATGCTGTCCATCAAACTGAGCTGGTTCAACATCAACAAAAAGTTTGGCATGAGAAACCCATTAAAGAGAGAGAGTTCCATAATGGTGACTAGGCCTTGCTATTCGATTCCATATATAAAGACCACAAAGGAAAACTTAGAACTCATTGGATGGACCCATTTGAAGTTTTTGAAGTTTTCTCGAATGGCACAGTTCAATTGAAACCCATTGATGGTGATACAAAAAATCTCTTGGTAAATGGTCATCACCTACGTATCTATGATAAACCTACCAATAAAGAAGAATTCACAAAATTGGTAGAAATGCAAGGAGAAATCTAATGCATTAACTTTGCCAAGGCAAAGTTCACCTAAACCTTGCATATTGCATATGAAAAAAAAAAACTATGAAAAAGTGTAATAAAAAGACATGTGTACAAATTTGTTTCAAAGAATTTTTCATTAATTCTTATTTTCAGACTTAACTATATGTTATCTTCATTTTGAAAGACTTCTCATAAATCTAAAAAAACTTCTGGAGCACCTTTCCAAGATGCTTCAGAACTTGATAGTTCAAATGCCTATTGCTCCATAACTTACCTCTTGTCACAACGAAGCTCCAGGATGCATGAACTTAGTTGTGAAGGTGCTCCAAAAATTGTGAGATTTGATGCCTAGATGCTCTGGAACTTGCATCTCAACTCATCGTGTCATACGGTTTTTCTTGTAGAATGGTGATTGGTAGAGAAAAGATCATGAAGTTTGAGTTCATTCATATATAGCCATTTTTCTTTTTTTCGGCTACATCTTGCGACAATGCTCCAAAATCTTCTTTTGGTTGCTGATCTGGCTACATGTTTTCGCAATGCTCTGAAACTTATTCATCTTCTTCATTTTGAATGCATGCCACAAAGCATGCTTCAGAACTTAGTCAACGGTTTCGAGTACATGCTCATAAGTGTGCTCCGAAACTTATCCATTTCCATTCTACCACCCTCTTCCCATAAAATTTGAATTCTTTCCGATTCTTTGATTTGTCACACCTATGTAGACACACATTCTTTTTAATTTTAATTTTTTTCCATACCAATGGTGTTTATGTTGATTTTTCCATCTTTTCATCATAAATAAAAGTCACCATGACAACCTGTCCTCATTGATGACTTTGTCATCACAAGCTTCCTCACTCATGTCATAATAAATATGTTGTCACCTCAACCAATACCATTCCATCATCCTGTTAAATTAGTAAAGGTACAAAATCTTCAGGCGATCACAAAATAAAAGTAAGTGCAGATTTTTGCTTAAAGTAAGTAGTTATATTTGAATAAGGTGTAATTAATTGGCACAAGTTATCCCTTCCTAATTTAGTAACTTGAGCCACTCAGGGATTAACTGCTAGTACGACACTCTTTTCACACTGCTCCATGCAAATTATCATCATTGCAGAGTAAGCTCCAAGCAAAGACAAAATAAATGATCACTTTTTGATTATATTTTCAAAATAATTGTGCACAAGCTTCTCACACTATTGAATTTTTTAGTAGAATCATAGATTGGAGATGAAAAATGAGGGGTGTGAAGAAGAAATTAGAGGCGAGTTCAGTGAACAAATTACTGGGATTGAGCAAAATTTCTAGTTTGTTTCAGGAAGTGGGATGGTTGGATTTCATTAAAAAGTTTGAGGGATACAATGAGGAATTGGTGAATGCATTTGCAGAAAAATTACTCCAATGGAGAGGTGACACTTCATGGGAAGCATTTTCAGGTGAGTCCAAAAGTCATTTCTCGCCTCTCAAGTTTAGATAATTCTGGTATTAAATTATTTGAAACTTCTCAAGTTACATATCAAAAGTTATTAGAATTATTTCTTAGAGAGGGAGACCCTCAACCAATGATATTTATTAGTACTAGAGAACAAAATAAAGGGTTTCAAAGAACTTCTATATTAGAGCCCTGGGGAATAGCTATTGTATGGACTATAGAATACTTTACTTGTGAATTCCAACTTACTACTACAGTAGGACATGAATTTCGTATGCTGATACATTTGTTACATGGGAAAGAAAACCTTGCCCTTAGGTTAATTCAGTTAATTTGTAAGTATCATTTTTGAAATAAAACTGAAAGCAAGTGGGAAAAATTTCTTTGGAAATTTGAAAAAAATCTACCCAAAAGAAAATTAGAAGGGGAATCCTCTAAACAAGTTGCTTCACCTTCCGGAGGAACTTCCCCAGAGGCCTCTAAAGCTCCTGAAGCCCAAAATCCAACAACCCTTGGCGAGGAAGCATCAAAATCTTTAACCAAGGAATTGAAAACCCCATATCAGCTAGAAGATGTTGAAATTATTCATCCAAATGTAGACAACATTCCCCTTAGGAAGAGGATAAGAAGAACAACTGTCACTTTTCAGAACACTCCCCCTTTGAGGAGAAGCAAGAGATTCTCCTCCGAGTCTACATAAACCTCAGTTTAGGATATAGGAAGTGTTTCAAAGAAAAAGGAGTCTAAGAAATAGAAAAATCCCATAGAAACCATTGATCCTATTGATGACGTAGAAATAAGAGAAATAGGGGATCAAATTCACCGGTCTCTAGAGAAAGAAACCCCTGTTGAGGAAATACCTTTCCATCTAGAAAATGAAGAAGAAGCCCTTATTGAGGAAATGAAGGAAGAGGAGAGGGAACAATCTCCAAATTTTATGGAGGTTGAGGACAGTGTTTTAGAAAATTTGTCCCCCATTGTAAATAAAGTTATTGGAACAGTTGAAAATGAAAGTGATAATGCAGAATTAGAAAAACTGAAATTGGAAATTGATGAGTTAAGAAATCAATTGCAAAAAAAATGAACATATTGTACAACAACAAGATGAAATAATAGTATATATTACTGTAATAGGAAAAAGAGATCAAGAGAATCAAAATTTGAAACTGTAGATAGAAGAAAATGATACATTCATTAATGAATTATAGATACAAATTCGGAAATGGAATCAAGAAAATAGGACATATAATGCTAATCTGTCTAATAGGGACAAACAAATTGAAAGTTTGAAAAATAATTTTATGCACATGTTTCAAGATTTTGAAGAGGAAAAGAAAAGATTGAGTGAAGAACTGAATGTTTCTCTCAGTAAGATTGTGGAACTAGAACATGATTTGTAGGAAAGCACCAATAAGCCAATAATGGAATCAAAAGGAACTCAGACTAAACCAACTGTAACTGAATGGTTCCAAGTCTGAATTCCCCCATTATTAATGAAGTGGATGGAACAGTGCTATTTCTTGAAAGATGCTAAGATTGAGAATATCAGGTTAAAGAAGGAGTTGGTACTCTTGAAATAGTCATTTCATAGGGTCTATAGGGCAAAGAAAGATGCATGCCAAATAGGAGAATTTATATTAGCATGTAGGAGACCATCAAGGTTGTATTCAATGTTTTTAAATAAACAATTATTAAGATGGAAATTGCTAAGAATTTATCATGACCAAGCACATGACCCTAATGGCAAAGAATTTGTTAAAGTGTTTATAGAATCAACTCTTGAACAACAAGATATGCTATGTGAATTCTTTATTCATGATCTATTATTGGAAACACATACTAATTTATTTATTAACCTTTTTGTTGGAGAAGTGCAATTGAATCTTTGCTATCTACCATGCGTAATCAGGTTCATTGGCAGGAACAAATTAGGGAATATTCTCAAGTAGAGAAAAATGTGGGTCTCCAGATAAGATGTTCCAATAGTAAAACTATAGATTTTAAAGCTACCTTTATAACTGTTAAATCGGATGAAACTATGAAGAAAAGATATAATGAGAGCTCCCGACTTTGTTATAATCATTTCATAGAACAAGGGAAAAAATTGATTGGTAAAGCTTAGCATGCCTGTGAAGAGAGATACACTCCATTACTAGCATATCTGGAGAAAAGAGAAGTGATCTCCCCTCTTAACATCAAATTGTCCTTCAGAAGAGAAGATGCCTTGGCCAAAATCCTAAAAGACCTTAGAACAGATTGGATAGGGATGAGGTATAGATCTCCCCTGTTGCTCTTTCCACCCCCTGCTTTTCATATTAATATAGATCAAGATGATGGAGTCTTCAATATGTGGAAAAAAGGAGTTACTTATCATCAAGGCTTCCTCAATGCACCTAAGATTTTTATAAAACAACAAAAGATTTGTATGATATTAGTGCTAAGTATGAAGAATTGAACACAGATGGAAGACAGGGACACAACAAAGGGCAAGAGGACCTGCCAAGAATTAGGAAGGGGAGGAAATGATGAGGTAAAAATAAAGTCACCATGATAACATAATAAATCCCTATCTCACATATGAAAAATTCTTATTCTTTGCCAATTAATTAAACTTTAGGCAAAATAGTTGCTTGTCTTTTAAGAAAAATAGTACAAACTTTATTTCTTATGATTTTTTGAAGTATCTTTCCAATGCAAATTTAATGGGTTATTCTAAGTATATTGTAGGATAATAATCGGTCGTCATACAACAATTAAAAGAATTCAACCAGCATGAGCTCCATAACAGATTGAAGATATGCACTGGAAACATGCTCCAAAACTTTAGGATGATGGACCGAAATCATAATTTATTTTGGTTAATTTTTTTTTGTGTTTTAAAATGTTTAAAGAATTCATGGCTCGATTCGAGCCTCTTTAATATCTATGTAATGGGAATTTAAAGAAATAAAGTTTGTTTACAATCTGTTATAGACTTTTTCAATGGTAATCTAAGCCATTTGAAATATAGGACTTAGTTAGGAGTTTTCTATAAATATGTAACCTCCAGAAGAAAAAGACAACATGGAATAGTAATGTTATGCTGTCAACATGTTTTCCAAATATATATGAATAAAGAAACTATTGCATATCAATCTCTGAGTTGTTGAAATTATGGATGAAAATTATTTTTAATGAGAGAAATTTTAAAAATATTGTGTATGTGACCTGAGGACGAACATAGAAACCCGCGAGCTGGCCACTCGAGGGAGAATAGATTAAATTCATCAGTACTTTCCTTCTTGTTGTCTTTATTGCATGAATAAATATTATGAGTATAATCATTTGTCCATGTTAATTTTGTAGATTTCATTAAAACTGTTGTTATAGAGTCTGAAGTTCTAGAGCACTCGTTGTCTGTCATTTCTGTAGTGTGCTAATTGTTATGAACCGTTATTAGTTGTGTTTAATTAGATGTTTCATAGTTTGTTTACAAGTTTTACTACTACTGTAGTTTATACGCTTTTCGGTTTAGTTCTTTCCATGATTTCTCATTTAGTTATCATGTATTCTAGATTTTTCATTTTATGCTTTCTAGTTTAATATACTCTCTGTTTTCTTTAAGATAAATTGTTTTTAAGTTAGATAGTTAGATGGCCTTAGGTTAGGAATTAACGCGAGCAACTGTAAGAAATTAGAAAATCTAAGGGAGATAGTCAGGTCATCTTTTATTGCAAATAGCCTTGGACACTGCCTGATCAACATATTGAATCTTTTATCTTCTAATGTAATGGGACCTAACGAAAACCTATTAGTATGTACTTGGGAAGTCTAGAAATGTGATGAGGATTCTAAAAATGAAAAAATGATGTCAAAAAGTGCTATGGAGGACTAAGACACCCTTACTGTTGTCTTAGTCTAGTTGCTATTTATCGGGGTAGATGCGAAATCTTTGGATCTCAGAAAAAAATCTCAAAGAATCTCTAAAAAATACTGTTGGGAGGACTAGGATGCCCTAGGTAGCGTATTAGTTCCGTTCCAGATTTTTGAAAACTCTAAATGTGGTCTTGAGCTCCAACGTCTGCAAATACTTCTTCTCAGATTTGAGGTCCTAAATCTTCCAAATCTAGGTTGTAGTTGAGTTTCCGTGAAGATAAAAAATTTGCAATGCAACTTTTCACTTCAAATGATCTTCAAGTCTTCAACCTAAATCTGCAATCACAAACATGCAAGAGGAGAAAAAGTTTTTGATTGTTAGTGAATGGGGGTTTTCCTTGGTCAAACCCCTTGTTGGTAATTAAACCTTGAAATAAAATAAAATAGAGGGAAATGATGAATGAAAAATATGCAATGTTACAACTCACCAAACCCTTGTGATAGAATGCTGCAAATATGCTTGAGAGGGTTACAATGGATGTGGATTTTGAATATTGCTTGAATAAGATAGATCTTGAATGAAATGTTAGCTTGAATTATAGAAACCTACATCACAATTAATAGCTCCAAAACAAACATGATGATACTTGAATCTTGATGATGGCTCCAAATGCTTGAATAATTTCTCTTGAATGCTCTTGAATGAATACTTGAATGCTTGATTGATTAGAGATGAGATAAGATATGAAAATGAGTGGAGGAACCTTATATTTATACTTATCTATCCTTAATATCTCAAAATTACACCACAACAAGCCAACATATGAATTCATTAAATAAAGGAGGCCGAATCCCACCAAGACTTGAAATTGAATCCCAAAAATAAGCCAAGGACTAAGACACCCTAGGTGGCGTCTTAGACCCAAGGCTCAAATCTCGGGGCACTAAAGTTCAAGTGTGTTAAAAATCAGAGTCCCAAGACCCTTGGGGGACTAAGACGCCCTAGGTGGCATTTTAGTCGCAACCCAAAAATCAAGGGGACACAAACAAAAACATTAAATGCTCATTTTCCCTTTGATGATTTTTGAGATTAACCAGAAAAATATGTAGTTTATTAGGCTTGTGGATGCAAAATAGGGCCAATTAAGACATAAAGAAGGATAAATAAAGCAAGGACAGCCCAAACAAGTGTGAAAATGCAAGGGTATGCATTTTCCTACACTACACTTAGCCCTCACTTTAGTGAGAGGATGAAATTGCTTCAAAATCACACTAAAGTAGCCAACCACACAATCAAGAGGGATTCAAATGTGTGAATGCTATTAAGATAGGATGACAATAATCAAGAGGGTGGCCAAGGCCCAAGGATCAAGATCCTATGGAAAACCAACATAGGCACAAAGGAACACACAAGAGAATAATATATGAAGCCATAATCAGATAGCAGACATACACCATCAAACAAAAGGAAAAGAGAAAGAAAAATGCAAAACATCAAGATTTAACTGGCCATCCAACGCGGTGGACCAGGTCTAGGCTATTTGTCTAAAAAAGTTTACAAGTGGAACACACTGTCCACTATGCAAAGAAAAGAACATGATCACATGGGCTAATGAAGCTAGGTGTCCACTAGGTGAGCCCCATGAAGTCTATATCAACATCATACCGCCATGACTATGATAAGGATAAAGAGAGAATGCACGCTCACAAGGGCTAGTGAAGCTAGTTGTTCACTAGGTGAGTCCCAGGAAGTCCATAGTAAAGCCATACCTCTGTGACTTTAATAAGGCAAAAAAATAAAACTCAATAGGAAAAATGAATGTTTGAAGGGATTTTTCTTAGTTCATGCAAGGTCTCTTCTTAGGGAACATTATGATTAATGTTTCAAAGAGAGGACAAGTCAAAGAAATATCACACTCTTGAAGGAAATCAAACCAAATGACACCACCAAGAAAAGGACACATCACAAGAAGAAATAAAATCACATAATGAAACATGAGTGTTGATGTATTCCCCCACTTTAAAGTGGTTGCTAACACCATTGCTATGAGCAATTGCTTTAAAGTAGAAGACATGAGAGCTTATTCAAAAAGCCCTATTCCATATGTTTTCGATAAGCTACATCAGGAAAATGGAAGGGGTTGCCCCCAAAATGTCACATGTGAGACAACTTAAGGCACATCACCCACATTCCAAGCTTGCTCTTATATGTATATGAAAGGTGAACAACTAGCCAAAAGAGACAATGACAAGTGACATACGAGGACAAGGCTATCTAACCCCTTACACTCACTTAGTGTAGGACAAGGGTGAGCTGATAAGAAACATGCTAAAATGAAAATCAATATCAATTAGAGGAATTAGGTGCCCCCACATAAGGAAGAACACCAAACTCCTTAAGATGTTGGATTTTTTTATGTAAAGCCTTACATTCATTAGTAGAATGACCATGAACTCTATGATATGTGTAGAATGAACTCTTGTAGTAATATTTCTTTCGTGTTCTTGGGGGGAGAGATATTAGATGATCTTGGAGGAGTATTGTCAAGATACTCTCTTGGTCAAAAGTAAAGGATGTTTCATTATTTTGTGACAAAGATATATCTTTCTTCGTACAAGGTGTCATACCTACACACGACTCTTTATATTGCAATATTTTTTTCTCTCCTTTATTGGAGGGTGTAAAATCTAATGAATTCAAATCCTTAGTGTTTTGGGTGATGAAATTTACATTAAGCGGGGATTTCCATGTTTATTTCATTTCTTGCAAAGGATAATCATCAATACCACTAGTGTTTATCAGTTCAAGATGCACCACTGTTAAAGTCAGCTTAGAAGGATGTTTGGTGATAGTGTTGATATTAAGTGAAGGCTTGTTTGATGGTTTGATTTCTATCATATGAAAATAACTAAGACCATGAGTTGCTTCTTGCATGTTAGGCTCTATAGGGACACACATACCTTGTTCTCTAGCACCATATCCTTTTCCACTATATCCAAATTGTTTCGTAAGTTCATAACCTTTCCATAAAGATTTTTCATTGCTTTTGGATCTGATGGTTGGTCATTATTGAGTTCATCAAAGTTTTTTGTGTAATCTATTGTCTCTTGTTCTAAAGTGGTTGAGGTGCATGCTTTCAAACGGTCTTCCACATTTTGTGTTGACATTACTTCTTTTTCTTTTCCCTTGTCTGAATCTTTGTTTATGATCTTGTATTTTCCCATGAATGTATGTTCATAATATAGGGAACCCCAATCATCTTTTAAAAGCTTCGTGATTTCCTCAATTTCCTTTTCTTTGTCTTGCATGGGTTAGAATTGTGTAGATGGTGTTAATTTTTTCAAAGGGTTCTCTTTATCTTTCTCAATGTTCAAACAACTATATGGTTCAAGATTAGCTTTAATTGTATAAATTTTTTTGTTGTAGACATATTTAATGATACGATGAGGGGTAGAGGGTACAACATGCATCTCATGAATCCATGGTCTTACAAAAAGAAGATTTGATGAAAGATCATCAAGCATAACATGGATCAGGGTTTGTAATGTAGCTTTTCCAAATGTAATAGGTAAAGTGATTACTCCAACTGATTTCTTTCCCATATTATCAAATTCCTTGATAGATAAAGAGTGAGGTTGAAGTTTTGATTTATCAACACCAAGTTTATCCAAAAGGCTTGCACTACACACATTTAAGGCTAAGCCATTGTCAACAAGGGTTCTCTTTATCCCTAGGTACAATATTCTATTGAGCTATGATCATCAAAGAATCATATTATTTTTGCACTTCCAAAGTAGGGAGCTCACTTTGGTGGTATTACACCTGATTTTGGTCATCAAAAAATATAAAATCTCGCCTGTCTGAATACAGTTAAGACTGCAATATTTGTGTAAATGTGTTGTCTCGCTACCTGAAGATTAGTTGTGGATCTAAACCGAATGCTTTGTGTGTAAAGATTAATGCAAAAGATGTCAGTGGTGAAAGAGATGTTCATATTAGATTCTTGAATGGCAAAGGGATGTTATTGTGAAATGGATTTGAATTGCTCAGCAAAAATAATCTATGGAGTAAATACCATCAAGAGTTAGACCAAGAAGTCTCCATTTACAAAAACAAATCAGCATTTGATCTATGGATATTCTATATCCCAACTCTACAACACAATAGGGATGTGGTTGAAGAGAGGAGATTAGCCTATAAAATTTCTTGAGGCAATAAACAGTGATGAGGTTATAAGTAAAAATCGGGCTATTATGGCAACCTGTTTACAGAACTCGACATACTTGGTGATCCAGAGGTGTTTCCTTCTTAAGTGTTCTTAATGAGTATATTAATATCAAAGAAAATGGATTTTCTATATTACTGTGATCACTACAAACAAATAATGTTTGAGCAAATAATAGGCAGTCTCCTAGTCATCACGGTTGGTGTGGTTGTTAGTGGGACACCTATTCATGATTACTTGAAACCTTCATTTCTGTGATGTTTGCTACATTGATACCAAGTTTGTGATTTCCTTGTGGGAAAATATAATTGAAATCTACGATGTGTCTTTTTATGATTGGTGGTACTAGTTCGGTGTTTGAGTTGTGTTGGGATGAAAGGAGTGCATCGATTCAATCGGTTGACAGAGGATAAGGATTACGCACAGATGCTTAAGTCATGTTTAGAAAAGTGTTGGAATATGTACTGTGGGCAAAAGAGAAGGGCTCCATCGACATTTCCATCATTTTGAATAGCAACAATGTTTTAGTGGTGAAGCTCCTGAACTCTTAGTAAAGGTTAAGAAGTTCTAAAAAGAAGTGACTTCCCAACAACTTCATTGAAAAAGATCTCAACAGTTCTATAGCTCACAACGCTCCCGATCTAAAGGTTTACAAGTTCTTAGAATCACCGATTGCTCGACCTCTACAACCGACGACCTCTCACAACATGGACATCCATCCGAGCATAACTGAAAATTAACTTTTGTCTGAGGTGGTATTCATAGGTGTCATTGCCATCTCATGGAGTTCGATGATTGCAAGGAGTACACCAAATGGATTTGTTGAATCAATTCCAAGTGGGTGTATGAACCTGAAGTGGTAAATAATAACCAGGAGAAGAGAGTTTCACTCAATTGTTGGTGAAGAAATCCAAATAATAGTTATATGCATCGATTGCAGGATAAACATAGTGTAGATTAATTGATGGCTTTATAAACTTATGAGCACATGTAATCGACATATGCAAGAATTAAATTCCACGACATTTCCATGATCCTCCGCTCTGCGGCCTTCATATGGGAGATTATGGGCATTCATAGAGACATGAACAATTGGAAAATGAAATTATTGAAAAAGACCTCAAAAACTTTCAAAGTGATTCTAAATGACCTGCTCTAAACAAAAATGATTCAAAGAATGTAAATTGTTTGAAGCTACGTCTTAGAAAATACAAAGTCACTACAATACATGTGCATCGAATGAGCACATTGAAAATGCTTTAGAAGATTTTAAGTAAAAGAAATTGTCCACCCCAAGGCCATGAACTATTCAGAAAATTCTTCCAGAGAATGGAATAATCAAAGGACACACACAAAGTAGATTTGTAACTCTCGACTGAAGCGAAACTTGACTCCATAACCTTTGTCATCATTTTCCTGGGCTCAAATTCTCATATGATCTAATAGTTGAAAACATAAGGTTAGTCTAGTTTAAGAAAAAACATTGCAGTGATTTGGAGCATTACCTTATGCCCGGATCTTCCCAATAGGAACATAGAGGAAATGACTTATTTTCATCATTGAAGAGCTGTTTGGCACCGTACAGATTGATTGTATCCATCTTAGAGAAATTTCAGATGTTTATGTTGTATTTATTTCGCATACCTATACTGGATTCATTGTAGGCTACTCTCCTTGTGTTGACCCTTTCGTGATGGTTTGAGGAGGATGTAGCTGCGTCACTATGCTCGAGAATATTCTTCTACATCCCACAAAAATATGTCAATGTTGCTCATGTGCACTACTCAGATGCAATGTGTGAGTATCTTAAGACATGTCTTTATACTGAAGATGAATGCATTGTAAGAGAAGGAGAATCTATGGTATCACACCTTGCATTAAACATTATTCTTGCATGGCTTCTTGGTCGTGCTAGACTCTTGGATGAAGCAGAGGATCTCATCAACAAAATTCCATTTTGACCCACTGTTCTTGTGTGGCAAAGTTTTCTTGGAACTTGTAGAATATATGGTAATATAAAGCCATAATTATTGATGAAGTGTTGGATATAAAAAAGGACCTGAAACTAGTGTCTGTGGTGCTCAAAAATATGGGAATATCAGTTTTGTTAAGAGTCTTCCTAGAAATGGCATGGGCATGGGAATATTTTTCCAGATGTTTGTTGTAATTTTGGAATGAAGCCGGTATGCAGGCCAAAAAGGACCACATTAAGTGTGTTTTGATATCAGTTTGAGGCATGGTGAACAATTCTAAGATTGAACAAAATATATGGAATTATGGAGGAAAGGTGGAAAAGCATGTATGGATTTCATTGTCAGTATCAACAAATTGCTTCTAGTTTAAGATCTATTGTTATTTCGAATGCTCCAGAAGAAACCACTAAGCTAAACCATGAGGAAGTAGTGCAATTGCATAACGTTGTTAGCGAGTGGAAATCAAAAGTTTACCAAAATTGTCCGAGCAACAAAGGAAGAGTGAGATTTGTGCTGATTATTCATTATCTCCTGCATATGGAATATAGATTGAATTAGGAGAAAGTAGATAGATTATATAAGATATTTTTGGTAAAGAGGATTTACTGGGTGTGAAGAATTTTAAAGATCATGGGAGCAGAATAAGATCTTCAGTTGACATGGCATACCGCTCACACTACAGTAAAATAAATCTTACAAATAAGTAATATATTTAGCCTCCCAAGGAAAAGACAAAGATATCAAAAAGGAAACAAATTAAAATGACTTATTGAAAAGTTAGGGTAATATCTTTCTTTCTCATAGTTACTAATGTGGTAAATCCAAAATTAGTTAAAAAGAAGCTGTTACGGGAAGGAAAAAGATAATTTTATTTTTAATCAATTTTCCAAGAAACGGTTATGGGCAACCGAAGGGATTCACTGGTGAAAATTATAAATATGTAATTTGTATATTTTTTGGGGGATTTTTTTTTCAGCTACTGGGGGAATACGGGAAGCAGGAGTAGATTTTCTTTCTCAAAGCACTTTTTGTTGTATCAGATGCAGAGTCTTTGAACTTGTATATTGGAGGAATAAGGAGTTTATTTTTGAATCTTTGAATTTACTAATATTATCTTTGATTGCCATGTCCTTTGTGTCACTGCAATCTCTCTTCAATATTAGATCTGTTATTCCAGATTGTGTTGATGTTTTTATTTCTAAAGCTATGAATTCAAATTAAATTGAATGGTCTGCTGTTCACCTTTTCTTGTTTACCAATTGGGGTTGTGAGGTATGTGAACTATGAGTCATTTGACCTGCATCCTCTTCATTCCATCTTTAAACTTTCACATCTATTTTATGGTTATGAATGGATGTTAGTGTACCTTTCCTGCTTTCTGGTTAAAAGCATATCCAATATTTTCCATTCATCACATATCTTAAGAGGGAGCTATACCTCTAAAATTCAGAGGAAATTTTTTAACCCAAGGGCAACTTCTCCAACTATCAGTGTTTTTTGTTCTTCTTTTAGGGAAATTTTTAGTCATTTTCTGTATTTCTTTTCGAAGGACAAATCTATCAACAAACAAATTTTTGGCGACTCCGCTGGGGAGATTTGAAAAGACCACTAACTTTCTTGTTTCAGACATCAAATGGTGCCTTCCGAGAAAAGAAGGATGGTGACTCTATTTATTTAAAGATCTCAAAGAATTGATTCAAGGCCAGGCCAAGTGAGGAAACCAATTCAAATCAAGAAAAATATCTGCAGCGATGATTCAAGAAATAATAGTTGAGGATGACCAGATACTTCATTTATTTTGGAATGCTTTTAAAGAAAGTATCTATGAAGATGAAAAGAAGAATTTGAATCCCTCTGAAGATCATCGATCTGCATGGCTGATAAAATATGTGCATCAAAGATATTATCAACTCAAACATATTGAACAAGACGTTCATCAATTTCATGCCGCTGCAAAAATGTTGAAGTTATTGAGAGATGAATCAGAAAAGCAAGAGCCAATATCTTATATCTTCTCTGGTTTTAAGGAACGAGATTCTATGTTAGAATTGGTAGAGCCATCACTGTCTTGGATTCAAAATCAGCAGCAAGAAAGAAGTTTCCATCATATCAAATATAAAGAACCCGAATTTGTTCTAGCATGCATCCAAAGGAGGTCAAGTGAACAATCATTTACTCTTCCTGAAAAAGAGGAATTATTGAACAAACATAAAGTTGTCTCCTTTTTGAGTTGGTTCTTAAAATATTTAGGTAATGAGTTTTGTTGTGGAGTTGCGGATGAAAATGGTCATATCATTGAGGTAGGAATAGAGGAATTCATTTGCAACTCTGGAAATATTGAAAGAGGTATGAATGTACCATTGGAAATATTTCTTAATGAGAGCTCCAAGGAAAAGAAAATATTAGAAAAAGAAGGGCACGCATGTGAAAATATTTTAGTTGAACCTGTTGAAGGTATTAATGAATTGTGTTCTCAACCTACTTGTATTCCCAGTGACAATTTTCTTTATACAAAAGAAGAAGAAGTTCTTTCTATTAAGTTTGATCCTATGCTTTTAGAATGTAAAAACACCCAGAGGTCACAATTAGCAACATGCACAGATTCTATTCCAGTTGATAAGTTGCAGAAAGAACCTATGATTTTTAATGCTTCTCTTGTGTCTCAAAATGAAATCATGATTAATATTGCATCTGAAAATAATGATACAAAACCAATGGAAATGGAGGGTAGATTCAATGCATTATACGAGCCAGTAGGATATGGTGAAAATTCAAAAAATAGAGATAATCCCCATTTTGAATTATCTGATTTTGTGTTAACCAATGATTTTTTTTTTCTTCTCATAACAAATATACTTAAGAGAATAGCTTCGACAGAGACAATTTTGAGACCGTGTTGCGAGAATAAAGTGGGGAAAATCATATACATGTTGAATCTAATGTTTTGGGCTGGCATGGACAAGAAAAAATGGCCATTCTCATGATGTTGACATTTTGAATCAGTGCTTAAAGGTTCTTGTTGATGATTATTTATTGGAAAGAGAATTTATTGTGCCTCATCAACAATCTATGGTCAATGATTCTTCAGCTAGTAAGAATGAAGGCATGGGATTGGTGCTCGAAGAGGATAGGCTGGTTGAATTGGTTATTAAGGAAGGTGAAATTGTTTCTTCAGTAAGTAATAACTCCATGATTATAAATGCTGATTGTAATGATGATATCTCTGATTTTTGTCAAGTGAAAGTTTATTCGAGCCAAGGCATACAATTTGATTCCTTTCGAAAAGATTGGTTTCATTTATCTAAAAAAAAATCTAGAAGTATGGTTGGTTGTTTTAAAAAAACCACAAAGATATATGATGAAAAATAGATTTTTGGTTTCGAGTTTATACACAAGTGCTTCTTGTATGTGATAAGTCACCGTTTGACCTGCATGCTTTCTCTGAGCCTATTGGTCCTTCAAGAGCGTACATCTCTTTTCCACAGCAGGTCTTATTTCTCCCAGCTTGTCAATGGATTTGCATGAACATCGAGCTCTCTAGAGGTAGGGTCTTTGGACCATGTATATAGTAGGTAGCTTCATTTTTCTCTAGTAGTTTGTTTCTTTTCCAGTTTGGTGTTCTTGTCCCATTTTTGGCTTGTGTCCGGTTCCCGTCCACCCTTCTGCAAGTAGTACCCTGTTCTCCTGCTTTACTTTTTACTCCATACCCAATGGATTTTAAGCACTAGTCTTCACCTAAGCTTCTGGAATTCTCTGCATTTTCTACAAAAATACAGTCCCCCGTCATGGCCAATATTACACCCGATTTTGGTCATGAAACTTTTTAAAATCTCCCTTGTCTAAATACAGTTAAGCCTACAATATTTATGCAAATGTGTTGTCTCACTACCTGAAGATTAGTTGTGGATCTAAACTGAATGCTTTGTGTGTAAAGAGTAATGTAAAAGATGTCGGTGGTTAAAGAGATGTTCTTATTAGATTCTCGAATGGTAGAGGGATGTTATTGTGAAAAGGATTTAAATTGCTTGGCACAAATAATCTATGGAGTAGATACCATCAAGAGTTAGACCAAGAAGTCTCCATTTACAAAAACAAATCAGCATTTGATCTATGGATATTATAGATCCCAACTCTACAACACAGATAGGGACATGGTTGAAGAGAGGAGATTAGCCTATAACATTTCTTGAGGTAATAAGCAGTGATGAGGTTATAAGTAAAAATCGGGCTATCATGGTAACCTGTTTACGAAACTCGACATACTTGGTGATCTGCGCGCTTAATATCAAGTGTCGCCTTCTTAAGTGTTCTTAATGAGTATATTAATATCAAAGAAAATGGATTTTCTATATTACTGTGATCACCACAAACAAATCATGTTTGGGCAGATAATAGGTAGTCTCCTAGTCATCACGGTTGGTGTGGTTGTCAGTGGGACACCTATTCATGATTACTTGGAACCTTCGTTTATGTGGTGTTTGCTATATTGCTACCAAGTTCGTGATTTCATTGTGGGAAAATATAATTGACATCCATGATGTGTCTTTGTATGATAGGTGGTAATAGTTCGATGTTTGAGTTGTGTTGGGATCAAAGGAGTGCATCGATTCAATCGGTTGATAGAGGATAAGGCTTACTCACAGATGCTTAAGTCATGTTTAGAAAAGTGTTGGAATATGTACTGTGGGCAAAAGAAAAGGGCTCCATTGACATTTCCATCATTTTGAATAGGGACAATGTTTTAGTGGTGAAGCTCCCAAACTCTTAGTAAAGGTTAAGAAGTTCTAAAAAGAAGCAACTTCCCAACTGCTTCATTGACGGAGATCTCAACGGTTCTATAACTCCTAGCTCTCCCGACCTAGAGGTTCAAAAGTTCTTAGAATCACCGATTGCCCAAATTCTACAACCGATGGCCTCTCACAACATGGATATCCATCCAAGCATAACTGAAAATGAATTTTTATCTTAGGTGGTATTCATAGGTGCCATTGCCATCTCATGGAGTTCGATGATTGCAAGGAGTGCACCAAATGGATTTGTTGAATCAATTCCAAGTGGGTGTATGAACCTGAAGTGGTAAATCATAACCAGGAGAAGAGAGTTTCACTCAATTGCTGGTGAAGAAATCCAACTCATAGTTATATGCATCGATTGTAGGATAAACACAATGTAGATTTATTGATGGCTTTATAAACTTATTAGAAAATGTAATCGACATATGCAAGAATCAAATTCCATGACATTTCTACGATCCTCCGCTCCGCGGCCTTCATATGGGAGATTATGGGCATTCATAGAGACATGAACAATTGGCAAATGAAATTATTGAAAAAGACCCCAAAAACTTTCAAAGTGATTCTAAATGGCCCGCTCTAAACAAAAATGATTCAAAGAATGTAAATTGTTTGAAGCTACACCTCCGAAAATACAAAGTCACTACAGTACATGTGCATGAAATGAGTGTATTGAAAAGGATTTAGAAGATTTTAAGTAAAAGAAATCGTCCACCCCAAGGCCATGGACTATTCAAAAAATGCTTCCAAAGAATGGAATAATCATAGGACACGCACAAAATAGATTTGCAACTCTCGGCTGAAGCGAAACTAGACTCCATAGCCTTTGTCATCATTTTCTTGGGATCGAATTCTCATATGATCTAATAGTTGAAAACATAAGGTTAGTCTAGTTTGAGAAACAACACTGTAGTGCTTTGGAGCATTACCTTATGCCTGGATCTTCCCAGTAGGAACACAGAGGAAATGATTCATTTTCATCATTGAAGAGCTATTTGGTGCCGTACAAATTGATTGTATCCACATGTTAGAGAAATTTCAGATGTTTATGTTGTCTTTCTTTCACATACCTATATTGGATTTATTGCTGGCTACTCTCCTTGTGTTGACCCTTTTGTGATGATTTGAGGAGGATGTAGCTGCATCACTATGCTCGAGAATATTCTTCTACATCCCACAAAAATATGTCAATGTTGCTCATGTGCACTACTCAGATGCAATGTCTGAGTATCTTAAGACATGTCTTTATACCGAAGAAGAATGCATTATAAGAGAAGGAGAATCTATGGTATCACACCTTGCATTAAACATTATGCTTGCATGGTCGATCTTCTTGGTCGTGCTGGACTCTTGGATGAAGTCGAGGATCTCATCAAGAAAATGCCATTTCGACCCACTGTTCTTATGTGGCAATGTTTGCTTGGAACTTGTATAATATATGGTAATGATAAAGCCAGAATTATTGATGAAGAGCTGAATATAAACAAGGACCTAAAACCAGTGTTTGTGGTGCTCAAAAATATGGGAATATCAGTTTTGTTAAGAGTCTTCTTAGAAATGGCATGGGCACGAGAATGTTTTTCAAGATGTTTGTTGTAATTTTGGAATGAAGCCAGTACGTAGGCCAAATTGGACCGCATGAAGGGTGCTGTTATAGCAGTTCGAGGCATGGTGAACAATTCTAAGATTGAACAAAATATATTGAATTATGGAGGAAAGGTGGAAAAGAATGTTTGGAATTCATTGTCAGCATCAACAAGTTGCTTCTGGTTTAATATCTATTGTTATTTCAAATGCTCCAAAAGAAACCACAAAGCCGAACCATGAGGAAGCAGTGCAATTGCATAATGTTGTCAGTGAGTGGAAATCACAAGTTTACCAAAATTGTCTGAGCAACAAAGGAAGAGTGAGATTTTTGTTGATTATTCATTATCTCCGACATATGGAATAGAGCTTGAATCAGGAGAACACAAATAGATTATAAAAGATATTATTGGTAAAGAGGATTTACTGGGTGTGAAGAATTTGAAAGATCATGGGAGCGGAATAAGATCTTCAGTTGACATGGCATACTACTCACACTACAGTAAAATAAATCTTACAAATAAGTCATATACTTAGCCTCTCGAGGGAAAGACAGATATCAAAAAGGAACCAAATTAAAATGACTTATTGAAAAGTCAGGGTACTATCTTTCTTTCTTTCTTATAGTTACTAATGTGGTAAATCCAAAATCAGTTAAAAAGAAGTTGTTACGGGAAGGAAAAATATAATTTCCTTTTTAATCAATTTTCCAATAAACGGTTATGGGAAACCGAAGGGACTCACTAGTGAAAATTATAAATATGTAATATGTATATTTTTGGGCTGATTTTTTTTCTAGCTGTTGGGGGAACAAGGGAAGGAGGAGTTGATTTTATTTCTCAAAGCACTTTTTGTTGTATCAGATGCAGAGTCTTTGAACTTGTATATTGGAGGAATAAGGAGTTTATTTTTGAATCTTTGAATTTACTAAATTCTCTTTGATTTCCATGTCCTTTGTGTTACTGTAATCTCTTTTCAATATTACATTTGTTATTCTAGATTGTGTTGATGTTTTTATTTCTGAAGCTGTGAATTCAAATTAAATCATCTTTTGGGAATGATCTGCTGTTCACATTTTCTTGTTTACCGATTGGGGTTGTGAGGTATGTGAACTGTGAGTCATTTGACTTGCATCTTCTTTATTTCAATTTTAAACTTTCACATCTAATTCATGGTTATGGATGATGTTAGTGTACCTTTCCTGCTTTTTGGTTAAAATCATACCCAATATTTTCCATTCATCACATATCTTAAGAGGGAGCGTCACCTCTAAAATTAAGAGGAAAGTTGTCAACCCAAAGGAAAATTCTCCAACTATTAGTGTTGTTTGTTCTTCTTTTAGGGCAATTTTTGAATTATTATTTTTATTTCTTTCCGAAGGACAAATATGTCAACTAACAGGTGGAAAACAATGTCAACATTTATTCTTTGAATCATGGTTGCTATGTCATTTAGTTGCATATTAAAAGGGATAGGAATTTGTTGTAAAGAATTTTGAATCATGTTAAGATAATGAGGGGAGGATTGAATAAGATCCCATAATGATATCTTAGTAGGAGTATTCTTTAGTTGTTAGACAAGATTATACTCCTTTCCATGAGGACCTAGTAAGATAGGGTTGGGTAGGATATCATTAGGAAATGGGAGGGATGTGAAGTTATTTTTCTTGGTTGTGGATTGTTCCTAGTGTTGTATGTATGAGAAACAATAAATTTTAACTCGGTTGCTGGAAAAAATTGCTCTTATGTGGTTCAAGGATAATGACGGGTTTATCTTGAACTTGTGGTTTTTGTAACTTTGGATAAATGATAAGTTTAGGCTCGAGAGAGTACTCCAAGGGGTATCTAATGTGCATAACCTCAGAAGACTCATCCCAATTTTCATGATCTCTCAGCGAAGGGGAGTCTAATATCACTTGATCATCTTCATCTAAGTAATTGCTATTGTCAATGTTCTCATTTTCTTCCACTATGATATCTTCCCTAGTAGAAGAGTTTTTAGGAGATATACAAACCAATTTTTCTTGACATTCAAGGATTGGTTCTTCTAAAATGACTTCATGGATAGTAGGGGAATGATCAATTTGGTTAAATTTTCTTGCTCAATAAGGGTTTCCCTAGGTGAAGGGGGACAACTAATATTCTCTATCATCAAAGTATCTTCTTCACAACTAGGAGAGATACTAGGATGAGAATAAATGTGATTATCATGATCATCCAAATTTTCACTCCTTTGATCATCCAACACCAACATATGTTCCTCATAAACACTTTCATCCTATAGAACATTATCACAAGAGGTGAAGATGTTGGGAGATGAATGTAGACTAGTTGAAGTTTCAATGGTATCTTGTTCTACTATGTGGTCATCATGAGTACCTATGGTTGTTTCTTCTTGTTCATCAATGTGTGGTCCACTAAGAGAGGGAGAAGAAGATCTGATGGTGCTACCACAATAGTGGTTTACACTTTCTGGGAGATCCTAATTTTTGCTGAAATCACATATTTTTAGAACATATAATGATTTAAGCCTTGAAAAGTTTCATTTAAAAGATTACAATTGAAGAGGGTTTGATCAAACCACCTTAGACAAAACCCCCTTGGATAGAACCCCACTAATTTTAAACCATACCTATAACGAAGTTTCCTTTACACCTATCAAAATGCTCATAAAAAACCACTTTTGATTTACCCTTTGGGGGATCAAATGAATTCATTTAAAATTTATTTTTTGTAATTATGTAGTCCTTATTATAAGCTTCCAAAAAATTATAATTTTAATTAAATTAAATTTGATTATTAAGTTTATTTTTTATTTCTTGTGAATATAGGTTTTTCATTGAAAATCAAGCTCTCTGTTCTGCACATGTGAAAAATAGAAGATTATAATTTAAAAATAAATAAAAAGTGTTCAGGTTAGGCATTGATGTCCTTGATCCATTAAAAAAAGTAAAATTGAATTTTGATACATACTAAAAAAGTTATGTTGTATATAGTCCGCCTATGTCTGAATTATAATTGGTTTGACTTCGAAACGTTATTAAAGAAAAAATATCTTAGAAAACACTATGAAACCAAATGAACTGGTTAGATATCATAGTTACAAATCTAAATTCAAAAAAAAATAAAATTTATCCTTTATTCAAAAAAATTTATGTTGTATACGGTTAGCATCACTCCTTCAAAATGTTGTTTACTCATAAAAACTAGTTTTTGAAGGAGAAGAAAAAAAAGTTCAATCTGATTCCAAAAAAAATGAAAAAAAAAATATTTAGAATCTATAGACAAAACTTCACAAATCACTAGTTTGCACCATATTCAAATTCCTCACGGTTTAGCCGCTATAGGAGCTCGAAAGTGAAGATTTAGTTAAAAAAAATCAGTCTAGTGTCCATTTTGCCCAAAAGTTGTTAACCGGTATTGTGGGATCACCTGAGAGACAACTAGGATTCTCAAACTCTCATTGATTCTTTCTTCTAACACCAAAACATATTCTTCACCAATAGGAGAGATATTAGGAGAAGAATGAACATGATTGTTAGTAATGTCCACAATTGTATTCTCTTTCACTAAAACACTCTCATGGGGAGGGGATATGAACTTTTTTTTAGCATTCCTAGAAAGGTAGGGTACAAACATTGTTTGAACAAAAATGAAAAGCACTTTTAACCATCTCATGCAATTCTGTAAGAATGTAAACAATGCATATCCAAAGATGAAAAACATGTTTATCCAATATATACAAAACTTTAAGAATGAAAACAATGTATATCCAAAAATGAAAAGCACTTTTATCAAACTTATGTAAAGTTTTATGAATGTATACATTGTATATGCAAAAGTGAAAAGTACTGTTATCCATATTATGAAAAGTTTCAAAAATGTAAACATTATTAGATTTTCAGATCTAAAACAAGGTAATTTACTGACTACACTATGCAATAGACTGAAAAATTAAATGTTGTAAATGCCATTTTGAATGTTGAAAATGCAGTGAATGAAGACTAATTAAGCTAGATTCACTAAATCCGATGAAACAAAAAATCATAAAATTGAAACATGAAAGTAACTGCAGAAAACAAAATCACAACAAAGCAATTTCAAACCCTAAAAACTACAAAGTCAAATTCAACAGGGACTAAGATGCCAAGGAGGGCGTGTTAGTCCTCCTGGTGAAATTCTGAGATTTCAAAAGCTGAAATAGATAGTAAATGGTTCAAATAGGGATCTGAGATAGGAATCCAAAGAGGGACTAAGATGCCACCAAGGGTGTTTTTATTCCAATTAGGTTTTAAATTATTTTGTTCAGACCATGCTGAGTTGATAATAGTGTTCTTAGATTGCCTATCCAGGGACCTAATGTTGAGAAATAAAAAACTAGGCAAATGAGTGCAAGAAAAAGTAACTAGTGACAAGCGATTGGATGAAAAGTTGAATACAATTTTTTCAATTTTGAATGCAATAAAAATGTTTCTAAATATAATTAGGATGATGAACAATGAACTTTTTTAGTTTTTCAATGATATGAAATGATGCAAGAAAGTAAAAATGCAACCTATATGCACTTTCACTAATGAAAATGCAAGAAACCCTAGATGCAATTTCACTAATGCAATATACAAGAAACCCTAGATGCACTTTCACTAATGCAACATGCAATGCAAGAATTAATGCAACCTAGATATAAGACTTTAATGACTCCAAATGAAAATATGAATGCTCAACAAGGCCGAGTTCACCAAAATAAACTATAGAAAAAGTAGGTGTGCCGGGTATTTACCTATTCTCTTTAGGTCATTCAATGATGTCCTAAGAATCCTAATTGGATTGACCATCAACCCCACAAGGTGAGTCATTTCTCAATTAGGACCTAGGAGGGGATTCTTTAAGCTTTTAGGGGTTCACCACCAAGCAAATGCTTGGAAAACACAAATGAAAATTCAACTCACAAAATCAAGCAATGCGAGCCAAATAAGGAGATAAAATGACAAAATTAAACCACAACAAGTTAGGGGGTATGTACCTGGAAAGTCTAGAAATGTGGAGGATTCTAGAAATGCAAAAATGCTGTCAAAAGGTGTTATGGAGGACTAACACACCCTTACTGTTGTCTTAGTCCCCCTGCTATTTTTCGGGGTAGATGCAAAATCTTCGGATTTCAAAATAGAATCTCAAAGAATCTTTAAAAAATACCTTTGGGAGGGCTAATATGCCCTAGGTGGTGTATTAGTCCTCTTCTGGATTTTAAAAAACTCTGAATGTGGTCCTCAGCTCGAAGGTCTGCACTTGCTTCTTCTTAGATCTGAGGTCCTGAATCTTTTAGATCTCGCTTGTAGGTGAGTTTCCGTGAAGATGACAAATTGGAAAATTTTCACTTCAAATGATATTGAAGTCTTCAAATTGAATGTGCAATCACAAACATGCAAGAGGAGAAAAACTTGTTGATTGTTAGTGAATGTGGGTTTTCCTTGGTCAAACCCCTTGTTGGTAATTAAACCTTAAAATAGAATGAAATAAAGGAGGGGAATGATGAATGAACAATATAGAATGTTACAACTCACCAAACCCTTGTGATAGAATGCTAAAATTATGCTTGAAAGGGCTACAATGGATGTGGATCTTGAATCTTGCTTGAATAAGATAGATCTTGAATGAAATGTTAGCTTGAATTATAGAAACCTACATCACAATTATTAGCTTCAAAATAAACATGATGCTGCTTGAATCTTGATGATGGCTCCAAATTCTTGAAGAATTGCTCTTGAATGCTCTTGAATGAGGCAAAATATCCCCAAGATTTGAAATTCAATCCCGAAAATAAACCAAGAAGCTGGACTAAGACACCCTAGGTGGCGTCTTAGTCTCGATATTCAAATCTCGAGGCATAAATTCCAAAATGGGACCTTTTGAGGTGTGTTCAAAATCAAAGTCCCAAGACCCTTGGGGGACTAAGACACCCCTAGGTGGAATTTTATTCCCAACCCAAAAATTAGGGACACACAGATAAAAACATTAAATGCTCAATTTCCCTTTGATGATTATCGGTATTAACCAAAAAAATATGTAGTTTATTAGGCTTGTGGATACAAAATAGGGCCAATTAAGACATAAAGAAGGATAAATGAGACGAGGCGGACCCAAAAAAGTATGAAAATGCAAGGGTATGCATTTTCCTACACTATAGAACACACATGCTACATTTCAGTCCTGCATGAACTACATCTTCAATAAGCAGTTGCATAAGTTCCTTTTGGTATTCTTTGATGAATTGCTCATATATGACAAGACTTGGGAAGATAACTTGAGGCAGTTAGATGAGGTCTTGAATATCATGGAGGAGTAGTCACTAAATGCTAAGGCCATGAAGTGTGAGTTTGGCCTTAAGGAGATTTTATACTTAGGCCATGTGATCAGTGTATAGGGGGTACAAGTTCACTAGGAGAAAATTCAGGTAATACTCGATTGGCTAGTACCCAAGACACTTATAGAGTGACGGGGATTTTTTGGGTTGTACAATTATTATAGGTGCGTTGTTAGAGGTTTTTCTTAGTTTGGAGCACCTTTAACAAACCTTATTAAGACGGGTGCATTTAGTTAGTCATATGAGGCATAACGAGATTTTGACAAGCTCAAGGAGGTGATGAGCAGTTGCCTAGTTTTGGCATTTCCATACTTCACCCAACCATTTGTTCTCAAGTGTGATGCTTTGGGTGAAGGTGTATGAGTGATTTTAATGCAGAATAGGCACCCCATTTCTTTTGAGAGCCGCAAGTTGAGAGGACTTGAGAGACTTTACTACATCTATGATAAGGATATTCTTGCCATAACGCATGCATTGGTGAAGTTCAAGTAGTATTTGGTTGTAGGTAAGGTTTTGGTGAGGACTGACCACAATAGTCTTAGGTACTTCTTTGAGCAAAAGGATTTGAATGAGAGTCAGCAAAAATGGGTCAGTAAGATACAATCCTATTATTTCAACATAGAGTATGTGAGGGGGAAGAAAAATGTCATTACCAATGCCCTTTCTAGGAAACTTGTAGCTTGCTCAGTTTTAGAGATTTTAGTTGATTGGAAGTCTCTCTTGCTAATTGAGTATTCCAAGAATAAGTTTGCATGTGAGGTGATGGTAGGCCGAGTACAAGATGACAGGTAGAAGGTTGTGGATGATGTTATCTTTAACAAAGATAGGATCTACTTGGTGCGAGAGTCAAAATTGAAGGAGAAGATACTATAAGCTTCACATGACACTCCTTTGGTAGGCCATCAGGGATACTTTAAGACATATAGATAGGTTAGAGAGAGGTTCTCTTGGAAAGGCCTCAAGGAGGATGTTTTGAGACATGTCAAGGAGTGTATGACTTGTCAGTAGAACAAATCCGAGCATTCACATCTAGTAGGCCTATTACAACCTTTACCCATTCCCAAGCAGAAGTGGAAGAGAATTTCCATGGATCTCATCATAGGTCTACCCAAGGTCCATGGGAGGGATTGCATATATGTGATTGTGGATCGGTTGATAAAGTATTCTTACTTATTTTATATACCCATAGAGTATAGGGTACTACAGGTGGAAGAGTTAATTTTTAGGGAGATCTTTAGGTCGCATGGGCTACCGAGGTTCATAGTCAGTGACAAAGATAGTAGGTTCCTGAGTGATTTTTAATAGGAGCTATTCAAATTGGAAGGTATTGAGTTGACCTTGAGTACGAGCTATCATCCTCAGACAGATAGTTAGATGAAGATTGTGAATAAATGGATTAAGGGTTACCTGTTTAATTACATCTTACTACAACAAAGATTATGGAATGAGTGGTTACACTTGGGGAGTATTGCTATAAAACCACTTATCATATGTCAATTGGGATTTCACCTTTCTGAGCACTGTATGGGTATGATGCACCATCATTTATGGATTTGGATTTTGGAGAGAGTAGAGATCCTAAAGGTAAGGAATGGATTCAAGAGAGCAAGGACATTTTGAGGGTTCTCAAGGATAATCTATAGATGGCTCAGAATCAACAGAAGATATATGTAGATAGGCATAGGGTTGAGCATTGCTTTGAGGTTGGGGACTTAGTCTACCTTCACTTGCAACCCTACAGATAGTCTTCTTTGAAGAAGAGCGGTGTGGAGAAGCTCAAGCCTTAGTTTTATGGATCCTACATGATCATCAGGCATGTTGGGGAGGTAGCCTATGAATTGGAGTTGCTAGAGGACAATAAGATTCACAATGTGTTTCATGTTTCATACCTCAAAAAAGCACTTGGATAGTAGGTTACTTCATTTTCCGAGTTACCCCCATTAGATGAGGAGGGACATTTGGTACTGATTCTTGAAGAGATAGTTGATACTCGAGAGAGGAGATCGAGAAATAGAGTGGTTAAGGATTTTTTGGTCAGATGGAGAGACTTTTCGTAGAGGATGCAACATGGGAGGGAGACCAGATTTTATAACATCCCAATTTGCAATTGATTGAGGGTAAACAATCTTGGGAAGGGAGGAATATAATGTTCCCTTCTCATTAGCCATTTAGGATGTCACTTTGCCTTTTTAATTCCCAAAGAAAAAATTGAAAATAGAGAATCATTTATTTAATTACTTATTTATTTCCTAATGTTGAAGTTAATCTTTTAAAGGTGATATAAGTAAGTAATTAAATCATTTTAATAAATTGATTATGTGAAATTTTCATAAAGTAACTTGATGAAATATTTTAAAAAGGTGGACTATATAAAATCACTTTATTGTGGTGAATGAAAAATGCAAAAGAGAGAATGAACTCATTTGGTTGACACCTTTTCCTTGAATATTTTTGACGAAGAAGCTTCTCGTGAGTTTTGGCGCCTGTGGGTTCCAAACCCTTATAGCCAGTTTCGAGAGTGTGATATTCTCTCCTACATAGAATTCGGTGGAGTAAGACATTCATTTTGGTGATTCAGTGAAAGAATCGATTGATTCATTTGGTGATTGTAGAAGGGAGTTTTTATCTACCACCAGGTTACTGTTCATTGAAATATTCACTGCATATTTGGCACGAATCTGAGAGAGACTTTCGGGCAGTTTGTGAGTGCTTCTTCTAAGAAACGCTAGGCACATCCATTGAAAGCATTCTGCACCATTTTCAAATCGGGTTCTGAAGGGATTGAACGAGATCAGAGGAGTCGTTAGTTTGTGGACAAGATGAATTGATTTTTGCAAGTTTCCTGAGACATGGGTAGTGATAAATGAGATTGGAAGTCACCTTTTGGTTCAAGAAGGCTGAGCGCACCACTAGGAAGAAGAACGCCATGCCAAAGTGTGGAGAAAGGTTGTTGTGATCACATTCTGGGTGCCTTCTGAGTCACTACTAACTATTCTAGGTTGATTCGATTAATTCTTTGGGTATGAGATTCTTGAATGATAATCTTTGTATGTAATTTTGTAGATACTTCTCTACATTATGGTTAAGAAACTTTTTGTGTTTCAGTGTTCTGAGTTTGTTTCTTAAGAAATCCGATTATTGAAATCATGGGAATATTATGTAACAGTTGGAAGTAGTTTCAAACCAAGTATTCGAACTGCTTTGCATATATTACAACTCTAGTTACACTCAAAACTGATGTTTCTCTGATATTGGTGTGTGTTGCCAGAGCACATCATAGGCATCTTAGTGTAGAAGTTGGTTTTCTAGTGCTTGGTATTTAATGTTATCAATTAAGATGTATTTGCTATATTGAAAGACAATTGAAACCATGAAGCATTGATCCCGTTCTATACTGCTTTAAGCAATAAGAGAAACCTTGAGTCCACCTGAAAGACACGGTAATTTTGATATTTCTGGGTTGAAAGCTTATATGTAATCAGTCATAGTCAAGTTCAGAAATTTATCATTTCAATACTGCTATGTAAGAACTGAACATAAAATTAAGTAAAGGAGGTCGATTTGGAGTTTGTAAAGCTTTAAGTTGCTACAGCTCAAAAACTATTCATGGATGATCATTGTCAATATCTTATATGAAAGCATTAGGAAACAAATAAAAAATAAGCTCTTCATAGCCTGAAAGGAGTTTGTATACAAAGTGTTTCGACGAAATACCAAACCCATTAAGTTAAGAGTTTCAAGGCAAATTTGACAAGGGATTTTACACTCTTTGTGTTCTTGAGTAATTTTTATATAAAATTGATGGGATACACACATATGACGTACACATACATATATATATATATGCGTCCTTGATGAACTTATGCACATGAGTAATTACATACATAAGCATACGAAGATAGTCATGTCTATGCATGCCTATGGGAAAATTACCCATATGCATGGGAACATCAAATGGATAAAGTGACATGTACATATATATATATATATATATATATATATTTTATTCAATACCCCTTGCTTTGTGTCTACGGTAATGATATATATATATATATATATATATATATATATATATATATATATATATATATATATATATATATATGTATATAAGTATATATATTGATGTATTGGTAACATCCATAAAAGAACATTAATCTATATATAAGTTTACATATGTATATATATACATGTGTGACAATAGTTTTAATATTAAATGCATATATATACATGTGATAGTGAAGAAAAATATATCAATAATCATTTGAATTGATATATATGTCCATATATATAAAAATAAATATATTTATATATATACATATATATAATAACGTATAAATTTATCTATATATAAATGTGATGATTTAAATATATATAATTATATATATATGTTATTATCGACAATATAATCTTGTAAATGTTTAAACATTGCTTAAATAAAGCACTAATATTATTTAATTATGCACATATATTGTGAAACTATAGTGTAGAGTATATTATAGTGGTGCTTAGGCACATCCAAATAGCACATAGAAATGTAGTGCTATGTAGCATATAAGTGATGAAATATATCTATTACATTGTATCACCATATAAAGTGGAAGGAATAAGATAAAATAGACTTGGTCAAAGTGTAAAACATAACACTATTTGCAAGGATATAGAGGCTTTGACTTTGTCAAAGGGAAACAAACACCAAAAGCCCGAATAAAGGATAGTGTGGTGCAAAACTATGAATTTCCTATTCTTCATTAGAAGCTCTAAATAGTAATGAAACTATGAATAAATGAGACGAATGAGTCTTTGGAATGTTGGCATAGAATAAGTTGACTTATATGATTGCTGCCTTACATTTCTCTAAGAAATTCTTGCTGTCTCTTGGAGAATCAATTTTCCATGTTTATCCTACTGAGTAAGTGATCTTAGTTCACCACCTTTTGATCTCACTGTCGAGTCAAAAGAATGCAAAGGAGAAGTTTTGATACACTCTCCTTATTGCTAGCCTTTAGAAGCTAAATATTCTGTATAAATAGAGGCATTACATACCTCATTGGGATGCATAAACTGTACTCTTTTATATTTTTTGAGAGCTACTCTATTCTTCTGAGTGTGTGAGAGAGACTTTGAGAGAGATTGTGAAAATTTATAGTGAGGGAATTTGTGAGGGTTGGTTGTCTTATACTCTTGACATGAAGTCACTTTATTGACATGAAACCATTTTTGAAATAACTTTCTATTGATATGATTATTGCTGAGGCCATACCTTTGAAATAAGGTCATTTATTGATGAGGATATACTTTTGAATCATTTATTGATGTGGTATATTCCTAGTTGGAGTCATTTAATGATAAGATAAAATGAAGCTTATATAACTATACTTTAGACTATAAAGTTATTTGTAACAAAGATATTCATAAGCTAGAGCCATGAGAGGTTCATAAATTAAACCTAGGGGTAGGTTGACCAAATGAAGGAAATAACTTATATATAGTATTGTCTACTTCAATAGAGTGGAGTCTATAAAGCTAAAGCTATATTTGAATTGGTAGGTTATGAAACACATGTTTTTCCTATTAGATGAGTGATAGTGAACTTAGCATAAATAGGTTGTTCTTGGGGTTTTAAAGATTACCCAATGAAGGGAATTGCCTATGCATAGAATATGAATGGTCTTAACAAATTGAGCTAGAATGGTGGATGAGTGTGTGATGTTCATTCAAAGTACTGGGTGAAGAATACTTTGGCTAAAGTGGTGTAATTTACCACTAGTTACACTATCAGTTCATTGTGTACTTTACTCTTTCATGCTAGTCTAGGATTGCCATACACGTAGAACATATATGTGTGTATGGTTAAGTTCTAGTTATGCAAGACACAACACTAGCTCAAGCATGACTATTACTATGAGGTTTCTAGACGAAAGCTCTTGTCAAAGGGTAGGGACATCTTACCATATGTGGTAGATGTGTGGGGGACCGCATTTGAGTCCATGGATGGTGGAAAAGTGCTTTAGTAATGCTTCTCCTCTTAGTCGATGAGCTAAGGATTTGAAAGGGTATTTCCTAGATCATTCGTATTTATAGAGTGTAAATGGAGCTTAGATGAGCTAGGTATGTAACTTGTAACTCTTTTTGAGAAATATGGAAAATGTATTTTATAAATAGATTATAGAATCATTTCTTTGGAAATATTGTAACATTTCATTAAATGCAATGAGAAAGATGAATTATTGATGTAATGCACTGGAAGTTTGGAATAGTGTTGATTTCAAATGTGCATGATATCTTAGTTTCCAAGAGAAAATTTTATTGCTATGTGATGGCGTCGTGAATTATTTTCACTTGTGGTTAAAACATTGGAATTTATTTGGAGTAGAACAACGAGGTTGTTACAATATGCATGTTTTGAAAAAGTGAAAAGTCACATTGTTGTCATTTCAGAAAGAAAAATTTCAAATTTCAAGATTTGGACCAGTTAATTACTATACTTTACAACTTGAAAATTAAATTTAGATCGTATTATTTCTGGAAAATTCTAAAAATTACATGCATAATTATGCTACATATATAAAAATTAGAATTCTATGAATTTTTGGTAATCTTCCTATCATCAAACCTGAATAGTTAAAGATTAGGGACCTCAAACACTATAGAAAACATCCATATTTTGAAATTAGTAAAATTAACCCATTGGTCTAGGGCATCCAACGCCCTTGTCTGGTCAATTCTAACTCAGATTTGGATCACAATTCTATTTATGTTTTTTTTGTGATGTTATGGCTTCTACTTTTGCAAATTGTTTCAATTCTTGTGACCGCGTTGAAATTTCATTTCATAGTAGGAATAATTAAGTGTTTTGAATCTCATATGAGCTTCACAACCTAGTGTCCTATCACTAACACCCCTTTGAGATATAGTTTCAGACTTATGGCCTCCCATGTTACAATCACGATCATTGTGGAGCCTAACTCCTATCTCTTTCACACTAGGTATTTCCTCTACCAAATCCATTTTGGATTCCATCCCCCATTCTACATTATCTATGACTTTCTCACAACCTAACATTCATGTGGATTTGAAGCCACTACTATTGCCCATGTCCTTGAAGAGAAACTAAAATAATTGGATAAGGATTTAGAAGGTCTTCAAGGATACCTAAGTACTAAGCATTTAGCTAGAGAGATAATGCCTATTTTGGACAACATTAGGAAGATAATAAATGATTTTAAATGAATATAAGTGTTGCATAGTCTATTTCATATAGTATATGCTAATATTCCTATGACAACTAGTTGTGATCAAGAATTTACCAATGATCGAAACTAAGTAGGAAAAAGAGTTTCCTCTCTTGTTGTATAGGTAGCTATCATTGCACCAAAAGATCGACCTATCAATGCCTAAGACAATCACTAGATTTATACAATATCCAAGATCCACAGGAGGTGGTTAAGCCATGTCATGAACCCAAGTTTCACGCTACACAATACAAGGAGACCAAGGGTGAAACTCTTGAAACAATCTCCCCCAACGCAAGTGAGGGGTTCAAACAAATGACTTCAGCTTTGATACCAATTATTTCATAGATAGTTTTCTTTGCACCAAAAGATTGATCTTTTAATGCTCGATACAATCAGTAGATTTATACAATATCCAAGATCCACAATACTTCACATGGAATCCATTGTCATTTTCTATCCTAAAAAAACCTATACTACAAAACATTCAAATACCCCGATTTGAAAAATATAATGGGGGTATGTGCAGGATCATGATGGGCCAAAAAGTGGCAATGGGAAAAAAATTACGCTTTGGATCGACTCAAAAATGCAGAAATTCCGAGTTGACTTGTTTTAGTCTCGGGTGTCCGTACATTGCTCCAAAGGAATGCCCAAACCTATTTTTACAAATCGGATATTTGATTTGAGAAAACTATATAAATAAAAAACAATAGCCTGTTAAAGTCATTTCACACATTTTGAACACGGGTGCATAGGGAGAAGTTGAAATCAGATACCCATTTTCACTAGATATCCGATTTGAAAGGTAAGTTTTTTGTTTTTTTTAATGTTTTAATCGATTTTTCAATTAGATTCTTATAATTTTAAGTAGTTTTTATGTTTTTTTTTGAAAAATAGGGTTTTTTATTGATTTTTATTAAAAACTAGAGGTTACAATGAATTTTTATTAAAAATTATTGTTTTTGAATGGATTTTTATTAAAAACTAGTGTAGTTGATGTATTTTTACCAAAAACTAGAGTTTGTTATGGATTTTTGCGAAAAAGTAGGGGTTTTTTTTTTTTTAATTATTAAAAACTAGGGTTTTTTACAATAATTTCATTTATATTGTGTAATTTCAATTAGATTAATTAGTTTTTAACTTTAATAAGGTATTATGGCTGAGAATGAAAATGCACAAATGCCAAATGCTCCACCACCTCCATAGCCATCAATTGAAGACTTAATTGGTGAAAAATTGGGGCAATTGAGGGGCATTTTTGAGGTTTATAAGACAATCCATTGATTGAGAGATATGACAAACACATTGAAGGAAATAATTAAAAATATAAAAACCCTCTCCACCCAACATAATGCCTTTCATTTGTGGTGAGAAGACATGAGGGAATATTATGCATGTGAATTGTCTTAGAATGATGTGAAAGATCTCCAAATAACCAAAGCCCAAATAGCCTCTTTATTCATTAACCCTCACACCGGTTTTCCAGTGAATGTTAATAAACCAAAACTTTCTATAAAATGGTGCACGAATAGGGACATTGTAGATAAATTTTGGGATTGTTGGTGTATGGTTTTGATAAACCACCGAACAACAATTATGATATACCATTGTACTATATTAAAAAATTATATGTTGAGTTTGTGTTAGGGCATCATGTCAATTACTTTGACATTAAATCCTTCTAGGGCGTCGGTGGAGGTATGCCCCAGGATAGACCAGGGACAATTAGAGTAGTCCCGCGCTCATATGTTCTGCCTCCCCTTCCTCTGCCACCTCTAGTATATCATCCAGAGATTATCCAGGATGTAGCCACGCAGACTATTCAGGCTATTCACTCTTTGAGTGGTCATTTGGTTTTGCATGCTTCTACAGTAGCTCAACCACATTATGGTGGTGTTGGCAAAGGCTCAAGTGCTACTGCATCCTCCTCCTCAGGTCCACATATTTGTGTGCCACATACTTGCACTATGTGCCCCCAGATATGCTTGCGTCCTCCTGTACAACCTGCTGAACATCCCTTGGACACTTCTGATTATGATCTCCATGATGTGGACATTATAGATCAGTCACAGGGGAGTGGAGCGCATCCTACCGAGTCCTCTCTTGCTAGAGATGGGGATGTTGGAATAGCGACACAAGTAAGATTTAAGTTGTAAATTCATAACTTGCATTCATTTTTAAATGAATATTGATAAGAGATAGTATCAAGTACTAATATTTATTTACATGGTCTATTTAACAGTTGATGTCTGAGGAGGAGCTCACATGGGTGACTGATAGCACCCTTAGGGCCATTTCATTTGGCCTTGACAAACACATAGTATATATTTTCGCACTCACTCGTTTACATTTTTTATTATATAATTTCTTGTCATTAATAAAATTATATAATCACTTATATGTTTATCTTATTTTCCTCTTGTAGGAAATACCTAGTGCGAGTGAGGTGCAACCTCGTCCAAAATATGGAGGTGAAAATTTAGGTAAGGGGAAGGTAATTGAACTCAAATTGGATTGAATTAATATTTTTAAGATCTTATATTGATTATACATACATCAACATACATTGGTAGTTTTATATGTACTTGTCATTTTTATGTACAGGCGATTATGAGCTATACATCGTTGTTGACAAGTGACACAACGTCTAAAGGAGTAGGTATTAGAACACCTCAAGGAGTAGGTGTTGAAACACCTCAAGGAGTAGGTGTTGAAACACCTCAAGGAGGAGGTATCGAAAAACCTGAAGGAGATAAAGAAAAAGATCAACCTAAAGAGGTATGTGTTTATTTTATTTTTTGTTTGGTAAATATGTTATTATTACCAATAATCGTATGCTAGCTTGGATGAATTTTATGTTTTTTTTTCACATATATAGATTGGCATTTCAAAATTTGGTTTGGTATATTCTAGGACTCTTGACCCTTTGAAGAGATGTATATTTCAGGTAATCAAGATTTCAATTTTAGAGTTCAATTAAAATTCAATATATATTGATTTTGATGTTAATTATTAAATTTTAAATTATATAGTATAACTAATCTCAATTGTGGTTTGAATTTTTCTTGTGCAGGTACCTTCAGAGCCAATGAGTGCTTCAAAGAGGCTCCATTTTGTTGATCCACCAGTAGTTTAGGATGAGATAGACATTTTGGCATGTAAATTTTGAATAGATATTGAGATGACATATGCCATATTTTGTAAAAAATTGTTTGAGTTGGCGTAGATGCCATTTTTGTATATGGACATACACTTGATTATTGGATAATTTGATATATAGAAGTTGACAATCGAAATTTAATTTGTTCCTCATGTGCATTATTAAACTCTTTGAAAATTTTATCTTGAGCAATGGTTAAGTATCAATGTACAATAGCATAAAAAAGAATGGTTATATTATGTAGTTTATATTTATATCACTGATTACATTGCATTGCACATCTTTCAAACTCAAAGCGTTACTTCACATTGCATAACTAACAACTAGATGTTGATAGATGAAAAAATTTCAATTACAATATAGTTCTTACAAATTCAACCTAAGGAGTTATGCAATTACTTCACATTGCATAACTAAAAACTAGGAGTAGATGTCAATTGCATTTTGTTGTCATGGAATTCTATGAAACCACATTTCTTTGAGTCTTTTTTTTCAAATAGTCTATTGCCTTGTCTATGTTACCACATTTTTCATACATGACTACCAAAGATTTTTATCAAACAATTCACTGGCTTGTTGGTAGGGATTATTGGAACTTGTATTCTCTAACCTCACTCAATCCTGAAACCACGTCATTCCCTCTTAATTTTGTCTTCTGAAACTTAAAACATCATTGTATTCTACTACCCCATAATTTGGCTTACACTTTCTTTGTAAAATCACCAATTTTCCCTTGTTTTTTCCCCTTCCAACTAGGGTTTCACACTTTTACTCTTCTTGGGTTACTATTAATCAATGAGACCTCTTAAACACCATTAAATACACCTGTTCCAATAGTTTCCAACAAGTTCCAACCTATTTTCATTCAAATTCTCAAAAGGCACAAAAATTTGTGTTTCTTAATAGGGCAGCCTTCTTAGACCACTCTAATCCATTTATCGCCCCTAAAAATGTGTTCCTACGCCTACCCCTATCTAATTCATGCCTATTTCTCTAAGGTACAACCTATACAGAAGGAGGAATGGCCTTGTCAATTCATGAAATATTACATGTTTTAGGTGCTCCCACACCATACTCCCCGGGTACAAAATATTTAAGCCTCATAAATTACTCCAGAGGTCTACTCCTATCTTATTCACAATCCCTTCAAACTTGCTCCAAGTGACTTGCATGGAAATCTTCATCTAAGGGATTTTGTACCCTTCATGCTTTGTGTTGTCTTGGTCTTGCCATGCTTGATCCTTCTCAAATGGATCTTCTTGCTGCTATTTGTCTTCATTGACACCTTCAAATGGTTTTTCCCAATCTGTGACACTTGCACACAAAAATTCAGTACACAAAGCTAAACATCCATACATTAGTATCTCTATTTCATGCTCTTCCATAAGCTTTTGCCAACTAGACATGTATCTCTGCCCTTCAACTGTTCTCTTCACAATCTTTCTCAGGTTATTTATGGTTAGAACCATCCCCATAGTAGTATACATCTACCACACAACCAAATGTGACAACCAAGGAAAATCCCCTATCCTAACACTATATTCCTCAAACTCTTCTTTTCTAGCCTTCATTAGGCCACTCACCATCAACTCTTCCTCTCTAGTTTCCCACCTAATCTACTGTTTGCAAGATTACACATTTGAAGGTTGATAGGTTAGGTGTGATCTATTTATGCTAAATAAGGTCAATGAAGACCATTTAAGGTGTATTAAGTTGAAGTTTTGAGTCTAGGGGTCCAATATGCCAAAAATACATTCTTGCTTCAAAATTGTCAAAATTGCCATGTAGTCTTTTGAAGGAAAATTATTAAAATTGTAAAGGGAAGTGAAAGATAGGAGTTTAGAAGTTGTGGTAGGGTTGAAATAAAGGTTTTTGAATAGTTTTTTGCAACAAGCTATGGTCTCATGGTTTTTTTTCGCACAAAAATTAACGTTGGAGTTTGAGTGGAGGTTGAAAACTACTTGTAGGGGCATCAATAAATCTTGTTCTACAACTTGTATGACCAAACTGATTGTTCCATCATGTCTGGATGGATACGTTTAGGTTAGGTATGGTTCCCTTTCACACCCAAATAGGCCAAAGCAGTCTGAGCTACGTTCAATCAACGAAATCCCTTAAGAGTCCAAAGTGTAAAAGGGAAACAATATTTGATAGAATGTTACTCAAAAACTATGATGCTTATAGACTCTCCACCTGAGGCTATGCGATTGTGTTGGGACCACCTACAATAACCTTTCTCAATTTTTTCTATCTTGGAGGCATTTTCCCATGGTGATGAGTTTTCAGTTGAGGGAAAAGTTGTCAGTTGCAAACAGTGTAAAGTTGCAAAGTGGTACAACTTTCACTCTCCAACTCGTACGACCAAATGGACTATTAAAAAAAATTTGAATGGTTACGTTTACGCTAGGGATGTTTCTCTTTTGTAGCGAAATACATTGAATCACTCCAAGCTACATTGGATCGATGATTTCTCTTAAGAGTCCAAAGTACTAAAAGACATCAATCTTTGAAGGGCTATTTCTCAGAAACCATGATGCTTACAGACTCTCCATCTGAGGATATGGGATTGTATTGGGACCATCTACAATAACCTCTCTTGTTTTTTTCTATATCGAAGGCATTTTCTCGTGGTGATGAGTTTTCAGTTGAGGGAAAAGTTGCCAAATGCAAGCAGTGTAAAGTTGGAAAGTGGTGCAACTTTCATTCTCCAACTCATATAACCAAAAAGACTATTCCAAAATGTCTGGATGGGTAGGTTTACACTAGGTATGGTATTTTCTTGCACCCAAATACACCGAATCACTTTGAGCTACATTGGACCGACGATTTCCCTTAAGAGTCCAAAGTGCTAAAAGACAACAATATTTGAAGGGATATTTCTCAGAAAACATGATGCTTATAGACTCTCAGTCTGAGGATATGGGATTGTGTTGGGACCATCTACAATAACCTCTCTCGGTTTTTGCTATCTCAGAGGCATTTTCTCGTGGTGATGAGTTTTTAGTTGAGGGAAAAGTTGCCAAATGCAAGCAATGCAAAGTTGCAACGTGGTACAACTTTCATTTTCCAACTCATATGATCAAACAGACTATTCCAAAACATATGGATGGGTAATTTTACCCTAGGTATGGTCCTCTTTTGCACCCAAATATGACGAATCACTTTAAGCTACATTGGACCAACGATTTCCCTTAAGAGTCCAAAGTGCTAAAAGACAACAATCTTTGAAGGGCTATTTCTCGCAAACCGTGATGCTTACAGACTCTCAATCTGAGGATATGGCATCGTGTTGGGACCATGTACAATAACCTCTCTTGGTTTTTCTATCTTGGAGGCATTTTCCCATGGTGATGAGTTTTCAGTTGAGGGAAAAGTTGCCAAATGCAAGCAGTGTAAAGTTGCAAAGTGTTCCAACTTTCATTCTCCAACTGATATGACTAAACATACTATTCCAAAATGTCTGAATGGGTAATTTATGCTAGGTATGGTCCTCTTTTGCACCAAAATACATTGAATCACATTGAGCTACATTGGACCGACGATTTCCCTTAAGAGTCCAAAGTGCTAAAAGACAACAATCTTTAAAGGGCTATTTCTCATAAACCGTGATGCTTACAAAATTTACGTTTCAGTCTATGGGATTGTGTTGGGATAATATACAATAAGCTCTCTCAAATTTTGGCTATCTCAAAGGAATTTTCTCATGGTGATGATTTTTTAGTTGAGAGAAAAGTTGTTAGATGCAAGCAGTGTAAAGTTGCAAAGTGGTGCAACTTTCATTCTCTAACTCGTACGACCAAATGGACTGTTCCAACATGTCTGAATGGGTAAGTTTACGTTAGGGATGATCCTCTTTTGCACCCAAATACACCAAATCACTCTGAGCTACATTAGATTGGCAATTTCCCATAAGAGTCCAAAGTGCTAAAAGGCCATACCATCTATTGTATAGTCTATAGCTCAATGGTATGGCCATGGTAGATGTTATTAGGATTTTATAAGGTGAATATGTGGGTTTAAAGAGATAGAAAGGTCTGTAGTTGAGTTGGTGAGTTGCCATGCATGGTAAAATGAGTGAAATTAGGTGAAACATGGTGGTTACAACATGCTAATGTCAATGAAATTTGGGGGCAACAAGATTTAAGGTTGGATCAAGCTTTTTCAAGTCCTAATAGACGTGTTTGATGAGTTTACAGGTGTGGCAAGGTTTGGGGAGTGAATTTGCACCCAATTTTGGTTTTGATGATCAAATTGGAGTTTAAATCATCTTTAATTGTAATTGTGTTGTTTAAAGCCACCTAGCTCTTGCGTTAGAAAAATCTTACCCAATGAACTTGAACATCATGCACACCCAAATACCTTGTTTCCACTTTGCTAGATCAAAGAATCAATTACATGGGAAATGACCTTCACATGAACTTTTTACCTTTTTGTTTCTGGAAAAGTTGCAAGCCACTGTAATTTATTAAATATAAATAGGAGATATTAAAAAACCTGGTTCAAATGAGCATACCGACAGGAAAGAACCATGAAGAAAACCTCGGGTTGTAGCTCGGTTAAGTACAAAAATCTCTTTACATTTTAAACATACCCTTTATACAATGCCAGGCATTTGACTGATATTTCAAAAAACATTACTGGATATAGATTATGCCTATACATAGTTATGACCTTTTTACATTGTTTCACATTTCAAAATTCAAATTTTAGAAAATTTGCCTATTGGAGGCATTCAAGGCACTGTCTTCCACAAGAGTAGTATGTTGACATTCTAGAGTGACAAGCACCTGTGCAAACCATCAAGGTAGTAGTTAAAATACATACAATAGAAAATATGATTAGAATAACCAATCTATATTATTGTAATCTATTGCAAAACTCTTCGAAAGTATCAGAGCTGCCTATTGTTGTAGTAGGTCCATGATCTATCATGCGAGGAATATCACAAAAGTTTTCAAAAGATAAAATCTATATTGTTATGCAACAAAAAGGATTCTTAGACTAACAAATCTATATTAATCTAAACAACTTGAATGATGGTGAATTGGTAATGCAAACTATAAAATATTCTTAGAATAACCAATCTATATTATTCTAAATGACCTAATTGATGATGAGATGGTAATGCAAACTATAAAAAACACTTTGAATAACCTATCTATATTATTGTAATCTGTTGCAAACCTCCCTGAAAGGATCAAAGCTGGCTATTGTTGCAACATGTCCATGATCAATCGTGCCAAAAATATCCCAAAAATACATACAAAATATCACTATTAAAGACACCTACATTGCAATAGTATACAAAATATCAGTATTAAATAAAGAACACTAATGAACTTAGGCATAATGAACCTAATAATTGTACCTTCCATTCAGGAATATGTTATTCAAGTGTGCCTGAAGGGTCATCACTTTGCTTAAGAGTATCCAATATTGCTTCATGGTCAACATTACTAAGTGTCCATAGTTATTTTGTCTTTGGTTTGGCATGATGCTTCAACAACTTAACATTTGTTGCTATAACAAGGTGTGAATACATGAGAATGGTTTTGTGTTTCTTGTAGTCTTCAAATGCAGGTATGCCATTCTTTCAAATCATGTATGTTCACAACCAAGTTCCTGCAACCACAATTGAACATGCAGGATACATGAACCCATCATCATCTTCCATTGATTGTGTTAGCTTGTTCTTTACCCGCACACATCAATCCAACCAATATTTTGATCTCTCTTCATTCCCCTACAGTGCAACAAGTACAAAAACATGTCTTGGCTATAATAGATTTGAATGCCGATCGTAATCAACTAAACTTTCCATTGTGTCATTTGTCATGGATATAGTTTGAGATAAAGGAGTTAGATACTGTGGAACCCATGTATCCACCCACTCACTTGACTCACATTGATCCCACTGGCACTAAATACAACTCTGACAAAAACAAGCCAACTGTTGTGTCCAAATGGTCCATGTGCTTGAATTTGAGCTTCGAAACGAATGCACCTTTGAAGAATATTTGATTGTATGAAAATCCAATCTACGTCCCATTGTACCCTACTCAACCAACCAAAAGAATCCGCGCACTGTTGAATCAAGTGTCCCTCCCTATGACAATGTTGAACTACACCAATCAACAATAGAACGTGCATCACTAAATTTTTCTCCTAAAATATTCAATTGCTCCTTAACTAGAGCTCTCTTTACACATCCACCTGCTCCATCATGCTCCCCTTTCCCATGCCCAACTTCAAAAAAACTCCAAATATTAGGTACACTCCTCTCTACATACATTCTACTCAACCAATAAAACATACGAGCATTCTTGAATTGACCAAATGAGATGTTGGCCCAGTGCTATATCATGCTCTTGCAAGAACTCAAAAAAATTATCGAAACAATGTTGGACATACTCGGATGAGTGAGATCTATCATCACTCATATAAAAATGATACTCTAATTATTTTTCGATCCTCCTCTATACTATCAAGTGCATGTCTAAATGTTATGTGGACAAAAATAGCAATCTGAATGGAATTGTAATACTGAGATTGTACCTCATTTTGTGGTTGCAATGTGTATTTTTCTGCAAAATCAACCACTGATATATTAGTGCCAATTGGAAAAGAGTCCTTACATATCCTGAATTGTTGATCCAACCACTGAGACCTATGACTATGCCTTGCATACTTGTAGAAAATATTATCCTTAAAATGTAAAATAAAATCAACAACACTGCATTCTTTTGTAATCAACTCGCATCTAGAACCTTCACCTCCACTCTTTAAAATATATTTGACTATCTCATATCTCTTTTTCTCAACAAGATTCTTTCCAAATTCATGTTTGGAACCCTCATGAAAATATTGAACAAAATTTGACAAGCCACCACATTGTGAGCACTTCGCATTTAAACAATCATTTCTATAGAAAAAGTAACCATCATCTCTAGAACATAAAAATAGATCTAGCAAGTCCCTTGATGATTTCAGAAGATGCATTGCACCAAAATCCTGCAATATTTCATTAGTATGCAAAGTAGACCGAATATAGCATAATAGTTCATGGTACATTGAAAACTCCACATGGTATTTGCAACAACAAGTATTATGAATCTTAAGAGGCACATAATAAAACGGCTTCAAACCTTCAAAAGTCCTTTGCGAGATTTACATATTTGGATGTGTTTCAATAAATTTGTTGAACAACATTGTTTGGATTGATTCCAAGAAATGTTTAGGATGCGCTGTATGGTCTCGATTGCCGATTCTTAACTTTAAAACATCCTTTGCATTGGGTGATACTCTAGAGTTATCATGCTAAAATTGTTGAATTACCTACTTTACATTATCGGTTAGCTTCTTATCAACATGTGGAAGCCTCCTGACAAAAGTCCATGTATCATTTTGAGGAGGATCATCTATTCTTTCTCTTCTTGCAAGTGCTCTATTCAAAGTTTTATGATCTATGTCAAAATCAATACAAGTTTGTCTCATAAAGTGAGCCTTTTTCAATTGATGGCTTACTAGGGCAGTTGTAACGACTCTCTGAGAAGCTCTCTTATCTTTTTCCTTGTTATTTTCTCCAATAGACTTGAGAGCATTAAATTTTTTTTTGACAATAATAGAATTTTTTTCGGTCTTCTTGTTCACACGAATCTTCAATTCGGCTAGCAAAGGTCTCATCTTTTGAATCTTTAGCAATTATACAAAAATTCGACATTGCTCGGTCAATGTCTTATCACTAAAATATTGGTTGAAAATTCTTCTAGCCCACAACCGAATAGTTCATGTTGACCTCTTGCCTTCAAAATTGTTTATAATGTTATCATAATTTTCAACTAACCATTTAGGGGTCCTTGAAGGTCTTGAATTTTGAATATGTCTTTCTTCAAGACAAGGTTCTTCATTTTTCATGTAATCTAGTGAAACATAATTTACACTTGCTTCAATATTATGTTCAACATCTTCATTTCCAAAATTTTCACCTTGAACATTTTCAATATCAATTTGAATAATTTCATTCCCAATTTCAATATCATGTTCAACATCTTCAATTCCAACATTTTCACTTTGAACATTTTCATTATCAATTTGAATATTTTCATTCCCAATTTGAATATCATGTTCAACATCTTCAATTCCAACATTTTCACCTTGAACATTTTCATTCCCAATTTCAATGTCATTTTCTACATTTTCACCTTGAACATATTCAATTTCCTCTTCACTTGAAAGACCATAGGGCTCAGGTTCACCAATATTTAACATACCTTGTCTTTTCTTCCTATGACCTTCTCTATCTCTTTGTCTATATTCTTCAATTTGTTCTTTTGTAATCTTTCTCTTACTTTTTTCTTCCGACGACTGCTGCTCCCCATTATACCTCATAAAAGATGCTAAAAAATTATTCCTTATGACAAATTTGAGCACAAGATGCTCCAAAAAAGTTGGTCTTTGTCTCTTCCTATCTGAAACCACGCGTTTGTCTCCTGTAAAGTGCTACAAACAAAATGTATGGTCCGTTGGAATGCACAAAAATGGCCAACAAATCTGATATCCGATATAATCGGATATCTGATTTGGCAAAAATTTTAAAATGTTTTACAATGGTAAGATTTTAGCTCTACACATCGGACTTTTACAAATTGGATTTCCGATTCAAATCGGATATCTGATTTGTGCCCACATAGACCTAAGGGTTAATGGTAGAGGGTGGGAGAGAGGGAGAGTGGGAGGGAGAGAGGGAGAGGGAGAGAGGGAGAGTGGGAGGGAGAGAGAGAGGGAGGGAGAGAGGAGGAGGGTGGGAGAGAGAGAGGAGGGGAGAGGGAGGGGAGGAGAGGAGGAGAGGGAGGGGAGGAGGAAGTGAGAGTGAGAGGGAGAGTGGGAGGTGAAGGGAGAGGAGAGTGGGAGGAGAGAGGGAGAGAGAGGAGAGGGGAGAGTAGAGAGGGAGAGAGAGAGTTAGAGGGTTGAAAGAGAGAGAGAGGAGAGTGAGGAGAGAGAGAGAGGTTTAGGGAGGAGTAGAGAGAGGAGAAGGGAGAGGGAGAGAGAGGGAGAGAGGAGGTGGGAAGTGAGAAAGAAGAGGAGAGTGGGAAGGAGAGAGGAGAGTGGGAGGGAGGAGAGAGGAGAGAGAGGTTGAGGTTGAGGAGAGGAGAGGAGAGTGGAAGATTGAGAGAGAGGGAGGGAAGTGGGAGGAGAGAGAGAGAGAGAGGTGGAGAGAGAGAGAGGGAAAGAGATAATATTTAAATATTTTATATATTAGTAATATATATATATTTAAATATTTATAGATTAACTAAAATATTGAATTATGTAATTAATACATAATAATATAATAGATTATATATTAAATACATAATTCAGTAAGAGATTATCATAAATTGTATATTATATATTACATTATAAACTATATTGTATATTATATATATTAAATTATAAACTTTATTGCATTTTTGAAATCATATATTAAAAATTGTATATTTTTTTAAAAACTCATATCTAAAACATATCGGATATCCGATATGATGACAAAAAATTTAATGCATAGGGATTAGGATCGGGCTTGATTTAGAATCTGGTTCGGACCTGCCAATCCTAAGAAGTCAACACAAAAAATGTGTTTAACAACTTACCTTGCTTTTCTAGATTTCGCCCATGTGGCTGACGACTTTTATTTTACCCAAAATTGATGAAACGAAAAGTGTTTGTAAAGGAGCTTCTCAGCTTTCTACCAATATAAATTATACTATACTTTGAGTCTAATAAATAATTATTAGTCATTTTCTATTAGAATTATGACTAAAGTCTTGATTGATAGCCTGATAGAAAAACATCTATAGCTTTCAAACGGTATCACATTTTTTGAATCCAAAACATGCGTCACATTCTATGCTTGGCATACTATAGGATTAAAAAATAAATGAATTTTATGAAGTTTTGACCAAGTTAAGGTGGTCGGACATACGAGTTTTTATATTTTTTAAAATTTGTAGTAAAAAAATCATAATTAATTATTTACTTTAAAAAAAATTACAAAAAAATATGCATCACATCCGAACACGAGTCCTCTATTTATATCTAAAATCTTATAAAAAAATATTATCATTTTATTATGGCTAGGGTGGTCAGACAGACATCTACTTCTTATTTTTTTCCTTGAAATTTAAGTACTACTGCATTGAAATTTCAATTTTTCACCAAATAGATTTTTTTTTTTAGAAAAATTAACCTAGTAGTTAAGAAACTACATTAAATTTTCCACAGATTCTATTTTTTACATATTTTTGAAATAATATAGATAAATTATTCAAATTTTTACGTCAAGTTTCCTAACTCTGATTTTTCTGAATTTTCATTGCCACTTAAGGGCCTGTTTTTTCCATGATGATCCTGCACATACCCATGGTAAAGGAGATCCTAACAACCATGTGTCATCTTTTACTACATTGTTTAGTGACCATTTTTAAAGATGTACTTGTAGAAAAAATATTTCCTAGATCATTGAAAGGCATGACCTTAGAATGTTTTTTCTGATTACCAAATAACTCAATTAACTCATTCACACAACTTATTAGTGTGTTTCTCCAATATTTTCAAGAAAAAAATGGTCCTCAAGTAACATTAATAGAATTAGTGCATTGTAAATAAGGACTTAAGGAAAAGGTAACCTAATTTATAGGAAACTACCAATCACTTTACTCACAAATCTCCTATAGTCTTCTTGATGCTAAAATCCAAAGAGTTTTTATAGGAAACTTGCAACCTATTATTCAAGATAAAATATTGTTGATGAAGTATCCATAATTTATGTTGGCATATTATTGTTATTGATGTAAAAATATGTGGATCGGGCTCTAGAAATGTGTGGGTTGTTCATGGTGCAATGAGCATATCTTGCAAAATTTGTTCAAAAGGTTACAATGAAGTGTTTACAGTCATAGTGTTCAAACAAAATTCTATTTTGTCAGTGACTTGTTATTGCAAGTTGAAAAAAATTTAAGTCATTACGTATGTCATTGCAATCATGTGGGAACCAACCCTTGTACCTAGCCTACATAATAAGTATGAAAAGGTAGTATAATATAAGATTCTTGTCTAGAAAATATATCTAAAAGTGTCTAAAGGCATATGTGAAAGAAACAAAAAATGAGCTAATAGCTAGAACGATTACCTTACAATGTTGAACATCAATGAGAGTGACCATATATTTTAGGCCATCCTCATCATCACTTATATCATCATCTTTATCATCATCATCATTCTTGTTGACATTCATATCATCACAAGCTTGCACAAAGTTGGATGCATGATTTGGCATGGGATTTTTAAAGATTTGTAATTTTTGATTTGGTAGGGTAACAAGCTTATTCCTTTATCATTAACACCACCCAACTAGATGTGAATGGAATCAATGAGTTCTTGCACTTGATGTTTAAGATGTATACATTTTTCTCTATCATGTCCATGTGTATGATGATATTAACAAAATTATTTTGGATTAGAGTTTTGAGATAAAGTATTTGATGTATCCACAAGTATTATTAGAGGTAATTGGATTAGGTTCTTGCTCAAAATTTGTAACATAACTAAATGGAGGGAATCAATGAACTGTGTGAATCATCTATCTCTTGATCTAAATTGGGATTTAAACTTATTGATGTGACTTGTGGCTCAATGTGGTTGGTTGTTTGAGGTTTGGTTATCTTGATAAAGTTCTTTTTTTTCTCGCTTAACTAGTTGATAGTTCTTTTGAGGTACAAATTCAAATTTCTTAGTAGGAGTTGATGAAGATATGCCTCTTCAATTTACTGAGTAACCACAATTTGATAGTCATGAAGAGCCATACACAAGTGTGTAAAGGATGGATATCTCATTAATAAATTTTTCTCTAATTCCAAGTTGCAAGATCTTAATGAATACTATTTGAACATCAACATTAGGAAGAGTAAGATTGATTTGTGTGTATAATAATTGATATCATCCTATGAAGTCTATAAATTTTTCATGTTTTCCTTATTTTTATCTCACTAGAAATTGGTTGGAAATGTTATAGGAATGAATCAACAAGTTCATTGATTGAATGAATCGAGTTATTCAGTAATGAGAAAAAATATTTCAAGGTCGGGTCTTTCAATGACCTACAATTTTTTTTAGCTAGAAGCTTATCTTACAAGATTAAGTCATGACATAATGTCATATAAGTCGATACATGTGACTATTACGATCTTATTTATTGTTGTACTTCTCAAATGTAGGAATTTTGGTGTGTAGTGGCATGGTTTTTTTCAAAACTTTGAGTGATAGTGGGATTCTTTTGATATATTGTAATGGTTTTCCATTTTGAGCTTTATTCAATGTGGAGATTTGTTGTTGAAGTGAGGTTACATTTTGCAAAATTTGATTAATTATCAAATCACTGATTGACATATTTTAGGAATGTGATGAATATGGTGGAATTTTGGAAGTGCTTGGTGGACTACTATTTTGAAAGTTTATTAGAGGGGATGACTATTGAGGTGTGACATGTGAGGACACAAAATTGTAAGGATTATTAGTTGAAAGGCCTAAGGTTGGAGTTATGCCAATTCTTTGTTTTATCGTTGAAGTGAAAGTTGGGTTTTTATATGTGGGAATAGAGGCTATAGTTTTCGGGAGGGGGATTTGACTTCCTCCTTGACTTGAGTGTATCCCAAATGCTAGGTGCTATTAGCCATCATAGGTATGTTGGCATCAAGTATATGGGCTAGACTATGCAAAACCTTTAATCCTTAGGCATTACCAATCAATTTACTAAGGTTATAAACTACAGGAACTATTAGGCTAGCTAGAGATTCAGTACTTAGATAGTCTTTAAGTCCTAGATCTTTGTGGGCTGATGCAAGAAGTTGGGTCCACAAAAAGTTCAAAAAGTGGAAGTGTTTTTGTTATTTTTCATAATTTGTCACACTTGGACTAAAAATTTGAGGCACTTACACAATGAATTTTTAAAAAAATCAGTAATATGAAAGTTTTGAATTTTGAATCTAGTTTCTAAATATGTAAATTATTCAAATACCCAAATTGTAGAAATTAAATTTTGATAGGGATCTATAAAAACCACTTTTTAATTTCCCTGTTTTTTTACCATACCATGCACGTGTACGGACACCACTTTTTGAACCAAATAAAATTATTTTGCTAATTCCTTTTGAGGAAAGAGAGCTAATAACATGAAGATTGATGAAGAATTTTTTTTGTAATTTTTTGTTGAATATATTTTTTTTTATTAAATTTTTATTGGCCTTAATTGTTGTTTTTAAAAATCAACGTGTACGGACAAGATAATTTGACCTAAACTAAACATTTTTTGAAACTTTTTTTTTTCATTCTGTAAAGAATTGTCTAAAGATTGATGTCATATAATTTTTTTTACAAGAAACTTCACCCAAAAAAAGTTATTAGAAAACTAAAAAAGTTTGATATTTCATGTTTAAGGACTAGTTTGCTTTGAAATTAATTTAAAAATATCAAATATAATCCAATATTAATAAAAATTATATATTTGGAAACTAGAAATTGTGTTCTGTAATGGGTTTTAATTTTATAGATTGATTCAGAAAAAAAATCCATCAACCATACTGTCAAAGATGGACATTCTTCTTCAATCTGCCTTAGTTTTTTAGTTGCAGGTCAAAGGCTAAGGCTCGAATTGCCAAGCTTTTCCCGAGCCTAAAACCAAGGTTGCAAGTGGGTTGGAGATTCAAGTTTTTAATAACGCGTATGCGTTACAAAACGCATATGCGCTCTTTATTTGTTTGATTATTTAAAAAAAAAATACTTTTTAGAAACACGTACGTGTTTTGAAAAGAAAAATGCATACGTGTTTTAAAACGCGTACGCGTTTCTAAAAAGCATTTTTTAAAAATAAATAACTTGTATGCACTCAAAAATGCGTATGCATTTTATAACGCGTACGCGTTTTATAACGCATACACATTTTTTTAGGCTCGGGTACCCAATGCATAACGCATATGCGTTTTTTAATAATGCGTACGTGTTTTTTAATAACGCAAACGCATTTTCTGCGAGATTTTTTTTTTTGGCCGAAACTTCCTCTCTTTGTGGACCCAACTTCTTGCACTTACCCTTGTCCAATTATTTTAGTTTGTCTTCAAGAACATGGAGAACAACAATCTCAACATCCATAAAAATGGTTGATCATAAAGTTGTTATTGGTATGATAGCATTAGGGATAGAGTGGAAAAACTGGACATGTCATTGGTAATACCTTACATGAAAGAATTGGAAGACTCAAGATCCACAATGAATGTAGGGTATGTGTAGGATTATCATGGAAAAAACAGGCCCTTAAGTGGTAATGGAAATTCAGAAAATCAGAGTTAGGCAGCTTGACGTAGAAATTTGAATAAGTTATCTATAATATTTCAAAAATATGTAAGAATAGAATCTGTAAAAAATTGAATGTAGTTTCTAAAATACTATTATTTAAAAAAAAAAAAATCTATTTGGTGAAAATTTGAAATTTCAATGTAGTATTACTTAAATTTCAAGGAAAAAATAAGAAGTAGGTGTCTGTTTGACCACCCTAAACACAATAAAATGATAATATTTTTGTATAATATTTTATATATTAGTAGAGGACTCATGTCTCGATGTGATGCATATTTTTTTGTAATTTTTTTCTAAGTAAATAATTAATTATGAATTTTTTATTAAAATTTTTAAAAAAGATAAAAAACTGTAATGTCTGACCACCATAACTTGGTCAAAACTTCATGAAATTCAATTTTATTTTTTTAATCCTATAGTATGTGAAGCATAGAATGTACACATGTTTTGGATTTAAAAAATGTGATACCATTTGAAAGCTATAGATTTTTTTCAATCAGCCTATCAAGCAGGACTTTAGTCATAATTCAAATAGAAAATGAATCATAATTATTTATTAAATTCAAAATAAAACATAATTTATATTGGTGGAAAGCTTAGAATCTCCTTTAAAAACCCTTTTCATTTCATCAATTTTGGGTAAAAAAAAGTTGTCAGCCACATGGGTCATCATATCACTTACATATCGCCACTTTTTGGCCCATCATGATCCTGCACATACCTTGCAACAACAATGTAGGATGCCATAAGTCTACAACTACGTCTCACTTAAGTATTGGCAATAGGACACCAAGTCGTGAAGCTCATGTGAGTTTCAAAACACTAAGTGTGCCTACTAGGAGCACTAAATATTCAATTAGACACATCAAAGCACTCATAAACAAAATTTAAATAGCATAAGCATACAAAGAACATAAAAGAAAAGATCTGAGCAAAATTTGAGCCAAAAATAGTAGTACAAAGCCATTCAGGGTGGTTGTGACCTGGATAGGGTTTCAAAAATTGAAAGTTTGACTGTTTAAGGATTTTGGGTCTATGTGCAAATAGGTTTGATAACTTGAATATAATTTTCTAGAATTTGCTCAATTTAAGATGATGTAACTCAAAATGCAATTGTACAACAATGCTGAAAATGTTTGAACAATAAATAATTTTTTTGAATGCAATTTATAGATTTAAAATATGACAATTGGTTAATTCTAATATGCTAAATCTCAAAATTATGATTTTGATGGAATTTTGAAACAAAATAATACATTTTTTCACTTTTTTGAATTATATGAAAGATACTAAATATATACAATGAACAATTTTAGATTTCAATGACCTAATACAGATTAATAGATACAATTGGGATGTAGACCTGAGCTAGAATGACTTAAATTAACCCTAGTACAAACTATAATGCAATATTGTATGTAATTTTTTGAATTTTTTATATCTTTTATGATGTAATAATAAATGCCTAAATGAACAATACAAAACAATGTAATGTAAAACCTAAATCTAGGATCAATTGTTTTATATTTTAGAAGTTATATAATGTTAACATATCAGGTTCACCAAAATGAAATGTTGGAAAAAGGAAAACAACTTTGGAGATTTTCACTCTTAAGGGTTTGTACACCTTTTTGCAATTTCATTAAAATAGGGGGATAAATGTGTAATGGGTGTCACATGATTTGTGAGGGTTTGATGGACTTGGAAAATATATATGATTGATAAGGTACAACCTAAAAGGTGATTCTACCAACCCTTGACCAAATCTAGGATAAATTTAGGGATGAGATGCAATGATTTAACTAGGCTAATGATGTAATTTTTAGTTCTAATGCAAATATAGTAAACACATAAAGTCACAAACAAATTGAAACAATAAAAATGGATAGAGTAGGGCACTCTGCACTTGTGGTATAAATTTGAGTCTATCTTTTGAGGACTAATTCACCCAGGGCATAAGTGTCCTTATAAAGGGATTTTAGATTTTCTTTCGCAATCCTCTAGTGCTAGATCAAATCTTTCTATTTCCACCTACAAATTCATCAGATCATTGTTAGATATTTCTATAAGCAAGTTTCTATGAGTTGTCAAGATGCAGTGTTTTGATTGTAACAATGGATTAATGGTCTTCAAAATTCCTCCAATGCCTTCAAACCTAAAGTCTTCACATTCAAACATAGAGGATGGGTTGTGCCATTAGGGGCTTGCCTTAGTCAAACCTCGTGTTAGTGTTTCCACCTCCACAATGGAAATACCAATGATAAAAGGATAAATAATATGAAGGAATGATGAATTCACAAAGTGCTGCAACTCACCACCCTTCAATGGCTTCCTTGAAGGATTGAAATCATACAAATCTCCTCAAGGCTTGATCTTGCTTTCTTGATTTTCTTGAATTGCTTGAGGACCTACAAAGGGTTATCCTTCACAAACAATGATGACATAAAAATACATAAAATAATATATGATTTGACATGATGCTTGGATCTTGAATTGCTATGATAAATCACTAAAAATTTGCTCTTGACTTTGTGAAAAATGCTCTTGACAATAGTTTCCCCAATGATTTCTTAGATGACTCTAAATGATGCAATAATTGGCTATTTATATGCATATTCTATTTTTTTGCAAATTAAATCTCAATGGAAAAATTTGGACTTTTGAATTACAAGTAATAAAGTGCCCACATTGACATATTTGAATTTGGAGCCCAAATAGGGGGACACTTTTCTCCATAGCGCATATGTGTCCTGGCCCTATTTTTTGGAAATTATGGTGTCGGGGGAAAAGTATTAGATGAATCCATTTGTTTTCCACTTGCAATTTATCAATAATTATTAAAAATGGGCCATAAAATGCATAATTTAGGAAATTAGGGGCTCAGTTAGGTCCAATAATTTAAGGGGGAGAAAAATAGTATAAAATTGTCAAGGGTGAAAATTATGATGCTACACAACTATATAAATCACTGTTGGAATCTTAACTTCTCAGATAAGATTTGGTCCAAAATTTTCAAAATATTCTGGAATAATATTCTAGAACCCAAGATTGCATGTTTCAATTGGCTATTTAATATTCAAAAGCTTGCTATTTCTATATCTTCCACTGATGTTTCATATTGTTCTATATGCAAACATCTTGAAATTATTAGACATATTTTTATTAATTATTTCTGCCAAAGAGATTTGGTTGACATTTTTTATTATCTAGTGGGGTAGGGTGATAAAGGGTTGATTAATGCGCAAGAAATTATTATGGGGCATATCAATTGTTTAAACCAATTTTTTAATTTATTCTGGCTTATATTGACTGTTAGCATAATACATATTATTGGTTATATGGAAAGCCCAGAACAAGGATGTGTATTAGGGCACTAGGACCATGCTTATTGGGTCTTTATTAAAGGGACTTATATTTCTGTATGAGCGTGAATTTACACCCCTAACGCAAAATCCCTTTTACCTCCTTGTACTTTAGAAAATATAAGGCGAAGGCTTAATTCCACTTAAGCCCGTTGTCGACATCACACTTGGCACCTATTTTGTGTGTCGGTGGAGGTGTTTCTGTCGGGGACGCCCGTGTGGCACACAAATGTCCGTGTGGTGCACTTATCCCTAACAGATTCCTATGGCTGGATTTTATAGAGATGTTACACTCTCAATTGGGAGTCGAAGTGTAACACTCCTCTTCGGCTGGTCGACCCAAATATGGTCATTTTTCATCCATCTCTTCATAATCTTCACTCTTTCATCCATATCTCTCACCAGAAGAAGTATGGATAGAGTTTTGCAAGATATTGGATTCACTCTCTCCATTTCCATTCATCCATTCAAGATTTGTAGCAGCACGTTTCACTCCATTACAACAATCTACCACTCCATCACTTCGATAGTGCGAGCGCAGGACAAATGCCATCACAACAGAGGCTTGAGTTCCTCATTCACTCCTCCACAAGCCCTGAGTGCTTTGGACGGAGGTGATAAGCTCCTCTCATCTCCTTTATTATCTTTGGTTGAGTAAGCACGTATGGTATTGTAGTGTATTTTATTTACATAGCTTGTATTATTTCTTTATCTCTATTTCTATCGTTCCAAACTTGGCCGTCCATGGAGGTTGAAACACCAAAAATGGCGGTCTAACTAAGGCAGGCCCCTATACAACCCCAACTTTCCCCCTTTTCTCGTGTGCAGGTGGAGAGATCTCAGAGCAAGCTGGTGAGAATATTGTTGTTCGAAATCGTCTTCGTCACCCTTATGGTAATATATTTCCCTGATCATGTTAATCTATACATTTCGTACTTCTTAATATTATTCTGTCATTCTAGAAACTCTTAAACTAGGTTGCTAGTCCTTCCTTAGAGCTTAAACCTTGTTGCTTTGGTTTTTTGGCTGCACGGACGCCAGCGCACCTGCAAAACGCCATCGCATCACGCTGTCGTCCCATAACCATGCTTCTATCCTTAGAAAAAGAGCTACCTAAGATGTAGAGTTTACTATGGAAAGTGACTCATCTAGTCTCCCTTCAACTCTCAGGGTTGCAGAGTGATCAAAGGATACATAATCCTCATCATTCTCATCCCTTCTATCTTAACCATCCTTTAAATTGAGGTAAGTTAGGGCAGCCTTTCCGCTCTTGGCCTTTCATGACCTGGGGCCTTGCAGTGGTTGGTCCCCATCTCTTACATTTTTGGTAAACCAGACATGAACCATTTTGGTTCCATTTTGTGATTTTGAAAGCTCCTTTCCTCATATCATAGGAGTGTTGTAGGTGTGAGGCTCTCACCTCACAACCCAACTTGCAACCCCTATTAGGCGTAGTTAGGAGGTTCCAAAGTATTGCATAACGAAACCTTAATTGGGTCACTACCTTATCTCATAAACCTTAGGAGGCTTTGTAGAAGTACTATTTGGTGTGCGCGATGGCCTCTTTCCTAAATCAACCTATTCCCTCTGCATAGACTATGAGTAGTGGTACTAGCCTAACCTTCACCTCATAAGACCTACTGATGGGCTTCAATAGAGATCCATATCCTCTTTACATTCCTGCAAGGATAAATGGGAATACTATAGCAGGTGTTCTCGTTGATCCGACATCTCAAGTGAATTGCATAAATGATGAGATCATGCTAATTAAATTCCTACATAAGGATGGGTATGATGCACCTGAGAGTACTGTCCGCACACATGATGGACTTTTCATACCTCCTATAGGGAGTATTTTCCTATCGGTCCTCGTTGGACCTAAATCTATGAGCCTTAAGTTTGACATCATCCCAGGGTCTGAAATCTTCAGAGTGAAGCTAGGTATCCCCTAGCTAGTAGCTATGAACACAATTCCATTAGTTATACACAAGTGTCTGAAGTCTATTCATGGAGGTTCGGTACACATTTTCCATGACACCAGTTATAGAACACCTCTTTCACGTGGCAGCTATATCTTAGTTTACTTTTGGTTTGCATCTCTTGGTCCTCTCCTGCCTAGGAAGGACCTCCTACACCTCACATATCAAAACTATAAGAAGGGGCATGCTAGGGAGAAAGTGAGATACCCTCTGTCACCTATGTTGTTTCACATATAGCTTGTCTGAAAGATGATAGAGATGTCTCCAAGGCATGTAGAAGAGAAGCGGTCTCAAGATCCTCCTTGTTCCTCTTCCACTGTTCAACCTGATGCTTCCTCTCACCCTGTTGTAGTACCATTTACTTCTATCTCGCATTTATGAGAGAATACCATGGTGCCCACTTGGCAAAAGGCCAAGCGTCCTACATTTGAGCTTCTTTTCTTACCCACGGAGCCTAGGCCTATTCGGTATGGAAGACAAAAAATCCCCCATGGAGAGTCCTCTATCTCGGCCTCTGTGGCCTCCTACAGTCCCTTTTCCTAAAATAGTGAATGGAAGAGGCCCACCACCAAGGCATTAGAGTCAACTCCTGCGATTTCTGAGCCTACCCCTTCTTCTCCCATTCAGGAGTCTGTCCTTCCAGTAGAAGTAGCTATGGAAGACACTCCCATGGTTGAATAAAATCCTTTTGTCCCTTCGTAGATCTTGACTTCCGGTTCAAAGAGCCATAGAAATCATGTTGCGCATGAGCACAAGTGTCAGTGAAAGGCCCTCCTAGTCTAGCAAGCCTCTTTATAGAAGAAGGAGGAGGAGAAGATTGCACCTATTGCAACGTCCTCCCCTTTCCCTCCTTCCATCTCTAAATATCTTCCAGCTCCCGTTGTGAGCATAAATGCGCCTGGAAAGGTGCAGGTGTTCATCACTTCTTCAAAAAAGCCACCTTTGTTGACTTTCATCCTAGATGTCTCACCTTTCCCAAAGCCCATCGATATGGTGAACACTTCGGTTGTGTCCATTGCGGTTCTTTCGTCTTCTCCCTCAACCCTTCTTGTTTTGTTTGTGGGGAGTTCACCTCCTCCTCCTCTGAAGAAGGTAGAGTGTGGCCTTTTAAGCAATGGAGGACGTAAGAAGAGCCCACCTTCTCTGAAAGGTGGCCCCAAGTTAACTTGTTCTATCCTAGTAATGGAACCAGTCCAAACCTCCCTCGAGTTTGTTATCGCTCCCGAGTCTCTCGGTGAGGCCAATGGTGAACCTTAGGTATAAACTCCTCCATCCACTGAGGTGAAGCATGACACTCCTATTAAGTGTATGTTTAACTTGGTGGATGAAGTTCTGGCCTTATCAGCGATATTTGCGAGGTCATTGACCTTGGACCCACAAGAGCTGAGCGACAGAGACCTCATTGGTCCCTCTGCCTTGGCCCTTGTTGCGGGAGGATCAAAATCTCCTCCCCTTAACATTACACCACTACAGGATCATTATCCTTTTCCCTATGATGATCTAGAGTGGGAAGCTGATGACCTCTTAGTTGAACAGTGTTAGGGGGAGACCCTCTCCTTGATCTTTAGATTAGATGAGTGTGTGTTGTGATGTGTTCTAGCATAATCATGTTATATGTTCCTGGATGACCCTCGCCGCCCCTATCGGTGCTTGGATACAGGCATGGTGTTTGTTTTGTAATCCTTCTTCTATATGTATCTCTATTCTTCCATGTTTGTGATTGAATTTCAGTAAGTTGGGGACGATGCAAAGCATCAGGAGCATTTAGGCCTCCTTCCATGTTGACCCAATTTTTTTATTCACTTTGTCTTTCATGCATTCTTCCTGATCTAGTTGGGGATTGATGATCCTTCGCCTCTTGCCATGGTTACCTAATATATATAAATAAAGGAAAATCTGACCCCGCGAAACCAGATCCCCTGTGCCCTTTGTGTGTGATCTATTTTCTTTTACTTTTCTCTTTATATTTCTCTCGTCTTTGCTTGAGTTTTCCCTTTCATTTGAGATAATTCCTTTTCTACATCACTTAGTATTTAGAAAACATATTCGTTGCCGAATGAGTATTTTCTTGAACATCCCTCACACACTCTTTGTAAGAATTACATTCTCAACTTGAAAACCTAGCGGAATATGTTTCCTTCATCATGGGTTCCTAAAAAAGGACTTGGAAACCCTCCTTCAAATTGGGAACCTTCTTAGTCTTCCCCTCATGTGGGCGCATCTCCTTCCTTTCAAATTTCTTGATGAAGTGAACATCTTTCAAAAGGATTCCTTTGTGATGAATCAATTTGAGAAGGAAGAGGTAGATTTTGAATAGTGTGTCCCTTGAGTGAACCCCTCCTTTTCACATTGGGTTCCCAAGGGACCCCTTTAAAAAATCTTAACAATTTCTATCACATCTAGCTTGGGGGCAACCTGACTAGACCGACTTCACACCTTGATGTCTAGTTTGGGGACAGTCTGACTAGACCGTCCTTGCATCCTTACATCTATCTTGGGGGAAACCCGACTAGACTTCACCTTTCAAACAACGCATCCCTTGAGTGGACCCTCCTTCCTTTTGAAGGGTGCCCAAGGGACCCCTTTGAAAGTCCTACAACTTAGCGATGGTCTGCGTGACTTTTCGTTCACTAGCCGGCGCGACCGCTTCTTGATGTGTTCTATCTGTGGGTAAACATTTCACCATCTCTGACTCTAAAAGAGTCCCCTTTACTCAGTCTCCCTCATGTGAGAGTTCTTGGGGGATACCTACATGGCAAGTCTGTGGGTTTGTAAGGTGTTTTAATTGGTCTCCCTCATGTGAGAGTTCTTGGGGGATACCTTCCTTATAGGTCCATGGATCTATAAGGTGCTTTCCCTGGTTTCCTTCATGTGAGAGTTCTTGAAGGATAACCCCCCTTGCGGGACCCTGAGCCTATGAGACATCTTTTGTGTTCTTCAACTTTGTAGTTCTATGGAACTATGAATTCCTTTCTTGTGCTTCCGGGTTTTCTAGACCGTGCTCTGATTCCTCGTCAGTTCAGGTATACATCTCTTACTCTATTACTTTATTACTGCTCTACTTTACCGAAGCACTCATCATTACTCATGCTCGCTAAAGTGGGGGCAACATGTATGAGCATGAATTTTCACCTCTAGTGCAAATTACATTTTACCCCCTTGTATTTTAGAAAACCTAAGGCAGAGGTTTAATTCCACTTAAGCCCAATGTCCACATCACACTTGGCGCCTGCTTTGTGTGTCGATGGAGGAATTTCTATCAAGGATGCTCATGCTATACGCAGACGTCCGTGTGGTGTGCTTATGTCTGTAGCAGATTCCTATGGCTGGAGTCTGCAGCGACATTACACTCTTGATTGGGAGTCGAAGTGTAATGCTCCTCTTCGGCTAGTCGACTTGAATATGGTTGTTTCTCATCCATCTCTTCATAATATTCCGTCTTTCATCCAAAAATATTGCTATCAGAGTTTTGGACAGAGTGTTGCAAGATATTGGATTCACTCTCTCCATTTCCATTCATCCATTCAAGCTTTGTAGCAACACTTTTCATTCCATTGCAAAAATCTACCACTCCATCACTCCGATAGTGCGAGTGTAGGAAAAATGCCATCATAGCAAAGGCTTGAGTTCCTGTCATTCGCTCCTCCACAAGCCTTGAGTTCTTTGGACAGAGGTGGTAAGCTCCTCTTATCTCCTCTATCATCTTTGGTTGAGTAAGCACATTCTGTATTGTAGTGTCTTTTGTTTATGTAGCTTGTATTATTTCTTTATCTCTATTTCTATCATTGTAAACTTGGCTGTCCATAGAGGTGGAAACACCAAAATGAGGGTCTGATTGAGGCAGGCCCCTATAAAGCCCCAATATTCTTCATTTTTTCGTGTGTAGGTGGAGAGATCTCAGAGCAAGCTGGTGAGAAGACTGTTGTGCGAAATAGTCTTCATCACCCTTGTGGTAATATATTTCCTTTATCACATTAATCTATACATTTTGTACTTCTTAATATTATTCTGTCATTCTGGAAACTCTTAAACTAGGTTGCTAGTCCTTCCTTAGAGCTTAAACCTTGTTTCTTTAGTTTTTTGGCTGCACAGACGCTAGCGCACCTGCGAAACGCCATTGCATCGCCCTGTCATCCCATAATTGTGCTTCTATCCTTAGACAAAGAGCTACTTGAGACATAAAGTTTACTCTGGAAAGTGACTTGTCTGGTCTCCCTTCAACTCTCAGGGTTGTAGAGTGATCAAAGGATACATAATCCTCATCATTCTCATCCCTTCTATCCTAACCATCCTTTAAATTGAGGTAAGTTAGGGCAACCTTTCGCTCTTGGCCTTTCGTGACCTGGGGCGTTGTAGTGGTTAGTCCCCCTCTCTTACAATTTCATTCTATTTTTGTGTAGGTAACTCTAAAGATAGAAAGTGAGAAATAAAATTTTTAGACCATGCTGAAAGAAGGGACAACAACTATCAATATGGAGGACATAAAGTATGGGAGATAGTGGCCTTTCAATAGGGCTAAAGATGTTTGGTATTAGCAAAACTACTGAACATTCCAAAAGAGGTACAATGAAAATCACTCCTCAGAGGTCTTGGAGAATGATTTGAATTTCTAGAGATGCATTTATAGTTGAAGCAATTGACCTGTCACTTAATGACATAGACTCTTTCTATGGTAGCAAAAAATATTGATGTAATTAAAAAGACGATTATAGTCAACATATATATAACAAAGTATAGTTTTGATGTCTCTTTTTATGTAACAATTCAACATAGTCCACTATTTGTAATGATATACAATACTATATAGATAGTATAGTAGACCTTGAGTGGTCTTATAGTATTTCTAGGAAGCTATGACTATTATTCTCTATTGATAACTTTGTACCTTTTTGATATTCAATCTTTAATATAAAAAAGTATATTTACCTTTTAAACCTCTAAATTCACTTTTACTAGCACATTACTTGATTATCACAAGAATATATTAAGTTGGTTAAGTAAAAAATAAAAAAAATAACTTTCAAAAAATTAATAATTAATTAAAAAATTAATAGAATTATTTCATTATGTCTAATATTGAATAAATTTAGGTTATCTTTTGCTTTCCTAAACATAAATTTATATGTCTAACAACTAAAATCAAGTAATACTACCCATACATTAGTGATAAATATTCTTTTCTAAATTAACTAACAAGGTGACTTAAAAATCATATACAATCAAGCTTTTATTTAATGACTATATATAGGAGAGTGTGAAAACAAGGTTAATGACTTTATATATGAGAAAGATTAAGCTTCTTGACATAAATACTAAATTTTACTAATAAGTGCATATCAACTCAAAAGTGTTAAGAGTATACCCTAATTTCACTTGGGGGAGGATTAATATTTTCTTATCATAATAGTTAAAAAATTAAATAAAAATAATAATTAATAATTAAAAATGCTTTTATTTAATGATTATATATAGAAGAGTATGAAAACAAGGTTGATGACTTTATATATAAGAGATAACAAGCTTCTTTGCATAAATATTAAATTTTACTAATAAGTGCATAGCAACTAAAAAGTGTAAAGAATATATCCTAATTTCACTTAGGGGAGGATTAATATTTTCTTATCATAATAATAAAAAAATTAAATAAAAATAATAATTAATAATTAAAAATTCTTTTATTTAATGAATATATAGGAGAGTGTGAAAACAAGGTTAATGACTTTATATATGAGAGAGAGAACAAGCTTCTTTCACATAAATATTAGATTTTACTAAGAAGTGCATAGCAACTAAAAAGTGTGAAGAGTATACCCTAATTTCACTTAGGGGAGGATTAATTTTTTCTTATTTTATCATAATAGTTCAAAAAATTAAATAAAAATAATAATAATTTAAATTTTTTATTCTTTTCTATTGCAACCTGAAATTTTGAAGTTGAGAGATAAAATGCTATTGATTTTTTATAAAAAATAAAATTTTCTTATAATAAAATATAAAAGATTTGAATGTCAAATATTTTATATATGATATAAAATAGTTTATTATAGTTAGTCGATAGGTTACATATAGTGTGACATTTGAGCTTGAAACAAGTCTCACACTTCCAAACCACTATTAAGTTGTTGGAAAGCCTCCAAAATCTCACTTATCACATAAAAGCCATTTATCAATTTGATTGCAACTTTCTTTTTTTCACTTGTATTGCTTTATGCTTTAAATATTTATGCAAATATTTCATAATCAAATAATACTTAATTTCTTTAAGGAAAAAAATCTAGATTTGTTTAAATTTATTTCATTCCATTATTTATAACTTATTATTAACCATTTAGTCCAACCACATGCAATTAGAATTTGCAGCACATCTATGCACATACACATACTTTCTAACATATTAACATACATATAATTTTCTATAGATGTATTCCTTAAATCTCCTTTAGATGCAAGTGCTAGTTAAATAAGAGTTTTATCTCATAATAATATAATTTTTTTTTTTTTTTTCAATAAATCCATTCTTATGAATTAAGACACATACCTTATTGATTTTTTACAAATCCATTCTTATTAATTATGATACATGTTTTATTAATTTTTTAATTCATATACATATTTACTTTATTTCTTTTGTTGCCACACATTTATTATAAATCATACTAAACAACTAATTAATTTTTTTTCTCTTTATTTAATATATTATAGATTGTTACTCCAAAGACTGCTAAAACCACCATTGATTAGACCATATAATTTTAAATTGATCATAATTTTAATCTTTTTTTCTTTTTTTTTAATAATTTTTTGAGATCTCAAGAATGAATAGAACACATTTTCTGATATTTTAGAGAGGGTGGAGAGACTAAACCACCTACAACAGAATGAACCTTCCCCAACTTTATTGATCTATATTATTCAGTATATTTTGAACCGAACCTTCAGACACAGAACCTAGTTTTCTCAATCAATACCCACATCGTACACAGAACAACGCCATCTAAAAACATTCAGTAAACGAATAGCCAGTCATCCAACACATTTAAAGGAAGAGACAGCCAAGGGATATTTATAAGTTTGTGCATAAATGAATGACACGGAGCCTCCGGCCTCTATCGGATCCCCATTATTGACAAGGCAGTCGTTGTAGCTTAAACGTTTGAATATTGTTGGATTTATCTCTACTCCAGAGCTGAACCATCCTCAGATAAGATGGATCTCTGCTATTGAGCACCCTCTTACGCACGCATTCAGAATATGTACAGACCATGTGGGAGTTCCATTTGACAGGGAGCTGCCGGGGCCCTGAGTCACTGTTATTTCCTTTTTATTGCACGCTTGCCCTGTACATGCTCTCACACAAACAAAAATAATTGATTTCTGATACTGTTATCAAACAAAAACTTTATTTCTTCTTACTATGCAAACCTAAAAATGGTTTCCCAGCTACGTTTAAACTGCAAATGGGTATATGAATTTGAGACCTGAGACGTCGCTGAAGAATATGCAGAGGGCAAAGAAGGCCGAGGCAGTGATCAAGTACGTCCTCATTGTAACTGCAAACGTTTTGCATGTACATAATGCGTTCATCTCCACCGGTATAATGTTATATCATACTCAAGATTAATTATTTTCATTATTTCATTTCTTTGTAAAAACAAATCACAAGCTATATTTAGACAGTAGGTTGACATACAAATATTTATGCCGAGATAATTCAGTGGATGTTATACATTTTCGGGATAGTGTAGAATAGAAGGTTTTCAGTGTTTATCATGTTGCAAATTTCGTTTAGGGATAATAACTTCTTGTTTTTTTGGTTCTATATATTTCAGGGATAGAGTAGAATAGAATAGGAGGTTGTTATAGCTTATGAGTTTAAAAATAGTAAAAGAATAAAATATAATTAAAAAGGATAGACAATTGAAAATAAGATATCTTAAAAAGGATAGACAAAGAAATTAGGTCTCGATAACTAGGTCTAATAAGGTGCCTAAGCTCAAAGAAATCTCTCATAAAGTGGAGAAAGAAAAAAAATCTATTGGGAGAAAACTCCCCCCTTTAAAGAGAAAAGAAAATGAGTCATTGTAGAAGAATGAGAAGAATAAAACCTCATATGAGGAAAAGGTTCCCCCCATAAGAGAAAAGAAGAAGAAAGACTATGCAGCCCTCCTAAATGTAGAGTCTCTTGAAATGATGGTATATTCTTGACATTGAATGTTGAAGATGATGCAATCTCATTGAATAAAATTCTTCCCATTAGAAAGAAATAGAATCATAGAAGTATGGAAGCTATCATCCCATTCCTAAAAGGAATATGTAGGAACAAAGCTCAAAAAGAATGTAGTCTTCAAACTCAACTCATGTGTCTCCATGTTCATGTCAAAAGATGTCACTACCAAATCATGTGTTCTTGGTCATCATTATGAAGATGAAAATTGATGAAGATGAAAATTTAGAATCTACTAGAAATAGATGTAAAAAATAATCCAAAGACAAGGATAGCTCCAGATATTGTTCAAAAGTGTCCATCCTTAGGCCAAACTATGATAAGTGATCATGTGGAAAAATAACTAGAGGGACAAAATAATGAATGCCCATAACATCTGAAGAAGTGGATGCAACAACATAGAGCTAACATCAAAGGTAATTCATTCAATTATTGCCTTCATATATATTCTTGTTTGTATTGCATACTTTCTTTCTTTCTAGATTTTGTAGTGTTTGATTGTTCATCCTTCATGGCCTGATGAAGTGCCATCATTCTTCCAAAATATCTCAGCTCTCACAATTATTATTATGATGTTTGGAATTTACCAATAATTTTACTTAAAATATGTCAAAAATATTATTATATAAGAATTGGTTTTGTTATTTTGTTTTTTTATATATACACATATACATAAATGTTAATTCTAATTGACAATTATTTTAATTTTTCTATATTTATTTGACTTTTAATTTCATTTTTTGAAAGCCATTAGACTATAGAAAAATATTTGTAATTGATTTTTAAAATAAAGTGATGAATCTTCTAGGATGTTCCAAAGCTAATTTACTAGCTAATTATTTGGCTTTACCTATGCAATAAAAAATGATTTAGTTAGCTTTTTTGAAATAACAGTGGAAAGGATTCAAAGAAAATTAATTCATTTGCAAGGAAAATTGTTAAGGCTAGAATTTTTCCATAATAATTTTTTTATTTCCTCTATGTTTTTTAATCCATTTTAAAGATTCCTCTCTCTATAGCCAAGAAAATAAAGTAGCTTTATGGAAGAGAAAAAATGATTAGCTTTTGATCATTGGAAAATTGTTCACCAATATTCTAGAGGTGTTTGTAAAATCTTGATTTGTATATAAATAGTAAAACAAATTACAACAATTTGGTAATTCTTTTGGTATATGTTGATGATTTGGTAGTCAAAGAAAGTGGCAATGATTTGATTGGATGTGTGAAACAATATTTATGACCTTTTCTTGTCACAAATAAAGTATATGAGAGAAGGAAGTATTTTATTGTTATAAAGAAAGTATGCAATGGCAACATAGACTGTATTGAGCTATGGATGAATTCAACAAGTGTAAGAAGGTTGATAAAAATCTTGATATATCTTAGCTTTACTAGACTGGATCTAAGATTTACAGTTGACTCTCCAAATTTAGGAATTCACCTAGGTGACTCACTAGAAACAACTAAAGAGTGCTCAAATTGCCTCTACTACTATCCAATAACAAGGAAAAAATATTTCACTATAAAAACTTGCTAACTTAACAATATATGAAAATAACTACACTTGACCTATAATTTACAAACATGGTCATATTCAATTTGGATTATCTACATCAAGTTGTGATAAACTGATGAGCTTCTCAATAAAATAACTAACAAAAACTATCAATAGTTTCCAAGATTTCTTTAGTGGGATAAGAAAAATGTTTCAGTTTATCCTTTATAGTTTTTTTGAAATGTAGCTCATAAAGGAGGTGCCTTAACTGCTTAAAATTATAAATAAAATTGAAGGTAGTTGGTTCATATATTTTCTCACTGAGCAACTTGGCATCAGACTCATTGGGAACACTAGGAGGAAGTAAGTGGAGTTCAATCAACCAATCTCCTATGACAAGGACTATAGTTAAATTGATACAATAGGTCCCCACTTCTCATGCACCTTACCAAAACAACATGCATATCACTCCCCAAGATTACCTGATCACAAATCCTATGTATTAACATAATCACTTGTATGAGAAAGTATAATAGATTGGCATTTCGTTAACAGGTGCCTTAGAAAGACTTCTGATGATAAGGTGAAGAAGCTCTTTAGTTTTTGGTGTGCAGATGCTGGAGACATACATAATTGCAAATTAGTACTTCACAGTCAATAATTGACTAATAGTACGATGTATGTAGCTATTTTATAATAGCTTCAACATGGCATTCTACAGACATCAGATGCTCGCCACAACACAATGGAAACAAAAAACAATGTATACAAACTATGAGAATAATATTTTCAAATCAATTTGTTCCAAGAGTAAAGAGGCTCCCCAATCCCATAATGGTTAATATTTATTATAATTATCTCCATTGATTATTTTTAACAAATTGTGACATAATTTCATCCCTCATTTTCTTTTGTGTTTTATATGGACTGTTATCAAATTTTTACCACGGCTCAAATTGAGAGAAGCTGATTGATTAAGGTTCATATTAAGGTGAAGAGTTTCATTTTATTTCTGCAAGTGCTATAACCATTACATACATTTAAATTTTTAGTTGTTTATATGCAATGTGTTTTAGTTTGTTGATTATCATTTATAGCATTAAGTATTGTTTTAAACGAAAAATAAATGCTTTCATTCTGATGTTCATTCACATTGTTTCATACATTGTTAACAAAAGAAAAATACATAATTGAACAAGTATTTTATAAATGTTGTTTTGTATTCATTTGATAAAAGAAGGACCAAGAATCCCACACAAGCCATGGGAGTAGTTGAAACAATGAGTCAAAAGGAGTATCCTACACTATAGAAGATAGAAGGAAGAAAGAACATGTAAAAAGGAGCATAATTGTCATTTCCTAATGGTGGTTTCAAATTTCCATCGGAATGGTGTATCCTTCCTTGATCCCGTGCTCCAAAATAAACCTGCAAGTGATTTCAAAAGTTTGTTAGAGCTCAGACTATACACCTCCCTACATGATCCGTCAACAATAATGTAGAATACCGCTTTTGATACATTGAAATCAACAAAGAAAAGATGAGTGCAAGTGGATCCAAAGAAGGAAACATCATGAGAAACTTAATTATTGTTTTTAATCTAACACTGTTTGTTTCCTGTGCAGGTATAGGACAAGTCATGCTGTTGTTTTTTTTTGAATATCATAAAGCATGTGGTGTAAAACGGGCTCCCACAAGGGTTGAGACTCGACATGTTGTTCCTCAACATTTTTATTTTATAATTATTGTTTATGCGTTAGGAAAAAAATTGAATGTCTTTAGGCTTAGATATTATTATTTTTATTTGATTTTATAGAAATCAAATATAGAGACTTGCATAGGTATCTTTCATATATTTTATTTTTATGATTTTTTGAAGAAAAATAATTTGTAATAGGAGGATTCGATATGACTATTTTTGCGAATATTTGTCATAAATCTTGAATTGCAAAAATCATAAGATGATGAGAGGCTTGTTTTGTATTTTAAAATTGCAAGTATTGTAAATAAAAGATAAAGCAATATCTTTATAAATTACTTTGATTTCTTTGTATTTTAAGCAGTTTTAAAGAATAGCATAGAAAACATGGCCCATATCTTTGGTTTTCATTTTTCTGGGCGAATTGGAGAAAGGGGAGCAAAAAAAAGTTTCCATTTTCAGTTGCCAGCCAAGTTGTTCCTAATTTAGAGGCTTTTCTGGATGGATCCTTTGAAGATAAGGTATTTCTATCTTTTTAGAGATTTTTGGAGCTACTTGGTATCATCTTTTGGAGCCTTTTTCCTGAGCTAAAAAATGTAGAATGGATTTCTTTTCTAGAGAAGCAATGGGCCTGGTTTTTTCTATCTTTGCATTGTTGTATCTTTGCATTGTTGAGGTCACATAATGCCTATAAGTTTGAGAAATTCTAATTTCTCAAGGGGGTTCAAATATCAGTTTCTTTCTCTCACACATATTCTAAGAGCTTGTAAACTCCTTTTGTACTCATATTTTGAGAGTTCTCACTCCTTCATCTAATAAAAGCAACATAATATCCTTCCTTATTTCTTGTTTTATGCTTTACAATGATGATCAGATGTGATTTGTGATTAAATTTGTGGATCCTTTTTGTGTCTCATTGTTATAGAGTGTTTTGCAGGAGCTGTATTTGAGTCAGGTTGTGTCTTGTGTTCATTTTTGAACCTTTGCACAAATCACTATTGAGTCAGATGCATTATGAGTTTGTGAGAGTTAGGTTTTAAGGAGGTGTTGTGAGTGAGTTAATTATCAGAATCTCTCTAATGTTGGTTAATCATCATAGGTTATAGGATTTTGATTATAGTATATTTCTCCAACTCTTTCCTCTGCAAGCCATTAGAGTAGGTGATTCATCAACGGGGAAGTCAGACTTCTCTAGAGATTTGTTCTCATAATGAGTTACCCACAACTCAACAACATTTCCATGTTTCAATAGATTGTTGAACCTTCATGTTCAGTTGGGTGCAAATCTAATTGACAACATGGACTATTATTAAAACTATAGATCATAAATACAATCTTCAATGCATGAGATACAATTCTTGCATAAAATATCTAAGTATAAGTAGTGATTAGATGGAAAATAAGAATTATAACTATTAGATGGATCATAAATGTTATTATGGATTAGCAAGAAGTAATTTGTAGCTGCTTTTTCATCAATTGATGGAAAAGCACAAGGCAATGGAAAATTTGGCATGTGAAACTATGTGTTTTTAGGGTCATAAAAGATAGTTGTATGATTGAGACATCCTACACCCCTCTATTGTGATAATTGAAGCATTTTGAAGCTAGTCATGAACCCCAAGTTTCATGCAAGGACAAAACACTTTGAGGTCAAGTAACATTTCATCATGGACCAGATGAAGAATGGAGTTATAGATTTGTTTGCTATGTAAAGGAAAAACAACTTAAAGATGTTCCCATTGCACCCTCCTGGAATTCAAAGTTTGAGAAATGCAGAGATGCACTGTTATTAAACACAAAATACATAAAATAACATTTATAAATAGTGGTATTGATAATGTTAAATTAGTATGAAACTTAGTTTACACTTGCTAAGGAAGTTAGCATGTGGCTGATTTACTAGCCATTGCCAGAAGAATTTGGTCCTTTTATGTTATGTGCATTGTATTAGATTCAAATCATATATGCTATTTTTGTTGTAGCAGGGCTAGGTGAAGGATTAATTAGCATACTGCCTTTACATACTTAGAGTTCCATTAACACAATTCCATGTGATGAATGGGAAGAGACAAATCATGTGAAAAATACAGAGAAAGCCCTCTCCTGATAAACATCCAAATGCTGCATGACATGGAATAGTTGAAATTAATTTTGTATCAACTAGATTTTTTTTCTAGTTGCCACTCTGTCCTCACTCAACTTGTAATTCAACAAGCTGCAAACAAGCATTAATCCCAAATCAACATTAGGCTTAAATAAATTGATGATATATGAAAGAGAATTTGCTAAAGCAACAAATATCTAAAGCTCTGAACTAGCATACCCATAGATCAAACAAGAAAAATCACAATGAAGACCCTCATCTCGTGATTTGAGCTCATTTGAGAAAGTTAGGCTTGGAAACAAACCCCTTTTCTTCAACTAGAATATTGAGCAAAAGCTGCAAGAATCCTTTCAGAAAAGCTATCGAAGCTATGAAATGAAGAGGGATAATAATTAGAATGGAATGTATATGAAAGAAACCAAAAGTCAAAACAAAAATATAATACATAAACTATCTTTCAATCCAACGAAGAGCCCCATCTGCTTTCTTTGTCACACAAGGAACAGTTTCAATTGCATTGAACAAATGAGCCTCCTATTTGGAGTCTTTGATGTAAGTCTCTAATAAGAGACTATATGTCTTTGAGGAGTATAATTTACATGTCAAACCATCCCTCCATCCAATACCTGCAGCAAACTGTTTGATAAAATCCTTTGGCAGGTATGTATGAAAAATCTAGTAGCATAGACAAGGCAGTGAACTATTTGGAAAATTACCTCAAATAAATTTGGTCTCATGGTTATGGAATGCTATATGGATTGTCATAGCATTCCATCAGCATGAGGCCACATTTCTTTGAGGAATTTTCCCAAACAATTCAATTCCTTGTCCATGGGTTGCATGGCATTCCATCACCAAGAGACCACCTTCCTTTGAGGCATTTAAAAAAAAAATTCACTGGCTTTTCTATACTATTTCTTACTATTTTGCTTTCATAGATTTTTTTCCAAGCATCCATAGCTTGTTCGAAAGCACCTGTTTTAGGATTTTAGCCATAGAAGCAAGGCATTAAACTGTTCAATAAAATTCTTTAATAGACCTGTATGGAAAATATGGTAGCATAGACAAGGCAATGAACTGTTTGGAAAAATGCCTTCAAGAAATGTGGTCTTATGGAATTCCATAAAAAGCAAATGCAATTGGCATCTTCTCATGGAATGCCATAACAAGAAAATACAATTGGAATTTGCTCTTGGTTAATTAAGTTATTTAGCTTATGTAACATTATAGTTTGGGGCTATAACCGAAGGTTTTCTCGCTGGCTCTTTCCTAGGGGTATGCCCTTTTGAGCTAGTTTTTTGTATTATCTACTTATTATTATAAATATTAAATATAGTGGACCTCCACTTTCTCTTAAAAAAAAACATGTTACAGTTTGGGGTTTATTGGTAAGGAACGAGTCCAATAATTGTCCAAACTAGATGCATTTTGGTCACTTGTTTGATTTTTTAGTATTGGATGCAAATGATCTGTAACATTTTTCCAATCATGTTTGATTTTAGTCATATTGGATTTTGTATGAACCAATTCTATCACTATAACATGTAAATCTACACAATGGGTTCTTTGGTAATTACTCAGTACAATCTTGGTGTTTCAGGTTGACGATAATAAAGCTTTTGATGATGAGCTTCAAAAGAAACAAGTGACATCTAAAGACACAGGTGACAAGTTTGTTCTAACTGACATTTCGAATACCCCCAAAAAATGCACTAAATCAAACAGACATGAAGTTTTCGCAAAAGGTAAGAGTGCAAAAGAGCCTATTGTGTTGGACGATGACAAAGCTCCATCTGAAAAGCACATGAAAGTGACACCAAAACCCTTAAAGGGAAAGGTGGAGATCAAACAAAAAAATTGAGAAGCAAAATAAGACAAAGAAAGATATAGCATAAAGATGTCGATGAATCATCAGATGCTGTTCCAAATTAATTCAAACTATTTTATAGAGGTAAAAGAAACCCTAGATCGAACAAATTTTAGCATTCCTGAAGTATATTACTTTTATTAAAATCTAAATTTGGTCCTCATTTCTTTCAATAAAAGCTTAAAAACCTCAATGCTAAGAAATTAAAATGCATAAATAGGTACTTCAAGAACTTGAACTTCTTTCATGAAGTGACCAGCCAAATTTTCCAAGACAACCCCATTAGTAGTAGAAATAAATGGTAGAACATGACTAACAAAATGAAATTGGTAGGTGCAAAGCCAGAGTTATCAAGCTTTTCCAGCATCCTCCTTGCTTGTGCCAAAATGGGAGGTTTCAAACATGGAGCATATGGACGTCTATCAGAGCATAATGGAAGATAGAGTTTTGTTAGATGTTATATTTTCAACTACCCTAGTAGACATGCATGTAAAATGAGAAACCAAATACACTGCACATGTAACTGGTTGTGGGCATGTGTCTCTCCGCATGTGCCCACTCTATCTAATCGCCAAGTGTCTGAGCCAGAGTTTGTTTCAAAAATTGTGCACTCTCTTGCCTCGTGAAGTTAGAACCCTACACTGACATGTTGCAGCCATTGATGTAGGCTAATAAGAGCCAACCAAATTTCAAAATAGTTAATAAGTGAGAATATTTACATCTTCGATTATATCTGTTGAATAAAACATCAAAAAATCTGAATCTTGATTGATCATTGAGAAATGCATTAATCACTACTTATGGTTTGAGGAACTGATTGGCTGATAAGCTATTTGTGTGAACTTTGGTCAAAATTTTCATCATCCTTCCTGGTTTTTGAGCTTTTTAGTGTCGGGGAAAAGGTGGTGGATTATTTTTGAAAAAGTGTTTGGTGGCGCATTGATAGAGAAGGCCAATAAAATGGCATCAAAATTAATTGTTGTATAGTATTTTGTGTAGTGGTGAAGGTTGTAAGTAATACCTTCCCTTTAAAATCCTTGGAAAACAAAGTGAATCTCTATGCAATTTTCGATAAGGCATTGCTGGGTGTCGTTCTATGGGTTTACCTTGTTGTTGAAGATAGTTGTGAGTGAGGAGGGAAAGCTTTTGTGAAGGTCCAACTTGTGTAACCATTAGTTGTGGAATTTTTGTATTGTGTTATTTGCATTGGGGCGATGGTTGCAAAAGGAGTAAAAAAGTGTCGGTTGTGATAATTCTTTGATCATTTTTTGCAGGCACTTGAGAAAGGAGTAGAGAGAAAGCAAGCCACAAGAGGTGCATTTGAAGCAAACGTGAAGAGGTGCATATTGAAAAAACCATTTCTCGAGTATTTCAAAAATAGTTTATGTTATTTTCTAAAGGGAACTGTTGATTGTTGTTCTATAGTTTAGGCTATATTGTTTCATTTATGGTTTTCATGTAGTCGCGATGGGTGGAAGGCAACATCGTTTCTTTTTGTGTTGGTTTGTTACTATGAATTCATGTGGCTTTTGTGGGTTTTTTCATCTGGGTCATTGTTGAAATAAATATTATTTACGGTCTTTGTAGTCACAGTGGGTGGAAGACAATATTGTTTGTTTGTGAGTTGGTTTGTTACTCTAAATTCATGTGTTTTTTGTGGGTTTTTTCATCTGGGTCACTGGTGAAACCAATATTGTTCCATTTATGGTTTGCGTTTTGTGGTGAAGGTTTTAAATCTATTTCATGGCGATGGTTGGAACTCAATGAAATAGTCAATTTTATACACTTTATGTTCTTTTGCATAAGGCAGTGTTGATTTTTGTTCTCTAGCTTAGTCTATATTGTTTCCTTTTCGATAAGGGTCTGTTGAAAACAAACTATATATTTTGTTGAAATGAAAATTGTTTGATTTATGGTTCAGCTTTTGTGGAGGTGGTTTTGCATGGGTTTGTTACTGGGATTTTTTGTGTAATGCAGGTTTTCCCATCTAGGTGACTGTTGATACCAATATTGTGTGATTGATGGCTTTCGTTTTGTGGTGATGGTTGCAACTCTCTAGCTTAAACTATAGTGTTTCATTTATGGCTTCAGTTTTGTGTGAATGGTTGCAAAATAGTTAATCTCATGTGTTTTTTTTGAGTTTTTTCATCTGGGTCGCTCTTCAAACCAATATTGATTCATTTATGGTTCGCATTTTGTGGTGAAGGTTTTGAATCGATCTGTTGCTGTGAGATTTTTATGTTTTGTGGGTTTTCCATCCGGGTCACTATTGAAAGCAATATTTTCTCAGGATGGTTGCAACATAATGAAATAGTTAATGTTATACAGTTTTAATTGTTTTTCGTAAGGCAGTGTTGAATGTTGTTCTCTAGCTTAGGGTATATTGTCTCCTTTTCGATAAGGTTCTATTGAATAAAGACTATATAATTTTTTGAAACCAATATTGTTTGATTTATGGTTTGGATTTTGTGGCGATGCTTGTGCATGAGTTTGTTACTGTGATTTTTAGTGTTTTGCAGGTTTTCCCATCTGGGTGACTATTGATATAGATTTTGTTTCATTTATGGCTTTCTTTTTGTGGCGATGGTTCTAATACAATAAAATAGTTAATGATATGCAAGTCATGTTTTGCATAAGACAATGCTCAGTGTTGTTGTCTACCTTGGGCTATATTGTTTCATTTATGACTTTTGTTTAGTGTGAATGATTGGAACATAGTAAAATATTCAATGTTGGAACCTATTTTTAAGCCTTCTAGCTCCCGGATTATGGCCGAGAAAAAGGTGGTGGATTATTTTTTGATTTTTAAATTGAAAGTGTTTGGCGTGCTAATAGAGAAGGACAACGAAATGGAATCAATATTAATTGTTGTATGGTTATGTGTATTTTCAATAGTTTTAAGTAACAACTTCCTTTTAAAGATTTGGAAAACATAGCAAATGTCTGCACAATTTTCAAAATCCATTGGTTTATGGCTATATTGTTTGCTTTCTGATAAGGTGCTGTTGAAAAATAGAATTCCCTAGGATGTTGTTGAAACCATTATTGTTTCATTTAAGGTTTCAGTGTGTATGTCTGTATATTCATTTTTACATGTAGCTTTGAGGTGATGCATTTATCTAAATATAGATGTGTCCTGTTTCTAATATCAATATAGCTATTTGCTTCGTACTCTGATATCTGCATAATTGGTTTTCGCTATTCACAATGTTTATATGTCAAATGTTGTTGAGTCTTGTTCTCTAGCTTTCGCTATACCATTTTGGACTCGAACCCTAGTACAGTAGTATATGTGATAGAATTTACATTGCTATCCATAAGGCATTGTTGAACATTGGTCTATGGCTTTGGCGATATTCTTTCCTTTCTGATAGGGTTCTCTTGGAAAAAAGAATTTCCTAGGTCGCTGTTCAACCCATTATTGTTCTATTTATTGTGTGAGTGTGTATGTTTGCATATGCATTTTCTACATCTATCTTTAAGGTTTTGCATTTATCTATATATAGATATGTGAAGTTTTTTATATGAATATAGTTGTTTACTTCCTATCTGGTGGGATTGCCACATAGTGTTATATCTACACAATTGGTGTTCACTATTTGAATGTTTACATGTATGGGTATGTGTAGGATCATGATGGACCAAAAAGTGGTGATATGTAAGCCATTTGATGGCCCATGTGGCTGACGACTTTTTTTTTACCCAAAATTGATGAAACAAAAAGGGTTTTTAGAGGAGATTCTCAGCTTCCACCAATATAAATTATGCTTTAATTTGAATTTAATAAATAATTATTATTCATTTTCTATTAGAATTATGAATAAAGTCCTAATTGATAAGCTGATTGAAAAACATCTATAACTTTCAAACGGTATCACAGTTTTTGAATCCAAAACATGCGTCACATTCTATGCTTTGTATACTATAGGATTAAAAAGAAAAATATTGAATTTCATGAATTTTTGACCAAGTTAAGGTGGTTAGACATATGAGCTTTTATATTTTTTAAAAGTTGTAATAAAAAATTCATAATTAATTCTTTACTTGGAGAAAAATTATAAAGAAATATGCATCACATTGGGACATGAGTCCTTTACTTATATTTAAAAGCTTATAAAAAAATATTATCATTTTATTGTGGTTAGGGTGGTCAGACAGACACCTACTTCTTATTTTTACCTATAAATTTAAATACTACTGCATTGAAATTTCAAATTTTCACCAAATAGATTTTATTTTTTTAAATAAAGGTCTAGTAGTTTAGAAACTAAATTCAATTTTCTACAGATTCAATTTTTACATTGTTTTGAAATAATATAGATAAGTTATTGAAACTTTTACATCAAGTTGTCTAACTTTGATTTTCTATCTTTTTATTGCCACTTAAGGGCTTGTTTTTTCCACGATGATCCTACACATACCCGTATGTGTGTATATGGTAATTTTTGATAAGGTTTTGTTCAATAAAAAATCTTCTATGTTGTTGTTGAAATGATTATTGTTTCATTTAAAGATTCCTTTTTGTGGTTATTGTTGTAATGCTATACAGTTTAAGTATTTCTCCATATGGCATTGTTGACCATTGTTATCTAGCTTTGGTTATATTGTTTCATGTTTTTTGCATGCAATTAAATAGTGCATGTTATATAGTTTATGTTGTTATCCGTAAGGCATAGTTAGTTGTTGTTCTGTGTCTTTGGCTACATTGTTACATTTTTTATAAGGCGTTGTTCAAACTAGTATTGTTTCATTTTTTCTTTTTGTGTGGTGTTGATGGTTGCAAAGCAATTTAAAAACTGTAAATACTAATATGTGCTAGATAGTGTGACATAGCTATATAGCCATACCACACAAAATAAAACGAGGATCATAGAGAAAAAGTGATACACAACTATAAGCGAAATAACCAATACAAAAGAAAAGAGGTGTGTCTTTTTTGTTATACATTATAAGTTAGTGTCCATTGTCTTAATATATAACCAGTTAAATACATGTGTTTGTTGCTGTGAATTCTTTTGTTAGTAAAGCCAAGTATTTATGGATGTTGTCTACATGTAATTTCACATACATACATATCTTCACACTGTTGAATTAACCAGATACTGAGAGGGGGAGGGGGGGGTGAATCAGTATCCACACAAAATCATTGAACAAACGCTTAAAAATTTATTGCACCATATAAAAGTTTAACATTAAGTTCTAGAACACATGAACACCATATTTTATGTGGAAAACCCAATAAGGGAAAAACCGCGGTGAGGATTAACTCATAGTATATAAAGTTATATAAAAATCGGTAATAAGAGGCTCACTGCCACAAATAGAAGCTCACTACTTACAAGGACTTACTATCCAAAATGGAGGCTCATTGCCTACAAAAAAAAAAACCATAAATTGGCTAACCGCCAAGAGTTGAACTAAGAAAGATACACCACAAGTGTAGATTCAGTTCCTTTGATGCTCAGAATATTTTTTGATCTTCAAACATTATTCGCACTTTTCTCATACATACTTCTTCTTCTCCTTGCATTCACATTTCTTTTTCTTTGTCGCACTTCCACCTTTTTTCATTTTCTAGCTATCTTGTATAAATACTCGATGTAACTGTATGCATTGGTTGGGTCAGCCTAATAGATGCAAAACATATTTCCAAGATGATAACTTTTCGGTCTTCATATAAAAAGTAATTCTATTATGTTATGCAATAGCATGTTGGCCAAGATTAACAAATCAATGCTAAAATTGATCATGTATACACACTTCCAACCGTTATAAACCATTTTCAAAATCTCAGACCATACAGATTATCAGAGGAGATATCCAAACCAACATACCAGAAATACCAGATCAAATACCAGATGAGATAAGCATGATCTTCACACTGCTACCCAGTACCAAACCAACATGGTGACATCAATGACAATATTGAAAAACTTCCAAGAATCTCCCCCTTTGTCATCGATGGCATTATGTCCAAAAAGTCTGATTCAAAATTCTCCAATTTTTTTCCCAAAAATTCAAAACTCCAAATCTCCCCCCCTTTGACATCAATGGCAAAGGGTTCCAAAAAAAAGATAAAACAATGGTGTCATCCAAACTTTGAAGATTTTAATTCAAAATTTCAAAATTTACAGAATTTCAAGTATCCAATTTCTCAAACAAGAAAAACTGTTTTCACCTGGAACACCCTTTTGTACCTTTCCTTGATCACAAGAAGAAATTCGTTCCATTCCAGTACTACTAAATCTATTCTTGCACATACACTATCCAATACAACCAACAATGTGAAGGGGGATGACAAATCTGTGGATGAACATTGTTTCTCATAGTCTTCTGCATCAGTGAATATTCTAGAAAGATGATCTAACCGGATCTCAACAATCTCCTTAAGAAGCGAAAAGGTCTTCACTACGTCATCCCTTTTCCTTTAAGGTCTTCACTACGCCATCCCTTTTCCTCTATACAATGATCAGTTCATCTTGAATGTCACCAATTCTCAACCTTTTCTTCTCTTCTTTGTCCTCAAAATTATCAAATTTCTTCCCAATGTTATTCACTTCAACTTCTATTGCTTCAATTCTACTTTGAAAGTTGTCAACTACAATAGACCACCATAGACAATACTTGTAGATGTCTATCATTTCTTTCATGCATCTCTTTGTCTCTACAATTAGTTTAGATAACCTTTGATTTGCCTTTGAAAACCTCTTTTCAACTAAAGTTTCCAATTTACGTCCTCCTGGACCTTCAAGCAACATCCTTTCTTCAACTCCTTCAATTGAATTTTTAGGTAAAAATTCAAAAACAACAAATACATCAATACCTTTGCAAAGTAGATAATCATCTAACACATCATCAATTTTAAGTCTATCAATGGGCGAAGATGTAGTCCATACATAACCAAATTTCTTCATCTTTCCTTGTATTATCATGGATCAGATGCCTTCCAGATCAGAGGATTCATATTCAACCAAAGATTCTTCTTCTTCTTTCTTTTCTTCAGAGATAGCAATGACATCTTCAGAGACAAATTTTCTTTTCTCCGATTTTGGAGGGGAATCGCTAGTGAATACTTCCAATTCCTTCGTCTCGGATGAAGAACCTTCCTCAAATTGACTTATAATGACCTCACCGAAGCTCATCACATTCTGCAATGATATGTAAAAGTTTTTTTACGCACTTGCTTTATCTTCCAACCTTTCTAAGTGCCCGAATATCTGTTTTGCAATGGGAATTTCAGATTCCCACTCAACATCTTTCTTTTCCAGTAGAGATTTCAAAACATAAATCACCAAACATGTAAGCAAGGATCTGAGATGAAATGGATATCCTTCTCCTAATGTCATTTGTATATTCTCAGTAAGATATTCAAGAATTAACTCACAAAGATCAAATTGCACATTCTCCTTTACCATTTTATGTGCTAGATAAACTATGATGGCTGAAGTAGAGCCTTTGTGATTTTTGAAGAATATTTTATAATAAATTCCATATGCAACATACCTAACCGAGGCATCACCAATAGTGTTTATCAACAGTGCTTGGGGTCCTTGTCGACTTTCATAATTTCCTCCACTTGTATTTTATTGTTTTTCGTCTTGGAAGTTCTCCAACACTACAGAGTCCAACAACTGCTTCAATTGCTTCTCTCGAAATCAGATAGGTTTTTTCCAATATAATGCTGCCATCCTTGAATTTTCTTAGAAGGAATAGGATAAATTATTTTTTGGCAAACCAAGGGAAGTCTCCCCATATATCCAAACCTAGGGTTTGTATGTTTACCAAGTCATTCGATTCCAAACCTAATTTCAATTTCTTTAATTTTTGATGATCGAACTCATCCATCTCAACTCCTTTCAACTTCAGAGGGGTATTAATTTTAGAAATTTCCATTATATCTCTTCAAAATTTTAACAAGAAACTTCATCAGTTACCTTTCCTTTGTTGCTGCAAGATGGGAAATTTTAGTTACCTATATCGAGCAACCACAATGATTTCTTCGAAGGTCTTCAAATTGCTTCAAATATGCTTCAAGAAGGTTCCAAGCACTTCCACAAATTCTTCAAATGTATTTGATGACCAAAATGATTTGCGAGATTACCTTTATATTTCATCATTCTTCACTAATTCACATTAATTGCAAAAAGCTGACAAACTTCTCTTCCATCTACACTGAGAAACCCTAATTTACTCCACAAATAAACAAGCTTGCATCTTTTCTTCTAGTTTCTTTTTCAACACATTTGTCCTATCGTTCTTTACAACATATCTACATGCCAACATCTGACACACATTATTTCTGAAGGTTTAATTGATTTTCTGATAAAGCTGCCCCTAAGACCAAGATAGGTCTGATTCCCAGAGGATTCATCTACACCGAATGAGGGTACAAATGCATTAGTAGATTTTGATCCTTCTTTATTTTCCCATATTTTTTTCATTTACTACTTAAGCTCTTCCTTATCAATCCTTTGCATATTCTCCACCAGAGCAGACTGCTCCTCTTTTCTATTTTTGTATACTTTTGAGATATGTCTTGGTTCTTTGCAATAATAGAAAACTATATTTCTCTAATTTGTCTAATTTCCATTCATCCTTGTTTGGCAATGGTTTGGTTTATGTCCAAACATATTACAGATATAACAATAACCATTGAATGACTAATTTCTATTGAGCTTATTTATCATCACTCGACTAGCTGAGGATCTGCATTCAGTAGCTTTATGTCCTATCTTCTTGCATGCATAATAATGTCCAAAGAAGGGACTAGAAAATTGATTCAACCTACTCCTACACTCAGTTGCCTTATGACCAAACTTCTTACATGAAAAAAAATACCATTGAATGATGAGTACCTTTGTGCATTTGGTTGTCTGACAGGTGGCTTTTTTCTAGAATCTCTTTTTTGCTTTCCTTTTTCTAGAGTGTTCTGATTATTCACTGTATTTGAATTCTACATTTTTTTATCAGCTTCATTTCCTAAGCCACTTTTTTCTTTAGAAGGTTTTTGTCTTGCTATCAATTCATCAAGCTTGGTGGATCTTGTCTTGAAATCTTCTTCATAGAGTTTTTCTTTCTCAACTTTTGTCTTTAGACTCATCACTTCCTATTCAAGCCTACGACAGACATCAAATTTTCTTTGTATCACTATTTTCAAACATTATTCAATTTTCTTCTTTTCATCTATCTTCAATTTCATTCTGGTGTTCTCATCATTTGATTGCTTCAACTCCTCACTCATTTCTCTGTATATTTCCTTGAATTTCTTTAGCTTCTCTTTCAATTTTTTGACACACTCATTTGCTTCATCAAGATTTTCCTTCAATTCTCTATTTTCAATTTAAACCTTGTCTAGATCTTCAAGGTAGTATGACGCTCTTCTTTATCCATTGTTCAATCTATATAATCTCCCTCAAGCTATTAAACTTCTCCAAAGGAACCAAAGATGTGATACAAATTGTTGAGTAAACCAGATACTGGGAGGGGGGTGAATCATTATCCACACAAACTCATTGAATAAACACTTAAAACTTTATTGCACCATATAATAGTTTAAAATTAAGTTCTAGAACACATGAACACCATATTTTACGTGGAAAACCTAATAAGGGAAAAACCACGGTGATGTTTAACTCACAGTATATAAAGTTATATCAAAACTAGTAATAAGAGGCTCACAGCCACAAACAGAAGCTCACTGCTTACAAGGACTTACTGTCCAAAATGGAGGCTCACTTCTTGTAGAAAAAGTAAACATAAATTGGCTAACCGCCAAGAGTTAAACTGACAAAGACACACCACATGTGTAGATTCAGTTCCTTTGATGCTCAAAATATTTGCTGATCTTCAACCACTCTTTGCACTTCACTCATACATACTTCTTCTTCTCCTCACACTCACATTGATTTTTCTTTGTCGCACTTCCACCCTTTTCATTCTCTAGCTATCTTGTATAAATACCTGATGTAATTGTATGCACTGGTTGGGTTGGCCTAATAGATGCAAAACATATTTCCAAGATGATAACTTGTCAGTATTCATATAAAAAGTAATTTTCTTGTGTTATGCAATAGCATGTCAGCCAAGATTATCGAATTGATGCTAAACCCGATCATTTATATGTGCTTCCAACTATTATAAACCATTTTTGAAACCTCAAACCATATAGATTATCGGAGGAGATATCTAGACCAACATACCAAAAATATTGAATCAAATACCAGATGAGATAAGCATGATCTTCACACCGGTACCCAGTACTGGACCAACATGGTGACATCAATGAAAATATTGAAAAACTTCCAACACACAAAGGAAAACAAAAATGAAAGCGTACAATAGATGGAAAAACCTACAGAACATAAAAAAAATTCACATACATATATTGTTCCATTTATGACTTCTGTTTAGTGTGAATGGTTGCAATGCAGTAAAATAGTCAATGTTATGGACTTTATGTTGCTTACCATAGGGTATTATTGACCCCAGTTTTTAAGTCATTTGGCTCCTGGATTTTGGTCAAGAAAAAGGTGGTGGATTGTTTTTTGATTTTTAAATTGAAAGTGTTTTCCATGTCGGTAGAGAAGGGTAGTGAAATGCCATCAGTATTAATTGTTGTATGATTTCTATGTAGTTGCAATGGTTGTAAGTAATATCTTCCTTTCAAATCTTTGGAAAACATAGCGAATGTCTACATAATTTTTGAAAGGCATTGGTTTATGGCTATATTGTTTCCTTTGTGATAGGGTCCTGTTGAATTTTCTTTTCCCTAGGATACTGTTGAAACCATTATTATTAAATTTAAGGTGTCAGTGTGTATGTCTCTATATTCATTATGTACATGTATCTTTGAGGTGATGTTTTTATCTAAATATAGATATGTCTAGTTTTTAATTTCAATATAGCTATTTTCTTCTTGTCTAGGTTTGATTGCCACGCACTCTGATATCTACACAATTGGTATTCACTATTATCAATTTCTATATGCCATTGTTGAGTTTTTTTCTCTAGCTTTGGCTATATCATTTTGTATTCGAAGTGCGGTACAGTAATATCTGTCATATAATTTACGTTGTTGTCCATAAGGAATTGTTGAATGTTGGTATGTAGCTTTGGCAATATTCTTCCCTTCCCGATAGGGTTCTCTTGGAAAAATAATTTCCTAGACCGTTGTTCAGGCCATTATTGTTCTATTTATGGTGTGAGTGTGTATGTTTTCATATGCATTTTCAACATGTATCTTTGAGGTTCTGTGTTTATCTATATACAGATATGTCAATTTTTTTATATCAATATGGTTGTTTGGTTCTTGTCTGGTTGGATTGCCACATAGTGTTATATCTTCACAATTTTTGTTTTCTATTTGAATGTTCATATGTATGGGTGGGTGTGTCTCTTTGTATATGGTCATTTTCAATAAGGTGTTATTCAATACAAAATTTTCTATGTTGTTGAAATGATTATTATGTCATTTAAAGAGTATCTTTTTTGTTACACATTATAAGTTGGCATCACTTTGTGGCAGGGTATATTGTTTGATTTCTGATAAGGTACTATTGATTGTTTCATATTTTGATAAGCTTCTATTGAGAAAACACTATATAATTTATAAAAATGAATATTGTTTAGTTTATGGTTCACATTTTGTGTCTCGAGTATATATGGATGTTGTCTACATGTAATTTTGAGTATATATGGATGTTGTCTACATGTAATTTCACATACATACATATTTGCACACAGGAAAAGAAGAATGAAAGCCTACAACACATGCAAAAACCACTAGAACATATTAAAATTCATAGTGCCAAACCTATTCAAAACCATCACCACAAAAGGTAAACCATAAATGAAACAATAGTTGTTTCAACAAACAATATAGTCTTTTTTAGAGTACAATTAACATGTGTATATATGTGCATCTAATGTTAGATATATATATATATGTGTGTGTGTGTGTGTGTGTGTGTGTGTGTGTTTGTGTGTGTGTGTGTGTGTGTGTGTGTGTGTATTGATGTATCTTTTGTTTTGTAGCTGCATATATATGTATTGCATTTTTTGGATGCATATGTAGGAATCTGTTGCTTCAAAATATATAAATATAAAAAGTATGCGTTAATTTTGTTGCGACTCATTTCTTTTTTATTATGTGCAGATATGTATGTATGTGAAATTAGATGTAGAGAACATTTATATATACTACAAGCGATGTTTATTAAGTGCAATACACATATCTACAACAACCTGTATATTAAGTGCAATAATATACAGGCTGTTGTAGATATGTGTGTTGGCTACATTTAATCTCTCAAATATACATATCTGCACAAGGGTAAAATTATATGGCACATAAAAAAAGAAGGAAAGACAACATGAACTATATAACATTAACTATTTTATTGCGTTGCAACCATTTCCACACAACAGAGGCCATAAATAAAAGAACATTGGTTGCAATAGTGGGCCAGATGGAAAAACTCACAAAACAAAAAAATTCATAGTAACAAACCTTTAGAAAAGGTCATTGTTTTGGATTCCAGCTCTAATAGCAGGAAAAGCCACAAAACAACACCCAACAATGCTTCACTGAAAATTGTGCAATCTTTCGCTATCTTTCCTGGGGTTTAAAATGGTAGGTGTTATTACAACCATCACCCCTACACAAAAACCATACAAAAATTAATGTTGATGCCACAATAGCGAGCTTCTTTGCAACTGTTGCCACTACATGGAAGGCATACCGCAATCAATGTTGATGCCATAATGGTGAGCTCCTGTGAAGGTGTAATCTTGATCAACTATTTTTAAGCTTCTGTGAAGGTGGTTGGAGGTTGTTTTGGTTTTTTTTGCATGGGGTGATGGTTTCAAAAGCAATACATGGAAGCCATACATCGAACAATATTCATATTAACAAACAACATAGTCTTTTGCGAACAACAACTTATCGAAAATTGAAACAACGTAGCCTTGTCAACAACATCTTGTCAAAAATGAAATGATGCACCCTAAACTACAATGCAACAATCAAGAATTCCTTATGGAAATTAGCATAAATTGTATAGTGTTTAGTATTTTTTTGTGTTGCAACCATAGCGACAAAATGGAAGCCATAAATCAGAAATTATTTCCCCCACAAGTACCTTATCGATAATGAACCAATATAGGCAAGGCTAGAGAACAGTGCACATCAATGGCTTGTCAAAAACATGATAAAAAGTATATAAGATTAACTATTTTATTGTGTTGAAGCCATCACCAAAAAACAAGAGATACACACATATCTGCACATAGGGAATAATAGATTCTACTTTAAATGTTATATGGAAGAGTGACGCCACAATTGATCGCAGTGATGGGAAGTGCCTTGTTTTGTTATGTTTCACTTTATTTCTCCTATCTACAGATATGTCTATATGCTATACTAGATGCAAACAATATTGATACATACTGAGACATCCTTGGAATGATAATCCGTATTTTAAGTGTTGTATGGAATATTGATGCCCCCATTGATCATAGTGATGAACAATGCATTTCCCCTATGTACAAATATGTATGTATGTCATAGTGGATGTGCACAATATTGATGCATACTGATTCCTATGTTTACTTAGTTGGGACATTTTTGGAATGACAAAGTGTATTTTAACTGTTATATCAAATAGTGATGCCACCATTGATCGCAGTGATGGACAATGTATGTTCTAGGTTGTTTGTTTTGCAAGAACAAAGACTATTTTCAAAATTATTTACAAAGAGTTTTCTAAATGTACCTTTTTTATATTGTTTGTTTTTGGTCATATTGTTAATGTCTCCACAGAAAATTTGAAAGTTAAAAAAATTGAAATAATTTTTTTTGGAAATGGAGCTCGTCATCCTTTGTTGATTTAATTTAATATATGGCCCTTGTGTTGTTGTTGCAATAGATCTCATGTCCAACGCTCGTCGTTGTAACTCTAACCTTTTTAAGGAGTAGTCCCAACAATGTCGGTGGACTCTAGCTCTCCCCAAGCTACTGAACAACCCTCGGGCGCCAATTGTGTAAGTCTTCTACTTGATTACTTTTTTCTGCTGACAATTGTATTAGCTCTTTGCCATGTGTATCAACCAAACTGTGGAAATGATTTTCTTGGATTGGAGGAACTTGTAGTATATAACCTAACTTATTTATATTTGAGGTTTTTATGTGTCCTTCACCTTTTTGTTTGCTAGACATTTGGGAATAGCCTATGTGTAGCTATTTATTTGTCTTCCATTTTATTGGAGTTGCATATAACTTCATTTTTTGTTATTGTATTTCCTATGTGAGGTTCAATGATAATTTTCATCTATGTTTTGCACAATAATTCTATGATTTAGCTTGAGTGTACCTGTACACATATATATCTAGATTTATAGTTGTTGATAGAAATAATTGCATTTAAATTTATACATACATATATATATATATATATATATATATATATATTCGTACATGCATTGTGAAGTATATGTGTGGATAACTATGTATGTTATGCAGGTCAAGCTATAGCTCTACACTCACTAATTCCTTATTGAAAATAACACAAAGTCTTGAATTACTATGCTAAGTTTTGAATGCAACCTATTATTGCAACCACTGCCCAAATATGCAGTCCATAGATGAAGCAATGTTTCCATCACAAGTTGTTCCAAGTGATGTTTATTTAATTTTATCAGGCAACAAACATATGTATCTAAATTTAAATTTATCTATATTTGTTCTTGCACCTATTGATAGTTCATTGTTCGAATTTTTTTTTTCTAGGTCCTTATTGAAACCATCATTGTTTCAATTAAGGCTTTTATTTTGTGGTGATGGTTACAACACTATATAGTTTACATTATTTTCTACATGGAATTGTTGACTATTGTTTGCTATCTTTGGCTATAACCTGAAGCTATAGAATAAAATTCAACAATGCATGTTTGTAAATAACATAAACTGTTTAGTTGCTTTTGTAACTTTAGTATGTTAAATACTATTGTGGCCATATATGTGCACTATTTTATTGCTTGTTGTGTCTGTATATGTGGAATGTTTTATTTCTTTAAAACTATTGCCGCTACATGTAAACCATAAATGAAATAATATGTTCAAATCTATTTTACAAGAACCAACAATGCATACATATGTGCATCTAACATCAGATATATATGTATATATATATCAGTGTACCTTTTATTTTGGAGCTGCATATATATGTATTGTGTGTGTTGGATGCATATGTAGAAATGTGTTGCTTGGAAAAATATAAACATAAAAAATGTGTGTTTCTTTTCTTGTATATCATTTCTCTTTTGCTGTCTGTAGATATGTATGTATGTGAAATTAGATGTATGCAACATTGATATATACTGCTCACCATGTTTATTGTTTGGGGAATCTGAAATTAAATGCACCATTTTAGTTATTATTTCTTTGAGCCTCACAAAAGGAGTTGTTAGAATGATAGGTTGTATAGTAAGTGTAATAAGGCACATTGATTTCACCAGTGATTAGAGTGGTGGATGATGTATATTCTTGCTCAGGGGTTTGGTGAAAACTGATGAGGCTCCATGAACCAATATGGTAGGGTGGAGAGCAAGCCTCATTTTGTTTTGTTTCATTTTATATTTTTCTATGTGCAAATCTGTGTGTTTTTAACATTTGATGCAGAAAAAATTCATATGTTTTTTAGTCCACCTATGGATATATATGTGTGTTTTCTACATATAACTTTAGATGCATATATATTTGTATGGATATTCTTCTCTAAGTGTATATGTAGAGTCTTTTATTGCTTTCCACCCATTGCCATTACATGGAAATCATAAATGGAATAATATTTCTGTATCTATTCAAGAACAATCAACAATGTGTATATATGTGCAGTTAGCTTTGGAAACATATATATTGATGTATATTTTGTTTTGCAACTCCAAATATATGTATTACATGCGCTGGATATATATGTAGGAATCTATTTCTTGGAAATCTATACACGCAAAAAAGTATGTGTCTCTTTTGTAGTGTTTCATTCCTCTTTTCTCCTTTGTAGATATGTGTGTATGTGAAATTAGATGTAGAAAACATTCATACATACTGCTTGCCATGTCTATTGTTTTTCAAAGATAGTATGTAGACAACATTCATATATACTCCTCACCATGTTTATTTCTTTGCAAAGATAGTTGTTATTTGTTTCATCCTCATAGAAGCATCCTTACAATAATAGGTTTATATTAAGTGTAATTAGGAAGATTAGTTTCACTATCCATCATAGTGGTGGACAATGTTTGTTCTTTATCGGGTGATTTGGTGAGAGCCTATGGGGATCTATGGCCCAATAAGGCAAGGTGGAGAGAAGGCCTTATTTTGTTCTTGCTCATTTTAGTTTCTTTATGTGCAGATATGTATGTTTGTGAAATTAGAGACATACAACATTCATCCCTATGTGTACATATGTATCTATGTGAAATTAAATGCAGACAATATTCATATATAGTCCTTTCTATGCTTATTATTTTCATAAGATAATAATGATTTTTTTTTTTATCTATGGTTTTTGTCCACTAGGAGTGGTTGGAAAGTGGTAAAATAGTCCATGTTATTCACAATAAGTCATTATTGGTTGTTTATGTATGGATTCAAAGATGGTTGTTCTTTGTCTAGGCCTGAATAATGATTTGCTCAATGTTTCATCTAACACTTAATATACAACCTTTCATTGTAACAAAGACTTATTGAGGTTTAAACAGATGACAACTATGCTTCAAGAAGAATATGGACTATTTTATTACTTTGCAAACATTGCCACCATAGAGGAACCATAGATCAATTAATGCTAATGCCAACCAATGTTTAATTTTGTTGGCCTTCTCTACTCATGCGCCAAACTATTTTAATTTAAAGTTCAATAACCATCCGCCACCTTCTTCCTGACTAGAATTCCAACGTCGGAAGGCTAAAAAAATGGGAAGACTGACAAAAATTTTGACCAAAGTTCACACAATAGGGGGGAACCACACATCTGGAGGTTCCCATGAATCTTCCCTTTGATGCCTGTAGTTTTAATATTCTTCTGTTGGATGAGTGTAGAGTATATTTCTCCTACATGTAAATTCCTACAGTTATTTTAATGGTGGCATCAATCTTCCATATGACACTTAAAATACAACGTATCGTTCCAACAATGTACCAACAAAATAAACATGGGGATCACTGTGGATGAATATTTTTGCATCTACTATGACATACATACATATTTTTATGCAAGGAAAATATATTATCTATCACTCCAATCAATGGTGGCATCAAACCAAAAAAATCACAGTAACAAACCTATGCAAAATATAGTCTTTTCTCACTAGTACCTTGTCGAAAATGAAACAATATTTCCTTCTCAACACTCTCTTATTGAAAATCAAACAATATACCCTAAGATAGAGAACAACAATCAAACAATGCACAAATCCTATGCAAAACCATAGCCACAAAACCCATGCAGAACAATAGCCACAAAATGCAAATCATAAACAAAACATTATTGCTTATAAGAAACAATATAGGATTTTCCCAACAATGCCTTATCGATAATTGAAACAGTATAGCCTTTTTGACAACACTCTATCAAAAATGAGACAATATACCCCAAGGTAGACAACAACAATCGACAAAAACTACATGACATTAACAATTTTATTCTATTACAAACATAGCCACAAAACAAAAGACATAAAGAGAAACCCACAAAAAATTGCAATAAGCAAGCCATACAAAATATACTCTTTTCTCAATAGAATCTTTTCAACAATTCAAATAATATAACCTTTTCAACAACACCTTTTCAAAAATGAAACAATATAACCTAATAGGTATCATTGTGTATGAATGTTGTTTGCATCTACTATGACATACATACATATTTGTATGAAGGGAAAATATATTGTCCATCACTCCAATCAATGGTGGCATCAAACAAAAAAATAACTGTAACAAACCTATGCAAAAATATAGTCTTTTCTCAATAGTACCTTGTCAAAAATGAAACAATATTGCCTTCTCAACACTCTGTTGTTGAAAATAAAATAGTATATCCTAAGCTAGAGAAAAAAATCAACAATGCGCAAATCCCATGCAAAACCATAGCCACAAAACCCATGCAGAATGATAGCCAAAAAATGCCAACCATAAACAAAACATTATAGCTTATAAGAAACAATATAGGATTTTCCCAACATCACATTATCAATAATTGAAACAGTATATCCTTTTCAACAAGACTCTATCAAAAATGAGACAATATACCCCTAGCTAGACAACAACAATCAACAAAAACTACATGACATTAACAATCTTAGTTTGTTGCAAACATAGCCACAAAATGGAAGCCATAGAGAGAAACCCACAAAAAATTGCAGTAAGCAAGCCATGCAAAAATATACTATTTTCTCAACAGAACCTTTTCAAAAATTCAAACAATATAGCCTTTTCAACAACACCTTTTCGAAAATGAAACAATATAGCCTTAGGTAGAGAACAATAATCAACAATGCCTAATGGAATCAAACAAGAACTGTATAACATTAAATATTTTACTCCGTTGCAACCATAACCATAAAATGAAATCCATAAATCAAAAAATATTGGTTTCAAGAGCAATCCAGATGGAGAAACCCACAAAACACAAAGATTCATAGTAACATACCCATGAAAAACCATAGCCACAAAACACAAACCATAAATGAATCAATTTTTATTTTTACAAAAACTATAGTCTTTTCTCAGCAACACCTTATAAAAATTTGAAACAATCAACAATGCCTTATTAGAGATTAGACAACATAGCTTGCCACAAACTATGAACAACAATTGAAACAATATCGCTAAGGGTTTTCCCGATAGGCACCTCTTCTCTGTTCCTTCAAACACACCTCTCCCCACTAGATTTTTGCACACTACCTTGTTTCTCAAAGCTTGGAAAAAACTACATCATGTTAACAATTCTATTCCGTTGCAAACATAGCCACAAAATGGAAGTTAGACAGAGAAACCCACAAAAATTCACAGTAAGAAACCCATGCAGAAATATACTCTTTTCTCAATAGAACCTTCTAAAAAATTGAAACAATATAGCCTTGTTTGCATTTGCTATGACATACATAGATATCTGTACATTTGGCAGATACATTGTCCATCACTTCGATCTATAGTGCCATTACCAAGACTTTTGTATTGCTTTTCAAGTCATTGGCCCATGTAAAAAAATAAAATATCCTCCAACCACCTTCACAGGAACTCCACAACGGACGGTCAGACTTGCACCTTCACAGAAGCTCGCCCTCTTGGCATCAACATTAACTATTGTATGGTATCCATGTAGTGGTTATGTTTGTGCCAACACCTACCATTTAAAATGTGAGAAGAGGTGGTGAAAGTCTTTGTAATTTTTAATAAGGCATTGTTGGGTGTTCTTCTGTGGGTTTACCTGCTATCAAAGTTGTGAGCCAGGATTTCGAGCTTCTTTGAAGGTTGAAGTTCAATCACCCTTCCTAACACATGTATCAATATGTATCTATATCTATAGTTTCCCATTCATATATATATATATATATATTTTCTACATCTAATGCCATGCACATACATTTCTACTTGTACTTTTTTAGTCTATATATTTCTAAACAGAAAATTCTTACATATGCATCCAATGCATTGTGTTGGATTGTTTTTGTTGTCATATTTTTTAAGTTTACCTTTTCAGTTATTATTTCTTGTAGCCTCAAAAAGGACTTGTTAGAATGGTAGGTTATATATTAAGTGTGATAAGAAATATTGGTTTCACCATTGATCAAAGAGGTGGACAATGTATGTTCTTGCTTAGGGGTTTGGTGAGAGCCCATGGGGCTCCATGACCCTATATCGTAGGGTGGAGATCAGGCCTTGTTTTGTTGTGTTTCATTTCATATTTTCTATTTATTGTTACCTACATTGTGGGTCTTTGCGTTGGTGTTTGTAAGCACCTTATTGTCTTCATTGTAATATATGGATATGTATATATATTTGTATATATGCATGTGCACTCCAAAGAAAGAAAAGAAAATAGATACCTAGTCAATAGAAATTATAATAAATATCCAGAGTCACAATTATGCATGGTTTTTTAGCATTCAAGGTATTACAACAATTATCTTTGGAGGGTCTTGTATGGAAACTAAAATTGTAGGAAGATCTGACAACAGCAACTTGCACTCAAGTTCAAAGTTAATTCTTACAAATTTGACTATTGTTGTTTTAAGCCTTGTTTCTAAATTATAAGTTTAAGTTTTAATAAGAAGAGTGAAAACAAATATATGAATATTGTCTACATCTAATGCCATGTACACACATTTCAATATGTTCTTTTTTAGTGTGTATATTTCACAACATAAACTTCACAACATAAACTACACAACATTAACTATATGGCTATGTTGCAACCATGACCACTAAATGCATGCCACAAATGAATAAACATCAAGTGTTATTACAACCATTGCCAACACATGCAAACCATACAACAAATAATGTAGATGGAAACTGGTGTTTAATTTCATCGGCCTTCTCTATGCATGCCACAGAAAATCCACCAACCTATTCCCAACGCATGCCAAATGCCTCTGCAACCTTTTTAGTTATTATTTCTTTGAACCTCAAAAAATGAGTTGTTGGAATGATAGGTTGCATAGTAAGTGTGATAAGAAATACTGGTTTCACAATTGATCAAAGTGGTGGACAATGTATGTTCTTGCTGATTTCAAATTTTCTATTCGTTGTTTTGCTACACTTTGGGTCTTTACATTAGTTTTTGCTAGCACTTTATTGTCTTCATCGCAATATATGCATATGTATATGTGTATGTATATATGCATGTGCAATCAAAAAAGAGTATTTTTTTAGATGGAGGCTCCAATGAAGAAAAGCATGATGGATAACCATAAACAGTAGCAACGTTACACTCTCCTTTAAAGAGTGCATTGTACCTTCCATTCATTGGAGTCTCCATCGAAAATGCATTGCATATGCATAGATACATTTACATATACATATGCATATATGTATGCTTTGGTTATTCTCCATAAGGTATTGTTGAAAAAAGAATTGGTGTGTGTATAGGTTTTTATTTTTTATTTTTTTCCCCACATGGTTTTATATTTCCAAGTAGAAAATTCCTACATATGCATCCAATGCATAATGCTGGTTGCGACAACTTGGCTATTATTCCTTTCAGCCTCAAAAAAAGATCTGTTAGAATAATAGGTTCTATATTGATTGTGATAAGCAACATTGGTTTTTCCATTGATCATAGTGGTGGACAATGTGTGTTCTTGCTTGGGGGTTTGATTAGAGCCCATGTGGCTCATGACCCAATATAGTAGGGTGGAGAGCACGTCTTCTTTTGTTGTCTTTCATTTTATATTTTATATTTGTTGTTTAGATACATTGTGAGTCTTTAAGTTGATGTTTGTAAGCACGTTTCTGTCTTCATCATAATATATGTATATGTATATGTATATGTATATATGCATGTACAATCACAAACGTGAAGCTTTTTTAGATGGAGGCTAGAATGAAGGAAGGCACATTCCACAACCGTAGGTACCAGTAGCATTACACTCTTCTTTAAAAAGTGCATCGTACCTTCCATTCATTATAGTCTCCATCGAAACTACATTGCATATTTAGAGATACATTTGTAAATAGATTTGCATATATGTAAGCTTTTGTTGTTGTTGATAAGTCACTATTGGAAAAAGTATTTGTGATGTGCAGGTTTTTTTTTTCTTTTCCTAATCATGGTTCTATATTTCCAAGCAATAAATCCCTTCATATGTATCCAATACATGATGCTAATTGTGGCATCTTGGCTATTATTCCTTCTAGGGCCAAAATAATTATTAGAATGAAAGGTTCTATATTGGTTGTAATAAGCAACATTGGTTTCACCATTGATCATACTAGTGGAAAATGTAAGTTCTTGCTCGGGGGTTTGGTGAGAGCCAATGGGGCTCCATGACCCAATATGGTAGGGTGGAGAGCATGTGTTCCTTTCTTTTGTTTCACTTTATATTACCTATCTATTCATTGGCTGGATTGTTCCTCTTTAAGTTGGAGTTTGCAAGAACTTTTTCATCTTCATTGTGATGTATGTATATGTATTATTTTTCATATGGAATTGTTGAGTCTTGCTATCTACCTTTGGATGTTTCATTCCATATTCAATTAGCTTCACCTATGTACTTATGCCATTTCCCTTTAAGTTGGTGTCTGCAAGAATTTTATTATTTTCCTCATATTATGATTGTAGGGTCTTTAGCCTTGTTCGAGTTCCAGACCTGTAGCAAGTGTGGACTATAAAAAGGCAGCAAAACACCAAAGAAACCAACTTTATTATGTGATCCATAGAGAGTAGATTTGTGTATGTCATCAAGCCAAATAATTGCAACAAAGAGGCACTATAGATCGGAATAACTTGGCCCCGCATGTCCAGAAAAGTGCACTGCAATTGCAGCCAGGTTTGCTCATAGAGCCTACCACCTACTGTTGCCCCGCACCTCCCATGCCTTTCCAACTTCCACACAATCATTGTAGTGATGACGCCTCCACAATATGTCATTGTAGACCTTAGAAAACTCTTCCTGAGCATCCCTTGCCATCCACATCATCAGCTTCCCACCACTCAAGCAACATGTTTGGTGATTCTTTTTACACTGCAATGCAATTCTTCCATCAGTGCATTGATGCTTTGTCTGATTTGAAAATTGGTATTGTTTGCAATAAAAACTACATTGAAATGAGAGTATGAGCATCTAGTGTAGGAATCATGTGTTTGCGTTGTTCTTCTGAAAAGGGCATCCATAGATATAGTTTAGTGAATAAGATGGATCCAGGCCCACAACCTCCTATGCTTACAAAGCTTACTGAAGTTGAAAAAATGTTTATAGCTAGAGTTGCTCCAATTTTTCAGGTGACCCATGCCAAAGGACGACAATACAAATATAGTGGTCATACTATAAGCTTCCCTCAAGACATCATGATCATTGCAACTTTGTTACGACGTCGTCTACATGATCTTGAAGTGGTGATTGTGCGAAGAACTAGCACTCAAGGGATGAACTATGATTTCTATGTTGACAAACATAATGTCATGGTTGCATTAATACACAAAATTGAGAATGAACCATACTATAGTGATGTTGCAATAGATTGTGATGCTTTAAATTTGTTGCCTACTATAAGTACTGACATCTCTAATCTTCTGCACACAATGAAAGAACTAGTACATAACACAACTGAACTAATGGCAACTCCAAAAAGTGTTGTTGATGAGGAAGCTAAGCTTGAAGCCTTTTCATCGTTTATTCCATTGATGCCCAACCCTCCTCGGGAATTGCAGGCAATTAGAGATGCCTTACAGATTAAAGACATTAGTGAAAATACTTTGGCTTGGCTTGAGATAAATTATAGCCCTATCAATGAATATAATATAGAAGGGTTATTAAGCATGGCCTTTACAATCTTGTTCCCCAATGGCACAACAATGACCCTACAATCAAGAAGCGTACAAATTCAATTCCATGAATATGCATTGCACTTGATGAGATACTATGATAATAGATTTGGGAGGCATGTCAGATTTAGATATTACCTTTATTATTTGATAATGAGACATCAAAGCCAACAATCAAATTCAGTTTTTACGAAATCAAACTTGGAGGAAAGGGTCCCAAAGTTAGTTGTTCCTTTGTGAAAATTGCTTCGAGATGCACTGAAAACTCATATAGAGAACTAATTTTTTCACTTTAGTGCATTTTTGTGAGCAACACACTCATATTGGGGCAAGTGTTGTGAAGAGCTTGTAGAGATGATCCACCAGCTTGGTACACTGACTCTCTTCTTCACTTTGAGCTCAAAAAACAAAAAATAGCTTGATTTGCACAAGATAATTAATCCTCATGCCCAGCCGCATATGCCATACTCCTGAAGATGCTTCACTAAAAATGTGGTGCAAAACCCGCACATAACAACCTTTTACATGCACTTAAGGTTCACCATTTTACGTGAAGAGGTTATTGAGAGGATTTTCCAAACAAAGGACTATTGGTATAGGTATGAGTGGAAACACCATAGATCATCACATGTCCATAGTTTCTTGTGGCTTCTAGGTGCCCCAAATATGGACATGTTTGATTGGTCCAACCCACCTGAGCTTCAATAGGAAAAAACCTTCTTTGATCACTTTGTTTCAGCATGGAACCCTCGATCCTTAGATCAGCTAATATCAAGGGTCCACCACTCATCTTTGGAGGACCCATGCTTGCTTAATAGTACATAAGTATCTTGCATGAACCCAATGGTGGATTATGAACAACTGTTAAACATGGTGCAAAGGTATAAAAAGTGTACTCAATACACTTGCCTTAGGAAAAAAGGCCACCAATTACAATGTTGCTACAAATCTCCATGTAATACACAACCATCATCGACATTGGTGATTGATAGTGAATTGAAAAGATCCTATAAGACAAAAAGAAATTATGAGAATGTTAATATCCACAACCTAGAGATGCTTGCAATTCGGGAAGAAAACGTTGATGGCCAACCAGTCTTGTCTAGACAAATTGTCTTGAACTACATTTCCAAATATGCATCAAAGTCTAAAAAAAAATATAAAAGCTATATTGATATCTTGCAAAGGCTTGCAAATACAAATTCCTCTGGAGATAAATTGTTGCTTTCCTATGAAAAAATCATGATGAACTTTGTTGGAGATCATGACATTGTTGCACAAGAAACATGCGGGTGATCCCACAATGCTGGTTTACAATTTCTGCGAGATCCTATTTTTGGCTGAAATCACATATTTTTAGAAAATATAATGATTTAAGCCTTAAAAAGTTCCATTTTAAGGATTCCAATTAAAGAGGTTTTGATCAAACCACCTTAGATAAAAACCCCTTGGATAGATACTCACTAGTTATAAACCATACCAATAATGAAGTCTCCTTTACACCTATCAAAATGCTAATAAAAACCCACTTTTGATTTACCTCTTGGGGGATCAAATGAATTCATTTAATTTATTTTTTAAGTATGCATTCCTTATTATAAGCTTTCCAAAAAGTATAATTTTAAAGAAATTTAATTCAATTATTATATTTATTTCTTATTTCTTGTGAATGTAGGTTTTTCATTGAAAAATTAAGCTCTCTGTTTTGGACATGTGGAAAAATAGAAGATTATCAAAACAAAATTTTTAAAAATATGATTGCACCAGATATTGAAGTCCTTGATCCAACAAAAAAATTAAATTGAATTTTGATACATACAAAAAAAATGTGTTATACGGTTCGTCTATGTCCGAATTGTAATTGGTTTGACTTTGAAACTCGATTAAGGAAAAAATATTCAATAAAACACTATGAAACTAATGGAAGCACTAGATATCATAGTTAAAAATCTAAATTTGAAAAAAAATAGAATTTTATCTTTCATGGAAAAAATTTGTGTTAAACAATGAGCATCACTCGTTAAAAATGGTGTTTACTGAAAAAAACTAGTTTTCAGAGGAGATGGAAAATGAAGTGAAATCTAATTCCATTTTTTTTGAAAAAATAATATTTATAATCCATAGAAAAAATTTCACAAATCACTAGTTTACATCATCTTCAAATTCCTCACGGTTTAGCCGCTATATGTGTCCAAAAGTAAAGATTTAGTTAGAAAAAATTAGTTCAGTGTCCAATTTGGCCAAAAATTGTAAACCAGTATTGTGGGATCACCCATGCCATATGGTGCAAAATCTGCCCCTTGTCATGTCAACTCAACATTTCCTATCTTTGAATGTCAGCTAGCATACATCCCACCATTTGAAAATAGTTGATAGTGGTGACGAGCTTGCAAGTGGCTATATTCATTGTTATATGCACAACTGTATACATATCAAAAAATCACAAAGGTGTAGCCTAGCATCCTCGACCACAACCTACTATCATCATTGTTTACTTGCTATTAAGGATTTCCCCCCTGAGAAAAGTGATACCTTTGAAACATTTTGTTGGTTGGAATTGCTACTATACAAGCCTTTCCAAAATATCAAGGTAGGCATAGGCCTCACGAGAGAAACCATAATACAAAATTGGAGGCTATTTGATGTTGCTGGTTGTGATCCTTGGCATGTCAATAGAGTTATTGCTCCCCACACCAATAAAGAGGAAGGTCATAGGGATACTGATAGTGCATAGTCTATGCCTACGAAAGATGAATGTGAATGTGAGTTGTTTTCTCGGTTTGGTGCTATAAACAATTTTTTCTTTGACCAACTACATCTATTGGGTAGATGAGACTTTGATCTACATCACAAGTGGGATGCACACCATGTTCTAGAAAGTCTACATAGAATTTTTGAACAGTTCATTTCAACAAGTAAGTTGCATATAGTTAAAGACACTCTTTACTCATTGGTAGCGCCTACACTTTGTCATTATAAATCTCCTAAGAAAAGATTGCTCTTAATATCATTGAACAACACCATCTTGGCCCATCTTCATCATCCCCATTGCGTATGATCATTCAAGGAACTTCTAGCACAGGTAAATCGTTCCTTATAGACAAGATCTGAAGAGCACCAAATACATCACCAAATCAGAGAATGAATCCTTAGCTTGCTTTGGTGCCAACGAGACTAGCTGCTTACAATATTTGTGCCTCCAAAGTGCATACAACTCTCCAAATACCAATTAGAGATATGAATCCATTAAAAGGACAGGTATTGACCATATTTTAAGAGGAGTTCAAACATGTTAAGTACATATTAATTGATGAAATAAGCTTCTTGGGGACCAAGTTGTTACTTAAAATAGATAGTCGATTACAACAAGCATTCCCTACTAAACATATGCATCCATTTTATGGTGTCTCTTTTATACTTGTGGGTGACCTAGCATAGCTACCTCTTGTTTTGGATAGGCCTATCTACGCTTCTCACTCCACAACATTGGATCTTTGGCACACTTTTAATATTGTTTTCACGCTTGACACTATCTTCCGCTAGCATGGGAAATCTGATACACAACAACAATTTTGTACACTGCTTTTGAATATTAGAAATTTCCAGGCATCCTAGTTTGATAGGAAATCTCTTGTGAATTGAACAAATTCCATGCTTTTAGCTAAGAAAAAGCAAGAGTTTGATGAAGCTATCCACTTATTCCCAACAATGCTTTAGTAGTAAAATATTCCCGTTGCAATTAGTGTTTTTGAAAGTTCTCAGCAAAACACACTTGATTATGCTCATGATGAAAAAATTTAAGTAGAGCTCTTACTTGCAATTGGCCAGCAAGCAATGTTGACAACAAATCTTTGGGTGGCAGCTAGCTTGGTTAATGAATCATTGGGTTTAGTGAAGGCTATCATATATGCCTAGGGGTTCTAAACCACCTCAAATTCTTAAATATATTGTTGTCCACTTCCCAAACTACATTGGTCCAACATGGGATTAGGACAATCCAAGATCCATCCCCATTCCCCCGATCACATGAGGTAGCCGAGGGAAGCTCCCCTTGACAATGGCTTGGGTGATAACAATACATAAATATCAAGGCTTGACACTAGATAGAGGTACAATAGATATTGGAACTAAAGAAAGGAAAGGACTAACGTTCAAAACTCTCTCTCATGTTAAATAAATAACAAGAATATGCATAGATCCACCTTTCTCTTTTGATAGATACTCTAGGCTGCATTCCAATAAATACAGTGCACTTCGAATCAAGGAAGAGAATCACCTTCAGAAATTGTCTGCATTCCCATCATGATGAAATGTTTCTATTCTTGAAGGTAACTATACCACTTCTCCTTTTCCTTTTCATTTCAATGCATTTAGAATTCCCACTATTCCTAATTTTTCTTCCTTCCCGTTCCCTCCATAATGCATCGAATCAAGGAAGAGAATCACCTTCAACAATTTCCTACATTCCCATCATGATGTAATGTTTCTATTCTTCAAGGTAACTATACCACTTCTCCTTTTCCTTTTCATTTCAATGCATTTAGAATTCCCACTATTCCTAATTTTCCTTCCTCCTTGTTCCCTCCATAATGCAGTTGCAATCACTTCTTCCAAGATAGCCAAGGTTTTATGTCTACAATGATTACTAAGAGAAGTTTCTATTGAATTCTTTCCCTATATTTTCCCTTGCCCCCAACAACAAATGTGGATTCCTTCCATTTTATGGCTTCATCAAATATTATTTATATTTAATTTTTCTCTAACAACCTTCCTCCCCTTTGATCAATGATTCCACTTCTATATCTATCGCCTTTGAACCATTTATGTCTAATTATATCAGATTCTAACAAACTTAGATTGCAAACATTTTTAGCTATAACTGTAGATCTTGACTATTCTTGTTGGCTTCATGCTCACAAGTTTTCCATGATGTCCAAGTTGCATCTACATTCCATTGATATACAAGTTAAGGCTATATCTCCTTTATTCCATCTCTTCTTTCACAACTACATCTGAAATTATTTGTCACAAATGCTACAACTGTATATATTTTTAAAAAATGATAACACTGATTTCAGCTGAACAAAATTACCAGGTACCAAAAGAGAATTATATGCAAGTTATAATTGTACACATATTATCTCCTGCTCTTTGTAGAAGGTATTCCTGCATCTTTTTTATATGACCTCTTCTATTGCAGACTATACATACACATATCCATAATACTAAATAGCTTTCCAATCACATGTTTGTCATAGTGTACAAGCTATGACTACATTCTATTTACATTTAAGGTAAGGCTATATGTCCTTTATTTCATCTTTTATTTCACAATTACATCTCAAATTGTTTGTCATAAACAATACAACTAGACATTTTTTTAAATGTAAAAGACTGATTGCAACTAAATAAAATTTCTAGGTTAATGCTAATGATATGTCCACAATCCATAATGCTTAAATTTGTTGTTACTGGATATTTGATTATGTTTTTGTTTTTGATGGACAAACTCACACACAATCAAATCTCTAGAAACAACACATATTAAGCAAAAATTCTCAAGTGCCGAAACAAATTGGTTTCACCATTGATCATAGTGGTGGGTAATGTATGTTCTAGCTTGAGGGTTTGCTGAAATCCCATGCGGCTGCATGACCCAATATGGTAGGGTGGATAGCAGGCCTTCTTTTCTTTTGTTCTTGCTACATCTCGTTGCACCCACAAGGTATGCCTACATCTTATATTTTTAATGCCTTTTATTGCACATTCATTACATATTATTTGTTATAAATTATATAACTCTTTATTTTCTCTACTTCACATATTGTCTACCAATGACACATATTCATTACACTAAACTTGGCATTCCCTAAAAGGTTTTGCAAACCATACTTGAAACACAATAATTTTGTTTCACATAAGATAGTAATGTCTTAGTGAATGATCTTTTATATTCATAGGTACTATGGATCTTTTCATAGAATTTGATCTTCTATGAGGTCATCCTTACTACAGGTTCAGTTTCCAAATTGCATTATGGGAATTTTGAAGAAGTAATGTTTTGTAAATGACCTTTGACAGTGATTAGAAAAAAAAAATGGATTCAATTTTTTGTAGCAATCTTCAACAAAATTTTGTCAATGCAATTATCTCTTTATTCTTAAGGTTATGCATGGCTTATGTAAATACACCTATTTGACATTTCAATTATACTCCAAGCTTTCACATAATTGTATTAGCTTTTCAAGATACTATATTATCCATTCCTCTGATCAATGGTGGCATCAATGTTGCATATAACACTTAGAATACAATTTTTGCATGGCTTTGCTATTGTGATTTTTTCTCTTTTGTGGGTTTTCCCATCTAGCTCACCGTTGAAACCAATACTATTTAATTTATGTGTTCCATTTTATGGTTGTGGTTGCAGTGAAGTAAAATAGTTAATGTTATACAATTTATCTTAATATATAGTTGCATTTTTAATTTTCTATTGTTGAACACTATATTTTTCCATTGGTTTTCTATTTTTAATTTTTTTGTTGTGAATATTGTTACTGAAACCAATATTCTTTCATTTATGACTTATGTTTTCTAGCTATGCTTGCAATGTAATAAAATAGTTAGTGTTATACAACTTATGTTTCTTTCTATAAGGAATTGTTGATTCTCATTCTCTACCTTAGCCTATATTGTTTTATTTTCCAAAACGTACTCTTGAAAGGGTTTTATTGTTTTAATCTTCTATAATATGTTGTCCAAAAAATACTATATTATTTATTACAACTAGTACTACTACATTTATGCTTCACATTTTGTGGAATGTTCCATACAATAAGTATGCAACACTATGTATCAATCGTGTCTATATCTACTATGGCATACATACATTTCTGCATATAGGGGAAATACATTATCCACCACTACATACAATGTCGGTATGTAACTATTTTGTCTGCATCTGTTATTACATTTATCCAACTATGGACATGCCTTTGTTAGTTACTGCTCCCAATGGTTACATTGATGTTCTATTCTTGATTCATCCTTTGTGTGTAGACGTTGCTTTCATTTGGTGTTCCCCTTTGCCTATCAACTCATTGTTGCATGTCACTACACACAACTACTAGTAATATCCTTATAACAAGGAGTTTATTACAAAAAGGTTTTAAATAAAAATTTGGTAAGGAGAACACAATTAAAAATTGAGATGATAAATGGGTGGATCAAAGTCCTTTGGATTTTAATCAACAATTGGATAAGATAAAAAAATTATTTGATTAATATTTCCGGTCATTATATGAAAGGATATGTGATACAAGATGGAAATAATAGATGATGGGGAATTTAAAGATTTATATAGCTATATATAATGGGCCATACAATTTTTTTTTTGAAGGTATTCAAAGATTCTTTTTATTTATCTATTGTATTGACAAATAATGTTGTTCTTTAGTCTCCTTATCTAACATGTATTTATTCTACTTCATCTATTTATTTATTTCTTACTATTACTAAGTCCATGTTGAATTCAATAGAGAAAAAAATATGGAATTGTAAGTTGAAGTTAATTATTTTGCTAGAAAACTATTCATAATAAGATTCTTACTCGAGTCAATTTTTCTAAAATACAATCCCATCTCCCAAATAGATTCACTTTATTCTACTCACATGAATAAAAATTCTAACATTTTTTCATTCCTCATATTATAGAGGACATTTAGATTTTTTTTTACAACTTCATGTTAATTAAATAATTTCCACTAATCTGAAACCATTTATGCAAAGTTAAATTTCTCCTTATTGAACACACCAGAGTATCAAGAGGGGGGTGAATTAGTATTCTATCAAATCTTAAACCTTTCAGAAGAAAATAAATACTTTAAACACTAGACCACATAAACAAGAACATGAAAGATAATGCACAACACAACACTAGATATATGTGGAAAACCCCATAGGGGGAAAAATACATTGAGAAAACCTACTAGGAGATACTATCCTAATACGACCTCTCAAAATGAACAAAAGTTTCATCTTGTTTTTAGGGCTACAACATAAAGAAGCTACAACTCCTTGATTATAGTTCTAAGGTTACACCAAAGAAAGCTACAACTCCTTGATTTGAGCACACACTCAGAATGATTACAAAATTATAATACTTCTATAATATAAGAAAATAAATCCTAGGTCCTAAATGCAAAGAGCATAGGATGCAAGGCTGGCCTTTTTCCAAGTAACATTAAGATGTAGATCAAAAAGGTGATTAGACTGACTTACCACCTTGAAGGTGAGCCAATCATACCTAAATCTATATCTAATTGAGGAAGCGAATAGATTAGAAATAATTTAGAATGATTAACCTAATTAGACTATGTGCCTTAATATGTAAATTGCAAGATCCCAACAACTAACAAGCTGAAACAACTTAGTTTACTGATGGATCTAAGAAGTGTTAGATGATGTGTACCTACCTAGAAAATATTTTTTCAGCCACTGTAGAAGGACATAGTCGGCCAAGGGCATCTGAGTCCCTGATAGGGGTTCCTGATCAACTTTTGGGGTCCTTTGGTAGTAGATTTGAGACTTTTGTTACCGCTTGAAAAGTTGTTGGAATGCTGCTAGATAATTCAATAAGTGAGTTGCTTTGATTTGACAACATGTAGGGCTTCAAATACAATAATGGATAATTTTTCTTCAAGATTCCTTCAATCCTCTTCAACTTGAGATCTACACATTTAAAAAGAGAGGAAATTTTGAACCATTTTAGGGGCTTGCCTTAGTCAAACCTCGTGTAAGTGTTTCCACTTCCACAATGACAATGATAATGCTATAAATGATAATTGAACAAAAATAATGATGGGATGACAAAGTGTTGTAGATCACCATGCTTCAAAGGATTCCTTGAAGGACTAAGTTCATACAAATCACCTCAAGTATTTGGATCTTTCTTTCTTGAATTCTTGAATGCTTTAGAGACCTACAATAAGGGTTTGCCTTTATAAAATGATGATAACATGATAATATGAACTCAAATTTTACTTTTACATGATGCTTGGATATTGAAGTGCTATAATAAAGCTCTAAAATGATACTCTTGAATGTTCCCAATGTAGGGAAAACTTTAATGGTGAATCTTCACTAATTGGAAAATTTCAGATATTGGCCAAGTCAAAATTGGAAAATTTATTGCACCCAACAAGGTGGCCAAATCACCTATATTTTATGAATTATCAGTTCAATGCATGTCCATTCCCCATCGATTTTTTTATGAGGCATATTTAAGTAAAAAAATCACCATAAATACTATGTGTTTCAAATGGACCAATTAATATTTTTACTTGGAATCTCGGAAGCATGTAATAAAACACCTACATATTCACCAATACTATTAAAAAAAAATTGTATCATGACCCATTTTTCCAATTAATATTTACAAATACTTTCTTGTGAAGACCCATTTCGCCAATTAAAATTTATAAATAGTTTCTTATGAGGACCTATTTCCACAATAACATTAAAAAATAATACATTTGAGGACACTTTTCACCAATTGTTGTGACACCTCCATGCTAATCATAGGGCCATAATCTCCTTGAAAATTACAACGTATCATTCTATAATCATGGGAGATTCGCCCAATTTTTAATATCCCATTTAAAAATCCCATGGAATTCGTAAAATATGGATTGATATAAATATAATCAAAACTGTCATTTATTCTTAAAAATTTTGTTTAGTTCTTGATTCAAAAGTTGGACTTGGAAAATTGCTTGAGGATGAAAGGAACTGTGTATAATGTCACAAATTTTCCTTTTGAAAGGGCACTCACAATCTAGAGGTCCATATGTGAAATAAGAGGGTTGTGCAACATTCCAATCCCAAATGCTTGTAATGGTTGTAGTGGCGGTGGTAGTGGGACAAATAACAATGACACAATGAATATTGAATTTGAGACGTAGGCCGAAGAAAATGAAGACCAAACTCAGAATCAAGATGACTCTTTTAGTTTATCTCAAGTTGACCATCAGTTTCAAGACCTTGACTCCATTTGGGAAATGGAATTGAATTAGCAGTTTTTAGGTATTTATACTGCATTTCATGAATAAGTTTCCATTGTTCCAAATTGTAGTTGATGATATTTTATATTGTAACCATGAAATTGTGAATCATTTCACTTCATGATATTTTATTTTATATTGCACTTCTTGAATCATATTCCAAGCTATAATTGATATTTTATATTGTATTCCATGAAATTGTGATATTTTATATTGTATTCCATGGTATTGAATTTGATATGTGATTTTGCATTATTTTTAAAGAATAACACTTATCACACTACTTGTAAATTCCTATTGCATTTCCATTCACATAATCTTTTATAAATGACTAAAATGATTATTAATCCATTCCTTAAACAAAATCTAACAGTTCAACACCCATAACATAAACACATGATGCGATATGACAACTTATAAATAACTATCAAGATTATTTTGAGTCAGAAGATAGTGAATACAGTATTGGAGAGCAAGATAGGTCAATATTATATTCAAAATTAAAGAAATACACTTAAGCATTTGAGTCATCTTTTGTTATTACATAGAAAAATTACAACATTTCCTAATATCCTATATGTGCTATCAAATAGCTTACAGTAGGCATCCCAAAATATGTTTAAATTTGATTGTCTTTATGATCTAGGTGTTCTATTGATTTGGAATGTGTCATAAGGCTTAGGGTTCTAGTTGTATTGTCGTTCTTATGTCCTAGGGTTTACGTGTGTTCTAAATCCTCTCAAAAACCCTAGGTGTCTTTTCCTTTTACCTACATTCTAATAATCTAATTGAAAGTTGACCGGTTTTTACTCGTTCCCGATCTCTTAAGCCATATCTTATACCTTTGCATCTATTTACTCACTGGATCCTTGAGTCTAGTGTTTTTGGTTGCTTCCCTTAGAATCCTTATAAATCTTGCCTTGTCTTATGTAGGTCATAAAATTCTTTAATTCTTGTTCTTTCCCTAAGTTCGGGTTTTAGTATTCGCTCAATATTATTCATGTTATAAACCTAGGCAGGTAGCCCCTTTTAAGTCATGTAATAAGTGCACGTGCTTATTAAAATCTGTTGTTATGCTTGGTGGGTTCCATTGACTGTGTTTTATTGGTTCCTCTCCACCCCACAAGATTAAATATCAAATTAAGGAGTCAGTGGGATAGCGGGCAAGTGACACCTAGCCACCCTTTTGGTGGGTCCTACCACTGCTGGAAGGCACCGATGACTAAAGGTGTTGAAATTAACGGTTAGTATGGTTTTTGACAAATAAATCTTACTCGTTCCCTGCTTCCTTACTGTCATAAGATGCACATGCTTTAAACCCATAGGGGAAGTGGGGAGGTTGACACGTAGACAATTTCAATGCTTGTGGAGATGGTGGAGCCTGCTGAGTGACATGGAGATAAATCCACATGGTGACAACCATTTGTATTCATATTTTCAAACTTATTTGATCGAATATGAGCCGTATATTGGGCCATCTCACTGTGAGATCGATGGCTAAAATTCAAAGTTCAAGATTGAGGGTAAATGATTCGTATCAACCATTTTGGTTCATGCGAGTGAACCATAATGGCGAATATGACACGTAGCTACCACATTGCCAATTGGTATGTTTTAAAGCCATAAAACTTTCTTTAAAGTATAATTGAAAATTGTTAAAGAATATAACGAATCTAGGGAGTTCTTGTTGAAATTTTCAAGCTCGTTTGACAAGAAGAACTAGGGTTTTCAAGTGTTCACAAAACCAAAAAGTAAAATTGCTATCCTACTTCTTAGTTGTTTAAAAATTTGTTGTAAGTGCTTGTTCTATCATTTTGTCATTAGGGTTTTTGGTTTTGTTGCATTTATTTTAAGGTTTGATGTTAAATTCAAATGATTATCCTATTTAGTCCTATTATTGTCTTGCATCAACCCATGCCCTAGTTGTAAGCTTGCAACTTGCTGAGTAGTAAACTCTAGTTTGCACAAATTCTATTACTATAGCACCCAAAGTCAAAGCATTCGTGCAAAAAGACTAATCTTCTGAGTCAAAGCCTGTTGTGAGACCTCTGTCTTAGAACTTAACTGAACAATTGGTATCTTCAACCTCTGAGAAATCAAAAGGACAACATATGTACTTTGGCCCTAGAACTAAATTTGGCATCACTGATTATTATTGTACAATACAATATATTGTCCTACTGTACTTTGGATGGAGTCTTTTCCAGGAATGGTTTGGAAATAGGAATTCTAGTATCCCTTTCTATAACCCCTAGGGGTTGGACATGAGTAAATTGGTTGTACCCAACATGTTCATCGGTGATCCCACAGTAGTGGTTTACAATTTTCGGCCAAAGTGGACACTAAAATTATTATGTTTAACTAAATCTTCACATTCGGGCACATATAGCGGCTAAACCGTGAGGAATTTGAAGATGATACAAACGAGAGTCTCATTAAATTTTATCTATAGAGTCTAAAAATATTTTTTTCAAATTTTTTGGAATCATATTGAACTTCTTTTTCCATCTCCCACAAAAAGTAGTTTTTTCAGAAAACAACATTTTTAAAAAGTGACCCACATCGTATAATGCATAACTTTTTTTCCATGAAGGATAAAATTCTAATTCTTTCAAATTTAGATTTGTAACTCTGATATCTAGTGCTTCCACTTGGTTAGATAGTTTTTTATTGAATATTTTTTCTTTAATCAATTTTCAAAGTCAAACCAATTACAATTCAAACATAGTGCGACTGTATAACGCGTAACGTTTTTGTATATATCAAAATTAAATTTTATTTTTTGTTGGATCAAGGACTTCAATATCTGGTGCACTCATATTTTTCAATTTTTTTTTTGATAATCTAGTATTTTTCCACATGTGTAGAACAAAGACCTTCATTTTTGATGAAAAACCTATGTTTAATAAAATTAGAAAAACAAATACATAATAAAACCAAAACATATTAAAATCATATTCGTTGGATAGCTCATTACGGGGAATACCATAATCATTTGAAGTAAATTTTAAATGAATTCATTTGATCCCCCAAAATTTAAATCAAAAGTGATTTTTTATCAATATTTTGATAGGTGTAAAGGAGACTCATTTATAGGTATGGTTTAAAACTAGCGAGGTTCTATCCAAGGGGGTTTGATCTAAGGTGGTTTGATCAAAGCCTCTTCAATTGGAATCATTAAAATGTAACTTTTAAAGGTGTAAATCATTATATTTTCTAAAAATATGTGATTTCAGCAAAAATCAATTCCTCTCAAAAATTGTAAACCAACTTTGTGGGATCACCCTCATAGATGTTGTTCTTCTCAAAGGAATTTCTATGAACTATGACCCCCGGGTTAGGGTTATTAGAGCTCATGATGGACAAAATCTGGTATGGGTTAATAAGGAAGAATTTGCATATGTGTTCAATTTCAACACTTGGAGCAATGACATGGTTAAGATTGATGATCATATGTTGAGGGAGGAATACAAAAGGGTAAAACACAACTTCTGGGTGTTGGTGTTGAATAAAATTTTGATATTAGTGGGGGAGGGAATCAAAAAAAGAAAGACTACTTTGGGACCCTCTAATGTTGAGCCCTTCCCTATTAAGTATTTCCAACCATATTTTCAGAATACCTTTTACTCCCTTTGCCAAATTCTAGGGGTTGATCTTGGCTCTAGCATGCTAATGACCCATATGTACATGGCTATGAGTATTTAATACCTTAACATAAATACCTTATATTATTTTTCCACCTATATAGCAGAGGAAATTTGAACAAATGATTGGTGGCCTTGAAGGGTGGGAAATTTGGTGTCATATTTTGGTGGTTTTCACTCTTTATGCATATATTTCTTTTCAAAGGTGTAGAGTATTTTGGTTGAGAGATGGAACTTCAAAGGGTTGTTGATGGTATTGAGATGTCAGTGCACTCAAGGACCCCTATATTGGATAGCAATGAACAAAATATTGATTATGTGACTACTAAAAATCCTTTTTCCACCAAATTGAGATAGACTCTAATGGTGTATGTACTTAGGATCCCCAAGGAGTTACATGATTTTTTGAGGCCAGCTGAAAGGAGGCCTGATTTGAATATTTCTCACAACTAGGGGGATGTAATTCCTTATAAAAATTGTATATTTCTAAGGGTATTTGGCACACAATTGACACCCCACATACTCCCCAGGGACATGCCTCTGAGGATTGGGTTTTTGGAGATGATGTGGAAACTAGGGAATTTAAATGGTTTCTTCCTTGGGTGAGAAGCGAAAGGGAACTTTCTTCCCTACATACACTATTTTTTTTTATTTTGTCATGATTACACATGGATGGAGAAATATTGTCGAGCACTATCTTAGTCATTACAGTATGAATATTTTTGCATACAAGACATATGACCTTGAGGGATTCATAGTTTTGTTAATGAAGAGAAATAGAGGAGGTCAGTGTGTTCACACCCACACTATGCTTGATAACCTCATTAAAAATATTTTTAATCTTTATGTCCAAATTGAAAGAATGAAGAAGGGGTGTTTTTTGTGAATTTAGAAAGATAAATTAAGGTTAAGGAGCCTGATTTTAAAGATTTGTTAGATATTAGTGACCCAATTTTAAATATTGAAGTTGTGATATAGAATTTTGACAAAGTAGTGGAAATATTAAAGGAGATAAAAGTTGTGCAAGATAAGGGGAAGGCCCCTATGATGGAGGGAGATTCAGTTGTGCAGCCTTCCAAGAAGGTGCACATATATTCAAGGAGGAAAGGCATAATGAGGGTGCAAAAAATAGTTTCTACTCCTGCACAATCTTGAGAGTGAAAAGTGCATTCACCATAGTAGCAACTACCTTCGTTGTGACTGCAACATTCTTCTACCCCTGAAATAATTGAATTTGATTCTCTAATTAGAGAATCATCCCCTCCAAGGGAGCCATGTCGATCAATAAAGAAGCAAAAGGTTGAAGCTTCTGGTCTAGTTGACTATCCTACAGAGGAGTCACATGATGAAATTGCTATAACATATGAGGAAATAATGCAGGGAATGTCTTCTCCTCAAGGGGAAATAATATCATATAATTTGAGCCTTAGGTTGAGCAAAGCTAACCTAAGTGGAATAAATAACTCTGAAGATGTCAAATTCCAAGCCTGTGAAAGCTTTATGGAAGATGATCAATTTGTCAAGACACAAGCTTTCAAGGAATATGTATGGAGAGAAATGAAGGATGAGTATGCAATATTAGTGCAAAAAAGGAGAAGTGAGAGCCTTGAGAAGGCCTAAGTGGTTGTTGAAGCTAAGGGATGAGATGAAATGAAGGCCAAGTATTCAAACATTTTAGTAGAAGAGGGTAGGGCATTGGTGAGAAAGAGTGGAGTGTTATTACTCTCAGAATGGGACCTGACATCATCAATTTCTTTTGACACTATGAGAAAAGAAGATGCCCCCATTTTTAATAGTGAAGAAGAAGTCAATTTGGCTTTACAGGGGTCAAATTTTAGTTAGCAGTGGGACAATTTTGCTATTTGGGCTTTAGCCGCAACCACTAAAAATCTTGAAGTTGTAGAACCTTCCCTAGGTCTAAGAGGAGGCTTAATCATATAAAGAGTTTTAGATACATCTACCTTGGAGGAAACAACCATGAATTTTAATGTGGCACAATTCACCAAAGCCACAATTGAGTCATGAATAGAGGAAAGGGATAGATTTAGAACCAGATATAATGAGGTGGTTGCTAAGTACAACTTGAGCCAACAAAAGATTTCTCAAATGAAAACTCAAATGGATTTATGGAAATAAAAATTCCAAGCATTGTAGCTTGGTACCTCACATGCTGCAATATTTCCTCCTCCTCCCTAAATTATTTCACCTCCTCAAAATAATGAGGAAACTACCCCCATTGAAACTAAAAATGTACAAATGGAACAATTAGCCCCTGAGTCATTAGATGCTCCTCAATTTAAGGAATCTACCAATGAGGAGTTGATGGAAAAGCTCAAGACTTATGAAGATAGGATGGATGATCTTGTTCATTTGAATAATATGAATATTGTGACAATAGTTCTTGAGCACTTGAATAAGGGGGTAGAGAAGAGATTAATCAGTATTCATGCCAATTATGCTTTGATGTTTGATGCCATTAAGAACCTTGATAGAGATAAAAGAGATTTATAATCCTTTAATGGATAAATGGACTCCAATGGCACAAATGTTGAAGGATATGGCTGTTGCATCCTCTTGTGATGTAGATAATCCTCCAAAAATACTTTTAACCCTAACATTTCTAACGGATACAACCGAATATCAAGGGTTGATTGTCATTGAGTCTTTAGAGGCGAAGATTAGAGAATTGGTTAAGAATTTTGATGATTGGAATTTTGGTCTTATTTTAGACATTCTAAATGAGAAGGGTGAAGTTAAGTCCTTGCAAGAGTGGAAAGACCAAGCAACTCAAGCAATAAGTTCTTAGGCCAAAAAAATATGTGATGAAATGGATGTGGTTATGGTGAGGAATAGTATGGATACACTCATGCATACAAAAAATTTCCTTGAAGATTTTGATAAGGATGAAAATTAGGTGGTAGTCAGGTATAGCCCATATAGAAAAAAGGAAGACTGTATCATGGTATTTTACTGGCCTATAAAGGAGGAGTTTTCATTATGGAAGTCCAACTATATTGACATATTGGACATATAAATTGTTGCAAGTGGGAGTGGGTGACATAAAATTTGGTTGGTGGTCTGCAATAACAAAGTTCAGTCAGGAAGTGCAATACATGGCCTGGAACAAGTACAAATTAGGCCTTGGATATATCAACATTCAAATATTGCACTTTCTCAATTTCAAATGTGGTGACAAGGATTGCAAATGTGGAGTTACTTTAGTTTATTCTCTCTTTCACTTTATGCTTTTCTTCTACAAGTTTTTAAAGCATGTGGACTATAGTGTTTTATCGTGGAAAAGATTATTTTGCACCAACTAAAGGAACCTTTTGGAAGGTAGGATAATCTTCACCAAAAAATGGAAATGGTTCTTGTCTCATATGAAATTCTCCCTTGTATTTGGAAATGCAAATGTAACTTCCTTTGTGGATGTTTTGAAATTGAAATTGAAATGTATGTCAAATGTAAATGTGACTAAATGTGTAATTTTTCCCAAAGCTTGTTTGCTCCCTTGTTCTTATAAAAAGGAGTTCAAGGCCAATTTCATGGGTCTTTGGTTGAAAGATATTTTGAGCTCATATAAGAGAATCGTGTAATTCAAGCACAAAGAAATAGAGTTAGTGTTGAGTCTTAGGTATGACTTCAAGTATGTAATAGGCATAATGGTTTTACAATAGTGATGGTATGTGAATGAGAAAATGCATGTTCTGGAACAAATTCTCTCCTCTTGTATTTTTTCATATGAATTATTAATAAAATGATCAAGGAACCTTCTATTTGTCTTCAATCATTTTGGTTGAATGTATGATTTTGTCTCTTCTTTAATTCAAATAATTAATTAAAATTATTTGATGGAGTCATAGGCTTGTATAGCTAAATTAACATATTATTAATAATTTCATATTTTATTTGTGTTAAAACTTAAACATGTACTCAATGATTTATCACTCAAATCAATGCTTAATAAAATATTAATGATAGAAACATATACAACAATGAACATCAACAATCATTTAATGTGTATCTTGTAGTTGAACATCAACAATAATTTGTTTTTTCTTCAAATTATAAAATAAATAATACAAATAATTGAACATCAACACATTACTAAATTTGAGTTTTTTAATTGATTTTCACATGAAGGCATATATAGAACCATTGACAATGCAAATTATTTCTCAAAGATAACTCTACACAAAGATGAGTTAGAACTTGGAAACTCATATTATCAAATAGCAAATCACTATATCACTTTTTCTAGCAACTTCCACTATTCATGTAGTGGAATTGTCATTTGTTCTAACTGACGTTGTTTTCCTTTAAGAGTTTTTACAAATTCATGATTGGAATTGGAACCTGTCTTGAATTCTTCAATCAATTTTGCATTCAAGGTTATCAGTGGTTTGATGGAATCCAAATAGTTCACCCATCTAGGTTATGAGGAAACTGGTCCAAATCAATCTTCCTTGCACCCTCCATCTTCCCGTTGAAATAATCATTTCCAATGAATTGCTCATTTGTGTCAAAGGCCTCTAGAAAACTAAGCTCTATGAAGTTCCTTACCTTTTCATCCAATTTCTTCATCTTGTATGAAGCCAGATGCACATATTCCTTTGTTTCACACATTCTCAAACACTTTTCAATGATAGATGATAGCATCATGTAGGTAGAAAACCAATTATTAATCCCTTTTGATTTCAAATCATTTTTACTGGCTTTGTAGACTATTTGTTGAACTTGATTTGTAGATTTCTCTAATTCCAACAGATTTTTATGTCCACTAAATATTTGTTGAGCTTCTTATAATGTAATCTGATAGTATCAATCAATTGAAACATGTTACACAAATGATCAATCTCTACATTATTTCATCCTAGATCTTTTGTTTCATATGCCTCATTGTTTCTCTAAAAAATATAGATAACTTATTTTGACAAGAGTTAATTTCATTTTTTGCTTCCATCAGCTTTGCCTCCAATATTTCATTTATTTTTCTCTCTTTCTCTAATTTTTTTTCCCACTATGCATTTCCTTAATTTTTTTGAAGTGGACTTTTCCTCATCATATTTCTTGTTTCTCTCTTCTAACCTTTTCTTCAATTCATTCACTTCTCTCTCATTTCGTTTATCCTCTTTTCTTTTTGATGTAGAGGTAGATATTTTTATTCTTTTTTTCTAAGTCATTGCTCTTGTTATTTGTTGCTTTCTTCTTTTCTTTCTCATTTGCTAGGTCTGCCTGTAAATTTTCTATTTGAATTTTCTACCTTTTCTTCTCTCTATCTTGTGTTAGCAATGATGTGTACACCAATTCATTGTTCTTCTTTGATACATCAATTTTTTTAGTCCATAAAAATCCAATTGTAATCTTCTCATCTAGAATTCAAATTGATCCATCTGATTTGCTGGTTTATTTTGAACTATGGGAACAAAAATTGTGTACTCCATTATTTATTTATTTGTGTCAAATGTGGGTAATACCATGGTTGTTGTAGGCTCTAAATTTATAGCAGATGCACTCTCCATTAGTTGCTTCTTTTCTTTTTTATACAATTCTAATTTCTTTTTAAACTCTTTAATGTTATCAAAACCTAGTGATGCAAGAACAATGGAATGCTTGAATGGTGAATGAATATGATTACTTGCAGTTACTAATGATGTCTCAACCACACTAACTGGTAGTGGGGGAGTGCCTAGAAATAATTATTTTGTGGTGGATCCACAAGTAGTGTGACTTGGACCTCTAAAAATCCTTTGCCTCTTCTGTATGCCTTGATCACCTGGTGGTTTTGTGGTATCTTGTATTGTTGTCCTCTTGTGTGTAATTTTTTGTTGTAGCACATGTTGACCACTACTAGTACTACTACTCATAACATCGCCACCAGTGGCAATGTCAGTTGCACTAATCTCTCCACCATGGGCATGTCCTAGTTGAGATTATATATGACCATGAGGATGAGGATTTGAAGCTCTCACAAATTGAATTGTTTTGGTTGTATTTTTATGCCCTTGGTCTATTTTTTCAGCTCTAAAGATAGATTTATCAACTGGTTCTCTATGCTCTACATCTATTACTGTCCAAGGGCCTTGTCCTTGGGACCCCAAAGGACCACCTTCATAGCCCATTTTTTTAAGCTATGGGTGCTCTTGAAGTATATGCTTCTTTTGTGTCCTCACTTAAAATAGGTTTGAAATTGATGTGGCTTTTTTCTTCCCTATCATTATTAGATTTATCATCAGTTTCTTGATCTTCACATTCATTGAGATGCTCTATATTCTACAATTTTCCAAACTCGTGATCTTCTCCATTATCTCCATACTTTGCAAGAGATCTTGGATCACCTAGCTCCTTCCTCATAAACCAAAAGGTAGTAATTGTTGATCATGACCAATTTTTACCTGTAACTTCCTTACCTAGATAATCTAGCAATTTTACTCTACTAGATGGTTTATCACCTTTTTCATGAAAATTGTTGTACCTCCTGATTATTTTTCGATGCAATTACATAATTTATGCTAAAAATTATTCAAAAGAAATACCTTTCTCAACAACACTTTTCTCCATTTATATTTTGACCTCATCCCAAGAATCCTTGTTTCTCAAGTTCTCAAGCAAGGGCTTACTTTGATGTTGATTTCTACTTGAAACATTCCTATTGGACACAATCATTGATTTAATGGTGTCACATGGATCATACTGCTAGTGACAGACAATATCAATTTTTATTTTTTTTCAAAAGATCATGTGCCACACTAAATGATTTTCTCTTGAATGTGAACCCTCTATGCATGAAAAAGGTAAATAAGGAAATAAGGTCTTCTTCTACTGATTGAAAAACTATAGTTCATTAATTCTCTACATTTTCCTTACATATTCCAATACAAAAACCCTTTCCGTCACATGTATTAGAAGTTTGTATGCCTCTACTTCTGATCCATAAAATCTTAGCACAATATATTCTTCCATTAAGTACCAATTAGCTAATTGTATTTCTTTTCCTAGTTGAATGTAATCTCTACATGACCTAGGCAATCTAGGAATTGGAGTATTTGTAATTGCTTGATACAATGGAGCCAAAAATTAGTCTACAAAATGATTGTAGTTCCTTCAAGAATCAGGCATCCTTATCTCAGTGCTCCAATCATATACTAGAGCCATTTCCCTTTCTTGATCATTACTATAGGGTTGAATCCGAAGCTTCTTGGTCTGAAAAATTCCTCTAAATTTGAATAGAATAAAATTGCACAAGTATGTTGTGAACCTAAATGTCTTGGTGGAACCTCCTTTAATCATTAAAAAATGTTTATGCATGGATTCTACAATGTTCTCAATAAAGTTATATTTTACATGTGGAACACCATAATGGATATTATATACCATTTCAAAGAGGCATGCACCCACTTCCCAATTGCTATCCAATTTGAGGCAAAATGCTAGCATGGAAATAGTATCCTGAACCCATGATCTAAAAATATCAAAATAATGGGGCTTATGATTACCTTCAATTTTTTTCTAACTTGTATGTTATCTTGAACTATTTTATTTATGAAATATTTTTTCTCGATTTCATCCTATACTTCATAGTCACTAGCAAGTTTTTCTAGGTCAATGTGGACATTTTCAAATTCTTCAGTGGTAAACCCCAAAATTTTTCCAAGTTCTTCTACATTAACAAATAACAATTATTCTTCGCTATCTTTATTAACAATTACTATTTTGTTATTATCATAATTTTGGTCATAGACCATGATAAATTTTGGGAAAAGGAAAACCTCATGTAACATCATGCGACCTAATCCATTTACCCACGATGTAGTGTAACTATTAAATTGCATTTTATTTGAATCCTTATTCTCAGATGAAAATCTAAGTTCTGAGGTATGCCTATCATAGATTTCAAGATCATAAATATCATGGTATTGATCAGTGAAACTTGGGGTTTTAAGAAATTTAGCATAATGTGTTTTTTTATCCGAAATTGCTTTAGTGGTACTGGTGGTAGACATCCTTATACAATGTGAAATTGTGAATTCCCTATTAGTCCTCCTTAATTTTCTTAATTCTTAAGTCTCTCAACCCTAAACCCAAACATCAAAGTTTGACAAAATAGTATTTTAAGAAATGTCAAATGATGAAACGTAGCTGTAGGAGTTCTTTAACTTACTCAAATTCTGATTCTTGAAAATATTAATAATGACAACTATGGAATGGATTTGTTGGAAGTGGAACCATGGAAGCCAAAACATGGTGGTACACTATAATGGGCAATTTGAAGATTGAAATCTCCCTGTGTGCTGACCCTCTCACTTAAAAATAAAATCACTTAGCAATAGAAAGTGCTCTTTTTTTAAAATTAAAGTGAATGAAACATCAACATGTTGCTTCCAGACAACACAATTAGTACATGTCTATCCTACATTGATAAAAAATTCTAAATCGTTGATCTTTTTAAATCTAATGGTTATAGGGTGATTCCAAAGGTTTACGTTTGCAATACTAGCACTAAATGCATTTTATTCGGGAATGCAACTACAACCATCCATTAAATATTCATCAAACAATTGAAACCTGAGTAATTTATGATACAACCAATGAACACGTGTTTTAAAAGGGCCAATAACTTAACATTTCAAATGACAATAGAATGAATAATGATACCAGGAATCGGGGGAGATCAACAAAAAAATAGAAATCAATAAAATTTCGGTAAACCCTAGCAAGAGTGACAATGTTTAGTGTTTATAATATTTTTTTCACAATTTGATGACAAATTTATTTTTTCATTTGTATTACTTTATGTTTTAAATCTGCATGCAAATATTTCATAAATATTAAATAGATAACACTTAATTTATTAAAGGAAAAAAAACTGTTTTGAATAGAGTCATAGACACTGAACTCAGAAAAATAATTCTTTACTGTAAATGAATAATGAAGAATAACACAACCATTTATTTATTACAACTAAATTACAATGTAACATTATTACATATCTTTTTAAAGATGAGTAGAGCATGCAAGTTCCAAGCTCCTATTTTGTATAAATTATACCATATGTTACTTTACATAATAAAAATACAAATGTAAGCACCAAGCTTATGTTGGACCGTTGGTGACAATGTAATACAAATGTCACTCTAAAAAGAAATGCATGGTGATGGGACTTGCCTGGTCAACCATATGCTCTGAAAATAAATGCATGGAACTTGCCTGCTTAACCATGCACTCTAAAAATAAATGCATGAAACTTGCCCGAGCAACCATGCAATCTCAAAATAAATGCATGGGGCATGTCTAGTGAACCATGCTAGGGAAATGGGAGTTTTGAAGATAAAAAATGTGCTTATCCCCTTTGAAAATAAAAATGTGGCTCTGAAAATACAAATGTATAGGGCTTGCCTAGCCAACAATGCTAGGGTAATGAGAGTTGTGAAGATATACATTATACTTATTCTAATTGAAAACCAGAGTCATGTAGAAGATGAGGGGTAGCAAAATTTTCTCCCATATTTTGCATTTAGGCTCCATGCAATGGGATAACACTTATCTCCATTAGAGCTCCTCATCCTGGTTCAAAACTTGTCTCAAAATTTAGGTGAACCAAATTAACTTCTTTCCAATTCCACCCATTCTAAACTTGAAGGAAATTGGTCTTTTACTTTGTAACTACATAACTTGAAGCAGGAGAATTTAGAGTATCCCCAATAATACCACATCATCTTCTTCCTAAATCCTAATTAACCCTACAAAATGAAAATCCTTATGAAAATTCAAAACATTGTACTCAATAGTAAAGTCTTTAGCCTTCAACAAGTGATTTTAGTTGTGCTCACTATCCCTATTTATGGGTCACCAATGCCACTACCAACCTGATCCCCATTTACTTATGAGTCTTGTCATGTGTGAGGTATGGTATAATGCTAATCATGATTCACACAAACAAAAAAAAACAACTTAATCAATTTATGTAACTTAAGCCTTACATTTATAATTAAAATGTTTAATTTGATTGGCATCTAACTACATGCAATTTGTACCTCAAGCTGACAAGCTATCAAAATTTCCACTCAAATGATATGAAATCATTAAGAATCTTGTTTCACTTGATCACTTGACTAAAGACATCATCATCTACAGTACATCATGCAGTTTTCAATATAAATCTATCCAATCAATTGCTTTGGATGTACATATGGAAATAATCCACACAGCTGGTCGTAGTATTGTAACCACACTCTCTTCAAAAATATTGAGAATTTCTTCAAAAATATTAAGAATTTCAATTAAACAAAATGTATAGCACTTCTAAGTATTGAAAAGAGAGAATTGAATGGCTTCTTTTATCTTAATAATTATCAATGTCCACTAATAAGTCATAATCAATTTCGCTGAGTTATCAAAAATATATGTTGATAATTACTATTAGTTTTAAAAGCCACATTTTTTTTATTGAAAAAAGCAAAAAGGATTTAAAATAATGGAGAAATGAAAATTATTTTAATTTAAGTAGCTAAAGATTGAAGTACTTAGTACATACTACATATCTAGCCTAGCCAAAAATCCACTAACCATAACAAAAAATCTAGTCAAAAAATATATATTACAAGAACTTTTACGCTGTACAATAAAATATAGACACGTGACATGTCACACAATTCATTACTATTTTTTTTGTAACAATAGCTAAGGTCATGAACCCGCAACTGGGTGTTTGATTAGAAGGTGAATCAAATTTAACAAAGTAATAATAGAGAAGAAAAGTGAATCACCCAAAACCTTCCTCCAAAACTACGCAATCTTTAATGAATCTATTTTCATATCACATAGTAGACCACATCTCATATTAATTAGGGAAAGAGAATGCACTCTAGAAGAATGAAATTCCACTTTCTGGAAGATTCCACTAATAAGCACTAACCCACTTTCAAAATTGTAGTGCTCCAGTGCCAACTCTAACAAAGAAATAGGGTAAATGAAAGGATGCAAATAATGTATTGCCAACGTCTTCACCAAATCTTTATCAAGAAAAATATCCATGCAATTGGACAAGAAAGATGAAGCTACCTCACAATATAGAGCATATGGGTTGTTCTGAATCCATTCCCTACCCACAATTATTCTTATAGCATCCTCAACCCGCACACAAGGAATTATAAAAACCATACCTAACTTTTTTTGTTAAATGCATTGACGCTTCTTTTCTCCCAAAAACATTTGGGTAGCATGACATCCCATGAAGACTCCATAATATCACAGTTAAATTGAGAATAGAGAAGAAATAAATCAAACCAAATATGTTATAAATGATATGAAGAACATCAAGTTGGTGGAGTATATATAGAAGTTAGAGTGAGAAAAATGACATTAGATACTCACACTTAAAATTTAATTCACCACTTGATCATTGATGTGACAATAATAAATATTATTTTGAAAAATTATGACAATATTATTCCATGTTACCTGGGGGCTCCACCATTTTCATGAACATTGAAAAAATCCACATGTTGGCCTCCCTGCTTCCTCATTGGGTTTAACCTGTGTGCAACTTTCAGCAATAGGGAGACATGGAGCGGCCCAGATTAAATTTGGTGCTTCATATTTGTGTGGTCTTTACCTTAAGAGCATTCACTTGTGGATAACCCTCAGACCAGATGGACGAACCTGATTAAGATGTCTTTCTTACCTTTAAAACATGTGCTTAAAAGATCCTTTAGTAGTCCAAGCTTTAAGACCAGTCAACATTATGATTAAATATTTCCTTAATATTTCACACCATGTTATAGTTTCTTCGACGGTTCTAATCATTCCACGTGGCACTTCCCTGCCTCCTCATTGAGGAACAAGAGATGTAGGTGAGTCCCTTGTGGGCTAGCGAGGAGCATCCTAGATTAAATTGTTCGCTTCACATCTATGTGCTCTTTACCTTAAAACCATTTGCTTGTGCATAATCGTTAGACTAGATGGACGACCCAAATTAAGATGTCTTTCTTACCTTTAAAACATGTGCTTAAAAATCTCCTTTAGTAGTGCAAGCTTTAACACTAGTTCCTTAATATTTCCTTAATATTTTGTATCTTTCTATAGTTCCTTCAATGTTTCTAATCATTCATTTCTCAAACCCATCGTTTGCTTAGGTCGAGGGGCTGGTCACCATGATGACTCCAAAGGCTTAATTCATAACTTAATTGACCTTCAACTATCGGTAACCAGTCAACAATAAAATATTATTTTGGTTGTCATGACTTTAAGTGTTTTAATAAGTACTAAAATTTCAACCATTGATTTTTGGAAACCTAATGGTTCTAGTGTTATTCTGAAGGTTTGAATCCACAAGTCTAGTGCTTTAGAGATTTTCTTCCGAAATGCAACTACAACTGTCCATTGAAAATTCATCAAACGGTTGTGGGTTATATTAATTTGCATTGACATCTAGCTTCCGACATAATAAATATGTTGGCACTTGGTGCCACTACGGACAAAAATATTTAATCATCACTGAAAATTGGTTTAATTCAACAATGAAAATATATTTTTTGGTTTGAAGAAAAGTTTTAATTGCCAACAAAAATATTTTTTCTGTTTTGAAAACAGGTTTAATTCGCCAATGGAAATATTTTATTTGTTTGAAAAAGGGCTTTAATCACCAATGAAAATATTTTTATTGGATTTAAAAAATACAATTCACTAGGATTTTCCACAAGCTTCTACCGAGGTTCGCCAATTGAGATTATTTTTTTCTCGAAAAACGAAAAAATTCACCAATAAAATTAATATTTTTATCGGGAAGTATACAAGATTCACCAAGATTTCACACCTTCATTGAGGGGGGGGGGGGTTTTCTTAAAGTTATCCCTACCTCAATCCTCATTGCTAGCTTGTTAATGACACTTAGATTTGAAATGGTGAAATAACTAGATATTTATATGCAATTGTTCTAATTTCCCAAAAATTAGATCCTAAAAGCTGGCACTTGAACTTTGAATTCTAAATTTTAAAATATCACAATTTTTTTTTAAAAAATAGGTCTTGAATAAGAAGGGGGACCCATATGCCCAAGGGCATATTAGTATTGGCCCAAACTTATAAGACATTGAATGTCGGTAACAATATATGAGTTGGATGCAATTATTCAATTTGCTTGAAGTTTATTGAAAAATGGTATAAATAGGCTCTAGAATACATAATTTGAGGATATTCGGGGGTCGAATAGGCTAAATAATTTAGGGGGAAAAACATAGTGTGAAATTGTTAAGAGTGACAAATTTTTACACTTCAAGTAGCCCCCACTTTAGTGAGAGTATGAACTTATGCTCAAAATCACACTAAAGTATAGAAATATGTGTCAGGAGGTGTCTAATTGTCCACATGTTAAAGAAATAGGATGAAAAAGTATCTAAGGGGAGAGCCCAATCCCCCAAGATCCAAGATACCATGACAAACCAACATAAGAATAAATGAACACACACATATGAATGATATATAGCAAGACAACATACACAAATGTACATGTCGAAAAACATGAAGCATGCATAATGAAAACACATGGCATGATGGAACATATAGATGATGATGAAATGAAAAAAAACATGATGTAAACATAATGTAAACATGAATAAGACACATAAAAGTATACACAACGAAAAATAGGGTTAGTACTAAAATATTCGAGACATTAAGGCAAAGAGACCCTAGTCTTAAATTGTCTAAAATACCAAACTTCATGCATCAAATAAATGTTAGCCTGTGTGAGGACTATGGATTTACATTATTCCATGCCACTCATGAAACACATGGCTCCATGGTGCGGGGACACCTTGACTCTTGAAAGTTATGACAAGTTTCACAATATTGTAATGGCATAGTCATTTAGAATTTCGTGGGACCATGTTAAGAAATGGTTTAAGTGTTTAAAATTGCATTGTTGTATTCATAAAAGGATTAAATGACATTTGTAACCGAATGTGGGAATGGGAAGATCGGGTAGATGAACGGTTTGTCTAACTACCCTAGAATCTCTATAAAGAGACAACATGTAACCAAATACGGGGATAGAGGGAAACTAAGGGAAAATAGAAAAGAGAGTAAACAAGAGGGAGAAGAAATCGGGCTCTCTGGCCTTCGACCAAAGAGCCATTAAGAGTATGTATGCTTTTGAAGTGTTAATATATGGATTTCAATAAAAGGGAGTTTCCATTTCCCATCGTGTCGTTCTCTCTATCTTTCCTAGTTTATATGTTTTGCAAATTCTTAGTGCAGAGTGGTTTTGAGGGATTCGATATTGTTGGACTGTTTTAAAATAACCCATTGTTGTTTATGAGTTGGGGTTCCTATATGATAGTCCCGAAAGCCTTTGTTTGATAGTCGCCTTGAAGGAGACCAAGGAAGTTATGTTTACAGAGCTATGTGTATTTAGTACAACCGAATGATATCAAATATCATTCTTGGAGTGACCAGCGAACCTCATCATGGTTTGAGCTCGACCATTGTGTTTGAGCAGTGTGTGTGACTCAGGCTTTGGCTAGTGGAAAGGTGGCGGATAGTTTAGAGGAAAGGAAGGTAGATATGCTCTCCACGCTCATGCTCAGGTTACGACCACTATGGTGGTGGTAAACTTCCATCCCATGCCGTGGAAGACTCGCAAGGTATGAAGGATTGTGTGAGTGTGTCGTTTCTTTATTATATGCAGAATGTGGAATCTTTTCTTCCCCATCACTCCACTATCAAGTAATTTGTATTATACTAGGTGACCATGTTAAAAGGGGGTTCGTGACACATTATAGAAAAGTTTGATATTTTTTAGGTGAATCATAAATTGGAAGGAACACAAGCTAGTGAAGTCTGATATTCACTAGGTGAGGCCCCAAGATTAGATATATTAGGTGTAACCATGACAAGGTGGAAAATGAGAAACACACACTAGGTCTACAAGGTGTGCCCATAATAACCATACGAAGAGTTATACTCCTTGATAACCTTGATACTTGGTTCCACATATGATCAATGTGTTATACCAAAACTGCACTAAGTTCAACTCCATTGAAAAAGTAAAGTAAAAATTACAAGGTTTAACATCATGGGGGATGGATATGATAAGGTTTAATGTCATAAGGGATGAATATGATAAGGTTTTAAACCTCAAGGGATGTTGAAATAGAATCAATATTAAAGGTAACAATCAAAGGGGCCTTACTTAATACATGAAGGTCATACCTTAGGGAACATCACACATCATATCACTACCAAGAGAGAACTAGTCAAGGAATAGAAAATCACACCTTAGGGAATACCAACCATAGTATCACCACTAAGATGAATGCAATATGCTAGGAAATGTCATGCTCTTATGGGAAATCAATCCTAATATCACCAAGATGGAGACACATCACATGGATTAAGAAGGCCTTACTTTGGTTGAAACTGTCACACTTCCTAGGAGATGTATGCTATCATCAGTAGGAAGGGATCATTTCCTATGCAAAAAATGATCAAGGGAGTATACGCCCCCCCTTAAAATATCAACATACTTTCTATGTTGGTATTTTAAGGATAAAGAGGGGAAGAGGGGATCCTTGAAAAGAATACGGACCTCTCCAAAATAAGTTACCCTTTCCACCCAAGCTTACACATAAGGACATACATGCTAATGAACATCATGTTCTTTCCATGAAAAATATGGTTGCACCTAAGATTGTACCACCATGAATGGCAATGAGAAAAATACATAAAGGTAAAATACAACATAGTGATGAGAAAAATGATAGGATGAAGACCATTATTAGTTAGAGGACTTAGGTGCATCAACACATGGAAAAGAACCAAAATCCTTAAGATGTTTTATTTTATTACTCAAGGCCTTGCATTCATTGGTAGAATGACCACACACTCAATGATATGCACAAAATGAGTCTTTGTTGTAGAATTTCTTTCGTGTTCTTGGATGAAGAGAAATTAGGCGGGCTTTGAGAAGCCTCAACAAGATGTTCTCTTGATCCATAGTAGGAGTATTTTATTTCTCTTGTGAAGAAAATATTACTTTCCTATCACAAGATGTCATACACACACAAGACTCTTTAGGTTTATATTGTGATATTTTACACTCTCCCATAAAGGAGGGTGTAAAATCTAATGAACCCCAATCATCACTAAAACATGTCTTCAAAGAAGAAGCAACATCATGAAAATTACTTATATTTTTCCTAGGAATGTTCTATGTGATCACATTGAAATTAACTGAAGGTTTATTTGATTCTTTCATTTCTTTTGAAGGACAATGAGCAAGAGATCTTGTTGTTTCTTGTGTTTTAGGCTCTAGGAGGATACAAATTCCTTGTTATTTCAATCCAAATCCTTTTCCATTATAGAAAAATTGTTTCAAGAGTTGGTACTTGATGGCACTCTTAAAATTTCAAAATTTAAGGTGCCCATTTCAAAAAAAAATGACTGCACTTTCAGAAGCACACTTGAGGGGTCAGTTTGAGTGACCCGCTTTGGAGAGTCACAATTTGAGGCCTATTAATTTTCAAGAAAAAACCATTTGAAGACGTATTCAATTGACATATGTGAATGTGCATGTCAATTTTCAGCTTCCTACGATTAGTTTTGACAGGGTTTTGAAAAGTGAAGCTGGAGGGTTTTTGCACTTTTCTGCTATTTGTAGACTGTCAGTTTCGTAAAGTAGCCTCTTGTTTGGGCTTGAATTTTGCAATTGGTTGACTATCATGAGAAAAAAAATGTTGTTCTGTGTTCTCCATACCTAAATGATCTCATGTGTCAGTTTTCAAAGCCTCATGATCTGTTTTGCAAATTTTAACAGATCGAAACCAAATACAATTTCTCCTATTTTGCACCTACATTTGCAGAAGCCTATTTGAGTGGTCAACTTTGACCATGAATAAATTTTGATCGACAATGATTCAAGGAAATTCCTTTTGCACACGTTCTCAAGATACCTTAATGAACTTATGTGTCTGATGGCAGATCACCGGGAGTTGATTCACTATTTATACAAATCGACAGTTGAGTGAGTTTTAATTGGTTTAGAACAGGTGCAGTTTCAGAAAAGTTCAACTGAGCAACTTTGCGGATTAATATCTTCCACCTCGTGATACTTTTTCTGAGCTATTTGTTGTACTACATTCTTAGGTCAAATGTCTACATGTCTACAAGTTTTTATCACTTCGGGAGGTCGTTTGACCAATTTTCAAGGCCGATTCCAGAGCTAACTTGGCCAGTGTGCACCATTCTGCAAAGAAGTTAGAAAGTTGATTTTAATGGCAACCCAGTTCGTCGTTTCACTCCAAGTGCATTTAAGAAGTAGTGTTGAGTCAATTAAGGGTAAAACTTGTTTGAAAACAGATTTTTTTTTAGTCGGGCCCACAAGGGGACCCAACATCAATCACACAATTTGAGGAAAGTCGCATATTCAAGGGTTGATCGCGTTGATAAAATGAATAATGCGGTGATAACTTCATGATAGTGAGAATGAAAATATTTTATACATGTTTTCATTTCTTAAGCCTCCTGGTTATATGTGTACACTTTTTCACTGGCAACTATGGCTTAGATTAGAAGTTGGATCCTATTGAACCTAGCATTTTATTGTTGATCTATCTTCAATAAGGGTTTCATTATGAAGAAATCCTATTATGTTGAAAAAAGTGGTCAAAGGAATGCCGACAATCTTGTTTTCTTTAAAATGAGACTCAAAAGAGTATCTCGTGGCTTTCTTTGAAATTCCACCTCAAAGACAATGTGCATATCATTGACAGTTTCTTCAATTTTAAGTTGCAACAAAGCCAACAATAAAATTGGTTGATGGTTGAGTTAGGAAGCCAAGAGATCAAGCCTTGACTAATTTTTTCAACCAAGCTGAATGATACGCTGGAGGAAACTAAATCAAAAGATTATATTGAAGTGTAACTTGATAACAGCCATGTGAATTATATTTGCTATTTTACAAATGTGCAGGGGTCTTTTGGTGAAAATGGGAATGTTTGTTGACCGAGTGAAAACCAAAGGGAGCCAATCTTTTACATTGATTGGGGCATAGGCTAAATGAGAATGCCACGAATGCAACATTTACACAATGAATGTGTTGATAAGTCTTTAGAACTTTCAAGAAAATGCATAAACTAAGGGAGTCTGTGCCAAGCAGTGGGTGTTAGCTAGATGACTGTATCAAAATTGCTTGAGGAAATCGTGCCCAACATGCAATGTATTTGTTGAAAAGGATTGAGAAAATTAAAAGAAAATGCAGTTGATAGGGGCTGATTCAAGATGGAGGCCGCACCATCACACAATGCATAATGGAATGTACTTATCATGCGCAGTTTGGAGAAGGTTTGAATAGCCATCAAAAGATGGAGAAAAATGCAAATAATCTCACACCCTGCATACACATCGGATGAGATTGTTGAGAGGTTTTTAGAAATTTTAAGACAAGTGCAACTGGCGTATGTAAAAGGCCTATTAGTAAGCAAACTAGGGAGTGAAGGAGGTTGATATAGGGCATGAATGGAGGATGCCATCATTGCAGTCACATAAATCAGATTTGTTGAAATGCCTCAGTAACTTTCAAGCAAATGTAATTAGCAGGGTGCGGCTTGCAATGAAGTATACGCACCCATCGAAAATAGAGGATAAAACTACAAGAGGAGGGGATGCCATGAACTGCTGGATACGCCTAAACTGGTTTGTTGAAAAGGCTTCAATGTTTTGAGCCAATAGATAAGGCAGCCACACAACTTACTCGACAGAGAAATTCTAAATAGCTAAGGATGCCACGCCCAACATGTGCAATGAATGTAAATGCCATCAATTGCAGAATAGGTGCCAAAGGCTGATGGAAAGCGGCCTGGAGATGGTGTGCGAACTATTTGACAATGCCTAAATATGTATGGTCTCGTAGTGCCAGGTGCATGGGTAAACCCAACATATGCTTACCTTGCACATAAGTAATATGCACCCATTGTGACAATGCACTAAGTTGTTTAAAAGCGGGGTTTGAAGCAAACATTCGGTGGCTCAAGTTTATGAAGGAGCAGTGGATCTCATCCCCTCGGCATGAGCCCGTACAACAAAGGTAGTTGTTTTTTATTTTTCTCCCTTCATTGCTAGGGAGTTGGAGACAGAGGCTGCATTGGGAGATTGTCTGGCCGTCATGGTTGCAAAAATGAAAATACGTGAAATCTAATTAGGGAGAAACACACACGGAGGAGGCAAGATGAGATCAAAGGTCGATATCGAGTGTGGAATGCAGCCTGATCCCAACCGTTGCTCGTCATATCGCAATCCATAAGTGCGCATGATTTAGTGATTGCAATGGCGAGGGGAATGAGTGGTGGGCTCGAGTGATCTCAGAGTAAAAGTCTTATATGCCAGATAAATATTTTTTAATACAAGGTGGACATCATTTGATTTATTTTTCTTATAACAAACCATTTAAAATGGAATGTAGGGCGCATATGCTAATTGAGGAATGGGCCCAACAATGTAAATTTTTTATTTTGCTCGACATGGTTTTTTGAGTAAGGTTTTTTCACTTTTGTAAAAGTGGAAAAACTAAAAAAAAACACATTAGGGGCAATTATTTTTAAATATAGTGGGTAATATGGTTTTGGAGGCCCACATCAAAAATTAAAAGGGGCCCGGTAAAAATCCAAATGTTTCTATTGTGGGGGTGGATTAAATATTTAAATTCCTAATAGAGTTTAAATATTTCCATGTGCATAGGTAAATATTTTGTAAAACTTAGGTGAAATTAAAATGCACAAGAATAAGTAGAGGCAAAGTGAGTTTGTCGTGAACTATAAAATATTGCCTGGTGGAGGGTGAAATATCTCAACTATGAGGTTAAAATTTTTTATTTGTAAGTGGAATATCAAAGTGCCACGTGAGATGCACATGGGGAATACTTTATAAAGTGACTGGATATTCATGGATGAAGTTTTTCATTGATTTGAAAATAGGAGAATGTTTTAAATAAAATTTTAAAATAGTAGAATGCGCGGGTAAAGTGTTATTTTTCAAAGGTGTAAGAGGTGAAATGTTATTGTCCAGGGCATTAAAATACAAGATGGCTGCACGAGTTATTTTATAACATGAATTTATTCACTTTGGAAACAGACATTATTTGCTAGATTTTAAATTGCAGTTTCAGTTTAAAAGGCAGAGAGGAGGATTTTCATGGGGATAGAGATATTTCTTTCAGCTGCAGGTAAAGAGTGGAGAATATTCTTGTATGGGAATATTTTATGTTGGAGAAAAACTTGGGAAAATGATGTTTTGGAAACATAATAGGTTTGTTGCAGGGAGAGGAGAACATTTTTGCAGATTACTGATCACCGGTGAAGATGTTTCCAGATGACATTTATGGATCAGCTTTAGGGCTTCTTCTGGAATATTTCTTTCCTCTACATAGTCTTTTCTTTTCTCATTGTAACAGGTTGGCAAGTAATAAATATTTGGTGAAGCTGCATAGAAAATTGTAAAATCTATAGTGTCAGAGAAAATGCAAATTTAATTCTGAGTCTTTTTATTGTAAGATTTGAATTCATGAAGATTTAGTGTTTCATAACAGTAATGACACTTGACTTAAATTGATAAATCCAAGCTCATGTCTCTCCTATGTGCAAGTGTATTCAAATTTTGAATGAAGTGATCAAGGTTTATTTTGTTCATCTCACTGTTGTGGTGTGTGCAATTCTTGTTTTAGCTTTAATTCAAGGAGTTAATTAAAATGCTTAAATGAGATTGCAGGTTGATATGTTATGTACAAGGATTTGGTAAGTAGTATTGAGCTGAGGTACATATTGGTGATATAGTAAGGCAATATAATCAGAGATATTATATGCTATGTGTTGAATCTGCTACAAACCATTAGGTATATGTGAATTTGACTCCTCCAATGGAAGTAAGGCACTGATCTGAGTTGCATTTATTCTTTGTGATTCAACGTTTGTTTGTGTTCACTTGGAGCTTGCTACAACTTAAAAATTAATGATTATCTTTCACTATGAAGTTTTTTCGTAATTATCTCACCCTCCAAATGGTTGATATTATTGATGAATAGCCATTTCTCTTCAGTTTTATCCCATTCTGTTGAGCTATTAAGAGAGATTATCTACTTTAGTTAATGTTGTTTATAATATTGGTGCAATGGTTGTAAACACATTAAGGGATCACGCTCGTGGGTCTTGCTGAGCCCAAAGTGTAGGAGGTCTTTCAAATCCTTGTCAGTTGGTCCAGGTCCTTTGAGCTACCCTTGATTGGAATTGACAATTCCATAGGTAGATTAGAAGATAAACTTGGTTACAACAAAAACAACCAACAATACCCTCTCCCATAATTTTTTTCTATTTCTTTCAATTAATGTGGCTCTTCATGATTATATTCATCATAAGTGGATGTGTAATTTGTGTTCCCCTCACTACTATAAGTTTTTACCTCTTGTGTCTTAGATGTTTCAATGTAAAATTGTGTTGATAAGACCACAACTTCTTTCTTTTTCCTTCACCTTTTTTTGTAATCTTGTATCCCCCCATGAAATTAGGTGTGAAATCTAATGATCACCAATCATCATCCAAAAAATTTATCACGAATGGAAGGCTCTCATATATATCCAAAACTTGTAAAGGTTTTACTTTTTTAGTTAGTTTTAATATTCTAATAGAACCCTGTACATTCCTATTTCAATTTGTAAACATTTTTCATATTAAGGGTTAAAATTTAGCATGTAAACCTTTTTGTTGTATACGTACTTCAATTTAAACAACAAAGCATTGAAGGCAAGTTGCATTAATTTTGTGAATCCATGGTCTACCCAAGAGAAGATTATATGAAATACCCTAGGGCATGACAGGGATAAGATTTATAAAGTAACATATCTAACTTTGATGTAGGTAATTTTATCACACCAAGTGGTTGCTTCTCCATATTATCAAAACCATAAATGGACAAAGAATTTGGTTGAATTTTAGTGGTGTCTACTCCAATTTTATCCAAAAGGATTATATTGTACAAAAATTAAGCCCTAAATCATTGTCAACAAGGGTACGCCTAATCACAACCTTGTTAATAATAATTAATATCATCAAAGAATCATTGATTGTGTTTCCAAAGGGAGTAACTCATTTTGATGAAAGACAATATTTAAATTGGGTTGATTCATATTCTCAATCAAAGTTTCCACATCACTTGGTTGCATAGTAGGAGGGATAGCAACATTTCACAAGGAATTTTGAAGAATTTCATAATAAGTAGGTGATATTTGAATCAAATCCAACAAGGATATCTTGGTAGGAGTTTCACAAAGTTGTTTAACAAGATAATATTCTTTACCACTATGTTGTTGGATATTAGGTGTAGGTGGGAGGTATGGTTGAGGAAATTGAATGGATGTTGGAGTTTGGTTTGATTTCTTATTGTTTATAGTGTTATATGTGTGAGCTACTATGTGGTAACTTGGTTGTTGTGACACATGATTAGTAGCCAGTTGTCTTGTGAATTTTAAGATAGCACCTAGAGGTTTGAGAGGTCCTATAATTAGAGGTGACTTAGGAGGTCCAATAATTAGAGGAATTTTAGGAGGTAAAATAATTAGAGGACTCTTAGGAGGTTGAAAAGGATTTTTAAGAGGTCCAATGATCAGAGGAGACATAATAGCCAATTGTGTGTGCATAACCTCAACATATTTGATCTCTTGTTGATTATTTTCTAATGAGGGGAATCTAAGATGGCCTTAGCATATTTATCTAAGTGATCTTACAATATTTTCTAAGGAATGTATTAATGGTTTCATCTTCTTGTGCCATAATATCTTCCCAAGTGGGAGAAGCATTAGGAGAGGGACAAACAAGATTCTCATGACTCTCATTGATTGGATCTTCTAACTCCAAGATACCTTTGTCACACGTAGGATAGGTATCGAGAGAAGGACAACAATGATTGTCATGATTGTCTATGATTGCATCCCTTTTCACCAAAATATTATCACAAGTGGGAGAGGTGTTGGGAGATGAATGCAGACTAGGAAAAGTGATATTAAGAAATATTTCAATGATTTCATCTTCTTGTGACATGATATCTTCCCAAGTAGGAGAGGTCTTTGGAGAGAAACAAATAAGATTCTCAAGATCCTCAATGATTGGGTCTTCTAATACCAAGATACCTTCATAATAAGTAGGAGAGGTATCAAAAGAAGAACATTATGTTTGCCATGATTGTCCATCATTTTACCCTCTTACACCAATACACTCTCACAATGAGGAGAAATTCTAGGATATGAGTAAAGAATAGGCAAAGTGATATTATGAAATGTGTAAATGATTTCATTCTATTGCACCAAGGTACTCTCATAGTTACAAAAGATGTTGGGAGAATGATTAACATGTTTGTTAGTGACCTCATTTTGTTTCCATATATTGTAATCACAAGTAGGGGGATTAGACTTATACAATCAATGCTTAACCATATCATAACAACATCTTTGAAAAGGAAACATGTCACTACTTGCTTTATGGATTTGCAATGTGTTGTAACAACCTAGGTTTTTGAATTTGTGCAAAAAAACAAACTAATATACCCAAATTATGCAATGCTTTAAAAATGTAAACAACTTTCCTAAAAATCTGATGATTCCCAATAATGGAATGTAACATTTTTTAAAATTTGCAACAAATCAAGTAGAATGACACCTTTCTTGCACATGCCATAACATTTTTTAGAATTTCAAGTCAAACATCTACAAGTAGGAATAGAGTGAAACTACAAAGATAGAAATATATGAAAATTTTCTTAGAGACACTTGTAGTAGGATAGGAATGCCTAAGAGCATCTGAGTCCCTAACAAAGGTTCAAAAAATTGAAAAATAATTTTTTTATGTTGTTGTTTAATGTTACTATTTTTGTTGGTAGGCTTAGTAGTGATTATTTTTTTAGAATTTCTTCAATAAAATACAATGTAATTCAAATACAAATGTGCAACAATATAGGGAAATTGTGAATGTAATTTCTAGATTTTAATCATGCAATAATTGACAATCTAAGATATGAAATTTTGAAAATGATGATTTGATGCAAACTTGAAACAACAGAATAATTTTTTTCACTTTTTAGGCTTAAATAAAAGATGCAATTAATAATTTAAAAACCTAATATAATTTGAATATAAATTTTATCTAAACATGACTGAAAAAATTATGATGCAACCTACGATGCAATATGTGATGCAATTTTTTTCTTTTTATGCTTTATGATGCAAGAATGAAACCCTAAATGAGAAATGAAAACAATGCAATAGAAAACCTATATCTAGGGTGATTGAATGCAATTTACAAAAGGTTTATAATGTTAACAAGTTGGATTCACCAAAATATAATATAGAAAAATGGATCCTAGGTCCTAAATGCAAAGAACCTAGGATGCAAGGTTGCCTTTTTCCAAGTTACATTAAGATGTAGATCAACAAGGTGATTAGATTGACTTACATTCCTAAAGGAGAGCCTATTAAACTTAGATATACATCTAATTGAGGATGGGAATTGATTAGAAATTATTTGGAAAGATTAACCTAATTATAATATGTGCCCTAATATATAAATTTCAAGATCTTGACAATTGATAGGCTAAAACAATAGTTTGCAGGCAGATCTGAGAATTTTTAGATGTCTACCTACCCAAAAAAGCTTGTTTCAACCATTGTAGAAGGAAATAGTCATCCAAGAGAATTTTGTTCCCTGATAGGGGGTCATGATCAACTTTCAACATCGTCTTTTAGAAAAATTGAGGCTTTGATGGGCATGTGCAAGATCATCATGGAAAAATAGGCCCTTAAGTGGCAAAAAAATAAAAAAAATCAGAGTTAGGCTATTTGATGTAAACATTTGAATAAGTTATCTATATTATTTCAAAAATATGTGAGAATAGAATCTGTAAAAAATTGAATCTAATTTCTTAACTACAAGGATTATTTTATTTAAAAAAAATCTATTTGGTGAAAATTTAAAATTTCAATGTAGAAGTACTTAAATTTCAGGGAAAAAATAAGAAGTAGGTCTCTGTCTGACCATCCTAATCACAATAAAATGATAATATTTTTTTATAATATTTTAGATATAAGTATAGGACTCATGTCCCAATGTGATGCATATTTTTTTATAATTTTTTTCCAAGTAAATAATTAATTATGAATTTTTTATTACAAATTTTAAAAATATAAAAACTCGTATGTCTGACCACCTTAACTTGGTAAAAAATTCATGAAATTCATTTTCAATTTTTTTAATCCTATAGTATGCAAAGAATATAATGTGATGCATGTTTTGGATTCAAAAAAGTGATACCGTTTGAAAGTTATAGATATTTTTCAATCAACCTATCAATCAAGACTTTATTCATAATTCAAATAGAAAATGAATAATGATTTTTATTAAATTCAAAGTAGAGAATAATTTATATCTGTGGAAAGCTGAGAATCTCCTTTAAAAACCCTTTTCATTTCATCAATTTTGGGTTAAAAAAAATCGTCAGCCACATACCCATCATATCGCCACTTTTTGGCCCATCATGATCCTGCACATACCCTAATTTCCACTTGCAAAGTTGTCAAAATGTTTTTGGATAATTTTGTAAGTGATTTTCTATAATTTGACAAGATGTAGGGATTAAAATGCAAAAATGGAGAATTTTTCTTAAAGATTCCTTCAATCCTCTTTAACCTAATATTTGTACATTCACAAACAGAGGAAATATTGGGCCATTTTAGGGGCTTGTCTTAGTCAAACCTCATGTAAATGTTTCCACTTCCACAATGGAAATGCCAATGATATAATTGAAATGTAAAGGAAGGAATGATAGGATCATAAATTTCTACAACTCACCACCCTTCAATAGATTCCTTTAAGGACTGAAGTCATACAAATCACCTCAAATATTTGGATCTTTCTTGCTTGAATTCTTGAATACTTTGGAGACCTACAATAGTGGTTAGCCTTCAAAAAACCATAATAATGTATGATAACATGAACTCACCTTCACTTTTTCATGATGCTTGGATCTTGAATTGCTACAATAAATATTTGAAATGCTACTCTTGACTTTCTCTTCAATATTCTTAATTTTCACCGCTAGCTTGTTAGGTTCATTTAGATTTCAAATGGTGAAATGACTAGGTATTTATATGTAATTTTTCTAATTTCCCAAAACATAGATCCCAAAATTTGACACTTGAAATTTGAATTCTAAATGTTAAAATGTCACCAACAACATGTCCAAAAATAGGTCCAAGCTAAGAAGGGGGACCCACATTCTCAAGGGTTTATGGGTCATATCCAAAACTTCTAGGACACTAAATGTCGAGAAAAACACATGAGTTGGATGCATTTATTCAATGCTTAAATTTTATTGAAAAACTGTATAATGGGCTCTAGAATACATAATTTTAGGACATTAGGGTGTCAATTACTTCCACTGTCTGAAACTAACAATTAATCTCTCTCTCTCTTTTGATGGTTGCAATTCGAATTTGCATACTCTCCAAATGTATCTTGAGTCACATACAAGATCACTACTTGTAGAAATTAAGAAGCTATTGACTTCGTCTCACTACCTAAAGCAAACAATTAAGAAAACTTCTTCACATGCCGTTTGTGACATGAATATGATCAAAATGAAACTAGACATGATATAACACTTCTCTTTCTCTTTTAGTCACTTATACAGTCACCATAATCACACCCTATCCTAGATAAACTAGGTTCATAGATTATATATGATATTATATTTATTAAATTTCACATGTTGACCTACAAAAAAATATTACTTATGTACGTCGGTCAGAGATAAAATAAACAATATGAAACATGTAGAGGACAAGACCTGAAAGACTGCATACAACACCAAGAAGATACAAATTCCTTGTGGATCCCAACACATTCTTAACCTAGTCCCCAAATAGTGTTCACATATTATCTTCTATAAACATCATATGCACACTTTGACAATATAGATTAGGTCAACTAAAAATAAGAAAACATGTAACATGTATCATGTTGGCCTTCACATGCATTAGCGGTACACAAGGATGATAAAATATTATTTGTTTTTCTCCTATATGAGTCAATATGACCCATACAAAACCTTCAATCACTCCTTAAACATCACTCAAAATTGAATTAGTGGTGCACACCATCAACATACCTTAGATGGCCTCAACAAAAGCATAAGCTAACAAAACATTCATTTCAGACCATAGCCTATACCAAAGAAGCCATTAACTACATTGTGGAACATCAACAAGAATCATATGTTATTTTAGAATATTCTCATACATTCCTTTCACAAAATCATGCAACAACAAGCTTGTACAAACTAATAGACATTAAAACCAGTCTCCAAACAACACACTCATTTACACTATCATCTATAACTTTCTCTATGAAAGTATTATTGATATGAAACTTTGGATATAACACCTTCACATTTCAATGAACTTAATTTATGATCTACACAACCATATCTTTAAATGCGAAGATATATGGAGCCAAATTTTACACCTCTGAGAGCATCCTCATAGAATCAACATAGTCTACAATATGACACTCTCAAAAACATCTTTTTGATAACTCAAATGGTTTTAAACTTGGGTCACACCTTCCTTGACACAACATATATCTATCGTCCAAACTACATGAGAAAAACATCATCAATTAAGAAATATGGAGCATTTCTTAGAGACTCTGGAAAGCAAACTAGCAGATTGCAACACTCTTCATAGAAATTTTGACATTAATGATAACCAAACTACAACAATATCCCCCTTTTTAATTGATTGCAAAATCAATAGAATCTCCCCCTTTGGTACGTAATCTACCCCTTTGACATCAATGGAAGAGGAAAAACAAAGTTTTCTCTCCCTTTTCAAACAACATAGATGTTCCCCCTATCAACACAACCACTACTTGCTCCCTCGAGAGGGTGCCCCCATAAATATAGGAATAAAGATGCAATTTGAATTACTCTTGCTAGATATATGCACCAAGTATGCATCTAGCAAGAAGAAGAATGAGAAATTACCCCTAAATTTTGATTGAGATATTCAAATGTATCCTTTAAAAGTGTGTTTGGGAAGATGTATGCAACCTCATCCTTTGTAGATACATACCCCAACTTCACTTCTCTATCTACAACCTTCTCTCTCAAAAAGTGATACATGATTGATATGTTCTTGGTTATAGAATTCATCACTAGATTCTTTGAAATATTGATAGCACTTGTATTATGAAATGGAATAGGAATGGGTTCATCATACTTTATCTTGATATCCTTCAATATTTTCTTCATCCAAAACACTTGAGTATAGCACTTGATGTTGCAAAAATATACTCTTATTCTATTGTTGATAAAGATATTTAATCTTGCTTCTTACTATGACGTGAAACCAGCCTAGTTTCTAAAAAGAAATAACCTCCACTAGTACTTATTCTATCACCAACATAACCAGCCCAATCAACATCAGTGTATGCACTTATATCAAATACATTACCTTTTGGTTACCATAATCCATAATCCAAAGTGCTCTTCAAATATCTAAAGATTCTCTTGACTTCCTTAACATGAGTTTATTTAGGATTAGCTTGAAACCTTACAACCTAACATACTTCATGCATAATATTAGGTCTTGAAGTAGTTAAGTACAAAAAGCTTCCAATCATATATCTATATAGAGTCTGATTAGATAGGGGAGACTCATCATCTTTACTCAAATGACAAAAAACTACCATAGGAGTGCTCAAAGGTTTGCACTCTTCTATACCAAACTTATTCAACATCTCTTTGACATACCTTTCTTGAGATATAACTAGAATCCATAATCTAGTTGAGCAATTTGACGATCAAGAAAGAAGGATAACTCACTTATCATTGAAATTTAAAATTCATTCTACATTTCTTCAGAAAACTTCTTGTATATTTCATCATTTCCACCGAAGGTTATATCATCAATATATACAACAATTATAAAAATTCTTTCATCCTCAATTTTGAAGTAAATATTACTATCTATGGTAGCCTTTTTGAAACCTTTCTAAATCAAGTACTTGTCCAATCATGCATACAAAGCCCTAGGAGCTTGTCTAAGACTATACAATTCCTTTTTGTCTCTTCACACCATGTTTGGGTCTTCAGATAACCATAATCCATCAAGTTTCTCTATGTAGACTTCTTCCAAATCTGATATAATTTGAAGTCTTTGTGGGCCAGAAAGGAAATAAACATTTTGGTTGCTTCCATTCTTTCTACTGGAGCAAATGTACCCTCAAAATAAATTCCTTCTACTTATTTTTATCATTTACATACTAGTATTGATTTATTTCTTACAACTTCTACTTGTTCATTCAACTTATTCTTGAATACACACTTTGTTCCTATCATATTCTTGTCTATAGGCCTTGGAACCAATTCCCAAGTTTGATTCTTCTCAATCTGGTTCAATTATTCTTCCATTGCTTGTATCCATCCTTCATCCTTCCTAGCATTACCAATTTTTTTTGGTTCTAGCTGTGATAATAGATGGAAGTTTACTTGTTCATTTATCATTGCAAGCCTTCTCTTGGTTGTTGAAATTAACTTGAGGTGATTGAGAGGAGGGGGTTAAATATATTATACCAAATTAAACCTTCAAAAACCCTCAATAGTAAATAGATCCTCAAGCATACATTAAAACCTTCTTATGTTAGATTGATTAAACATGAAATGTGTAATGCCCCGTCATGGAACCTAGGGAATGACACGTCACTGACACTAAACAACTGAATATATATGTATATATTTTTTATAAAAAATATTTAAACATGTGATCAATAACCTATAATGAATTTTCTCAGGTTCTAGAACTACGTTCTAAAGTAATACAACCAATCTAACGAATTGAGAACTTTACATAAAAATATATGAATAATCATATCAAGATTACATTACACCAAGAGTTACATTACAAGTTCATTTACAATAAACGAGATTCTGATAAATCTCGATACTTCACAAGTAATAATACAATGAAACCTCATCTAACATCATGATTGTGTAAAAAATAGAATATGAACAAGAATAGCTAACGACCAAAACCACGAGCTTGTTCGACAAACAACTCCGTGAATGATGTGTACCCAGGATCCTGCCAAGAACAAGCATGTCTCAAACAATGTCTTCTGCAGGGGACCCAATGGAAGTAATGGAACATTTCTCCCATCCGCGTGGAAGTCGAAAGCCCATCCCCTATGCTAGGAGATAAAACGGGTCCTCAAGTCAAAACAAACAACAACAAGAAACATCACACAAAACATGGTCGACACACATGACATCACAATGACAACACAACTGACATACTCCCAGTACATTAATTAAAGTTGTCACTTAATTACCAAATTTTGAGAGGTTACCCATGCAACCACTTGCAGGTCCGACCCCTAACGGAATCCACTCCTCCTATTGTACGACTTCTCAAAATGCCAAAACAATAACGCCAACATGCATGCAAGAGAAAAAGTCTTTTCACAAAGACCCAAAGTCATCAGAACGATACAATAACATTAAATATCTCAATAGGAACCACAAAACATGTATGGCCAAGTTTATATATGAACAAACACAACTGGACTCCATGGAATTCAAAATTTCCAAAAGTAAATTCACAAGAACAGTAAACACGCATGGCCCACATTTTCGCATTTGAAACAATACAAGAGCAATCATAATTCTCTATCCATGATTTCAAAACAACTCTAATATTTTAAGCCTCTGGAAGACGATAAACTAAACACCATATTTCAATACATGACACAAGAATGGACTCTAAATAAAAAAATAATATTTAAACATAGTTCACAAGTTCCATTCAAGATTCTCCATTCATACATGTAGTCCATCTTAACACATTTAAGTTTGTTGAAAGAGAAGACAATAGATTCTTCCATAAGATGGTGTTTTGAATTCACCATCCTACATATGATGATCTAAGAATTCAAAACCTTTTTAACCAAACATATATATTTATTGCAAATAAATAAGACATTTCATCATTTTAAAACTTTACAATGTATTTGTATTTAAATTAGTATGCCATTTCCTAAATTAAAATAAGAAGGAATTTAATTAAAATAATACTTAATAACCTAAACCCTTATGTCATCATTTAAAATTAAACATAATTAAACAATGACCAATTACTCTTTCTTATTCATAACTAATACTAACATTACTTATAAATATTCGGTGATAAATACTTTGTATTCAAAAGCCACGAACTTAATGAAAAGGTTTCATTTTCATTCATTATAACCAAACCTTTATAAAAATAAAGCTAATAGAAGATTCTATTAATAGTGCTTTGAATACGTTGAGTCTCCATAACAATGAAAGGTTTAGTTAACGTTCAACTGAGCATGCAAATGATATGTGGCAAAAGATTACAATGAACGTTCGGATCAGTCAACCTAGCAACAATAAGGGAAATATTTGCGATGGGAAGTGGAACCTCACGCAAGTAGAAAATAGGTCGATAGAAAATAAAGAATCAGAAGAGTCTGATTTCAATGAACCACCGACGCCAACCATAATACTAAACACATGTTCACAAACACATGCATCAAAAAAATTCTTCCAATCGATCTTCAACTAGTTACGAAGACAAAGAAGATAAAGATTCATAAATATCAAGATGGGCTGGCTTAACCAGCACACTCTAAGCGTTGACTGCTTAGGTGGCTGGTGTGGGGCCTCTAAGCCTTCCGTTTTCCGTTTTGTTTTCCTCCGACTCTCCACGGTGACAGTCACTGTTACGGTTATGTTTGAATTCAATTTTGAATCTCTCCCGCCCGATCCATTTAAAAGCGACAAAAAAGGAATTAGTACTATTGCCCGCACATTTCCACTTCAATACAACGCTTGCTCCTGTCCTGGCGTTCTCCAATACAAATGGTGCGGGGCTAACAAATCAGAAATATGGCGCTGTTCGTATTTTCTTGCTCTCACAAATGCTTAAATTGTGCTGCATTTATCAAGTTCTGTTTCAGCTTCATCAAAGCGGCTATCTACTAATCAACTGCTTCACAGTTTACTGGGTTCGTCTACTGAATAGCAAAAACTTTTCGCAGGGCTTTCCTCCTCAATGCACTCACCAGGGTTTCAACTGAGATCAAAGAATGAATATATACTAAGTTTCTCCATATTCATTAATTCAAATTCTTTTATTCTTTCATTTTTTTACCGATTTTCAAGCCGCACTGGCTATTTTTAACCCCCATTATTTGTAAGGATTACAATCCAACAAACTAAGTAAATATGTAACTATCTTTTCTTTTGCAAGACTCTTGATTCGTTTGTCAGTATTGAACGAAAACTTCAAAGGGATTTTACAATTTAATGGGTTGGCCATTATTTTGCACAAAAATGAAAGATGCAACTAAACCTACAAGTAGCCAACGCTTACTGTGAGCGTTTCCGCCAGAGTGGTATAGAAGACAGCAACGAAAATATTAATACAGATCCCAAATATTATAATCGCATACACTCTGTCACCATAAGATCATGCGAATCCAACAACACCCTTTTCTTACTCTTTCAAATAGTTCGTACTGGAATCTTATTTGTTGCAGTTCTTTTTTTTGTTGAACTAACCATAACAAAAGCTACACCTGACTAACAGAATTGGCTCGATTTGAAGGATGATTTGCGATCTCGTTAGTGCTATAAATGTAGTTTGTATGGATCACTTGTTCATAAATTATAAAAAATCAATTTTCCATGTTTTTAAGAACAAGCAAGCAAATTTGGAATGCCACTATCAAATCTTCTCTTATATTTTTGAAGAATATGCTTAGTGTTTGTGGTATAACAAAAATGCTTTTCTTATATAAATTAGTTGGGTTGGGTGAATATGATCTTTTGAGATAACATTCATATCTATATGGTCTTTCTACTTTTAAGTGTTGTTATAAGCAACAACGTGTTTTAAATGTATATGAGTCAATTCATTATTTTGACACAAAGTTATGTTCATTTTGTGGTTAAAATACATATGCACCTTTCCATTCTTTTTAAAAGAATGTGTAAAGATTGAATTTTGTTTAATTGTATTAGTTGGTGGTTAGTTTGGGTTGTATTTTTTCACTTTGTGATAGTGGGTTCCATTCTCATATCTAATTCATTCATTAGAAAGTGTCATTCAAAATTTTGTTCTTTCTAAAGGGTACATGTAATCTCAAAGTTTAGAGGATTAAGATTATGTCATAATTGTAGTTTGTCTTTAATAAATGGGGTTGTTCTTGCTTTAGAAATTGTTTGACCTCTAGTTGAAAATCAACTTAAGATTCCAAGCCTTGGCTATAAACTTAATATTCATCCAATTATTGACACTACTTAAGGATTTATTGAGAAGAGCTTCCTCATAGACTTGTAGTAGGTCTAGACTAGTAAAATAACAAGTTGCTTTGAAGAACACACAATGGAAGCTATAAATGCCAGGGCCCTTCTCATTGGCCATTTACATAAGCACATAATAAAAATCTCATCAAATGTGAGTGGAGTATCAAAAGAGGCTCGAGCAAACCAACCAACACTAGTGGGAATATACAAGCATTATTTTAATTTTTGAGAAAAAAATTCAAAATTCTTCAAGGCTCGAAAAAACTAGTTTATAATGGTCTAGAAAGGCTTTAAAGTCCTTCGGGAGGAACATGACTTTTTTATGAGAAAATTGGATACCTTAATTTTTTCTCTTAGCTACTTGAGGCAAAGGGATTTGGGGAATTCCTTAGTGGCTTTGTCCCGAAATTTGACCCCATGAATGCGGGCTCTTTAAATTTGAGTGTCATTAGTCTAGTGGTATTTAATAAATTTAATCTTAGGCTTGAATTGAACAACTAGAGTTTGATGTTGAAGGTAAAAGAGGTTATTTGTACACTAACTAGAAATATTCACAAGCTCCTTGGAAGTAATCTCATTGGATTTTCTTGTAGATTTTTTCTTTTTTTTTACCATAATATTATAGAAATTTGGGGTGGATGTAACCATGCCATTCCACTACTCAACTTAATAGGAATGAGTGGAAACTATGACTTAAGGTTCTAAATCCTTATGTTGAGTTTGATAGAACTCCACTAGGAAAATAAGTCACATTTAAATAAAATTATGTGTTGGGGAATTCTAGAACCCCATTGTTTCTCACAAAATAAAACATATTGGGATGGTGGTTAGAAAGGATGATCTTTGGGTTCACTTTCACTAAGCATCCATCATATGCAAAGAGATGTAGCCTATACTTCTCATGAGTCATGATGTGATTTAGCTACTCAAGCAAATTATGATACATAGTTGAAAAATCATGAATGAAATGGATGTTGATCCCGTGCATTTTTTCAAAGAATTGTGTGATATTAAGAAGCTAGAAGGAGAATCTCATTCTACATTTTGCACAAGGTTTATGGATTCTCTATCCAAAGTCCTTGCATATTATAAACCTAAAAATTTAGTATGCATTGATTTACTTAGTCAAGCTTATGAATGGGTCTACCCAAAGTTCTTGCATATTATAGACCTAATAGTTCAGTATGCATTGATTTACGTAGTCAAGCTTATGAATGGGTTTGAGTGCTATATCAAAAGAGTTGAAGCTTATTAGGTTTGATTAAATATATTAAATCATTATGATTATTGAGAAAGTAAGAAATGAGTATAAAAAACATTACAGAGCTAACCTAAATAAAAAAAGGGTTCCATCACACTTGTAAATGAAGTATATATAGAAGAGTACAAATATGCCTGCTATGATGAAAGAGATATAAATTATATAATCAACAAATGGAAAAAAATATTTCTTGAATGGATATTGTAGAATATACACTATAAATTATACAAGTTATGATAAGGAAGATGAAATGTGCAAAGGTCCACCACATGGAAAATCCATAAATCAAAAAGTAGATAGGTGTTTAGAAATTCAATATAATAGATTATCTCATACTATAGATGATACTAAACCAATGTGTACATATGCTCAATCAAAGGAACATGAACCTAAATATTTACTTGGCGTCCCCTACAATTCAACTCCTTTGAGGGATGTGAGGACATTGGCCACCTTGTTGAAGATATTTGCACAAGCATGGATGAGATGGATTGTTTCATACTTGTAGATTACTATGTTATGAATATTATTGTATATAATTTACCAATGATTTTCTTGAGGGATGACATATTGGCACTCCATTTGAGGAACCTAAACATAGTCTTATATATCAAGAGTTTCTTGCCTTGTTAACTATGATGACAATGAATTTGATGAGATCTCTATTGTTTGTGACTACTCTCATGAAGACCAATTGGAGATTTTTATTTCATAGGAAGAATGTGTTGACGTGTTTTTCAGTCGATGTCAACTTAGATTAAAAATTAATAGTGACCTTTATCTCTCTTAAAAGAATTAAATTATGGAACATAATTTAATCATCCCAAGGCTTCAAATTTTAGGTCTTGACTTAAAGGGTAACTCAAAAGTACAATGTGGACACTAGTCAATAAAGGGACTTACGTGCTTGGAGACTACACAATAGGGTTAGACATAGAATATAAATTCTAAATTCACATATTCCACTCTAAAAAACTACTTTATGATACATAATTTTTAGTTAATTTCTTTTATTTTGAAACACGTTATATCATCTAATCTATAATATATTGATGCTTTGTATCTTTAAATTTAGATTTATATTCTCTTCAATTGATTGCAATGATTCTTAACATGATGATTTTGAGGAGGATTTAGGTCTCTTTATTGAGAAGGCATAATAATTTATAGCAATGACAAACATAAGGAAAATGCCTTGTATGATGAGTCTACAACTCCATCAAACACTATAAATAGTGATTCTTATTGGCGGCAACATAATACTCTTTTAAAATGACCAGGAATATAGAGAGTTTGATGAGGATCAACCCAAGGTACTATCAAACCATACAAATCATGGTGAATTTCTTGGCCAAGGGGATTGTCTCCCACATGTAGTTCAAATATTAAACTATATAAATCTTTGTGTTCCTAGTATTGTGAGACATCTTTAACTGACCTTGATGTTGAATAGAGGAATGATCAATTGCACTATTGTCATGATCAACTTGACCCTAGAGCATAACTGATGTCTTCAATTTTTTGAATTTTATTTTTTTAACATGGAGTTGAAGTATAATTCAAATAAGTTGGGATAGATGTACACTAAGGTTTTCTTGAACTGTGAAACTAAAATATGAGGTTTGTGTTTTTTATATTTCTCATCCAGAGAATGTGAATTATTTCATTACTTAGTTCAAAATGATAGACTTTTAACTCTACATGGTTGTAACCTTTTTTATGTGAGGTATTAGAAATGATGTTGCATATGATTTTCATGAACAATATGATTTATACATTCCACATGGAGAGGTATTTCATTTTATCCGATATTGTAAAGTTTGGATAGGCTTGGCAAGTTCTAACAATAGTAGATTTGAAGAAATGTGGCAGGATATGTTGATGCTAACATTTCTACATAGGTATATCATGATGGTATTTATATATCAAACTTCAAATAATCATTAGAGAAAAAAAAAATTGATAGAAGGAAATATTGGTTTTACATATCTAGTGGCCCATTGCCACCAAATAATGTTTGCAAAATATGAATTTTGAGCATTACAAGATGAGCAATTTCAAAGCATTCATGTTGACACTTTGATTTGCACCCTAGAATTTTGTTATGTGATCTCACTATTCCCTCAAGAGGAATAAAACCCTAAAAAAGAGCCATTTTTGACACTTGTTTTTATGCCATGTTTCCTAAGTAGATTAACACTTGTTTGCTAAGAAAGGCTCTTTCCAAACCCTAAAATGGCAAGATGACTGCAATATTCATGTATTAAAATCTTTAACTATAGGTTTGATTTCAAATTTACAACATTGCATTTTTTTTAAAATTTAGAATGATCCACTTCCTCTCTTTTCAATTTGATTGGGTAAGTTTTGGGCCTAAAATCAATGTTCTACTATGGGTAGGTCCAAGGAGCATCATCAAAATAACAAATTTTATCAATTTGGAAATAGAATGGGTGTTGATAATTCATGGTGACTTTTTAGATTTATTTTTGTGGTTATCAAGTGAATATGGTGATCATGGTGAAAGTTCTTTGACCACTCGCAAATTGGTTGTCATTGAAAGGGACCCCAAAATTACCTATTTTTTATTTATTTTTAAATTAAATGATGATCCAAAAAAAATATAAGTTCTATTAACAAATTTTCATAGCCTCTAGATGTCATTGGTGGTGCAGATCTCATCATTTTGACTAGAACACCCTTAATTGATAGTTTCATTTTTAAAATTTAAAGTTTTAAAAATAATTATGTATGGTTTTAAATTAGTATGGGGTTATTGTATTTTTCTTATTAATATCCATTTGCCCCATAAATGTAAAGGGTAAGAAAGTTAAAAAATAAAAACTTTAAGGGAAACACGGATATTAAATTTCAAAAGTTCTATATAAGGGAAGGACACTTATAACCTCTCACCGCACCATCACAATGGGAAGGAATATTTCCATTAAAAAATGGTGATGATGTTTATATCTTTGATGCCTTCTAATATGCATACGTTCATATATTTTTAAAACCAATTGGGATGGTGCATAGGTTTGTTTTTTTTGCCAGTGCATAGGTAAGAGTTCGAGAGGATCATTTTATTCACTTGCAAAGTGAAAATCTAAAAGGGAAAGTTTTCAGCCAAGGGTAAAGAGTTATGTGGAAAATATAATCTGAAAATTATTTTCAATTTACTTGGCTAGAAAATGGAGAAAATATATGGGAATTGTAAAACATTGTTCTATGAATTCTAAGTATGGCACTACACTCTACAACAATATTTGTTTATATATAGCTAAATGTCAAGGTAGTGTGGAATAATTTATGTATATCCCTGGAAGAAATGAGATTTATAATAATGTTAGTTGCAATTGTTAAGAAAATTAATGTCCACTGATAAATCAATAATAAGGACTTTCTTGTTCTTGTTATGCATTTTATCTTTCAATTTTATTTGTATGCTTTAGAAAACCTTGAATAAGTTTGTAGGTACACATTTGTTATATTTGTTATTGTGATCAGTTAGGTTTTCATTTAAAGAATGCAGTCAAACTTCCTATTATGAGTTGTTTATGATAGGAAATATTTCTAAAAATATTTCTCCTCTAGTCCATGGGATATGGAAATAGAGATGGGATAATTGAAAATGGGATGCATATTCATATTTTAAAGAAAATTGAGATTTTAGAGCTTCAACAATGTTAGAGTATAATCTAAAATCATCCAAATTGTCCAGTTACATATTTACCTACTTTGTTGGGATTGTTAGAACTTCAATAATGTTAATTTGTTTGTATTAGCATATTACAGTGTTTGGTTATACAGTTACCTGTGGTTATCTGCAGTTATAAGTAGTTACAGCTGATTAACCGTATTGCTCCTGTTTAAATATAGTTACATATTTACTTAGTTTGTTGGGATTGTAATCCTTACGAAATAATGGGGGTAAAAAATAGCGGAAATCAGTGAAAAATGAAAGAATAAAAGAATTTGAATTAACGAATATGGAGAAACTTAGTATATATTCATTCTTTGATCTCGGTTGAAACCCATTCAGGAGGAAAGCCCTGCGAAAAGTTTCTGCTGTTCAGTAGACGAACTCAGTAAACTGTGAAGCATTTGGTTAGTAGATAGCCGCTTTGATGAAGCTGAAGCAGAACCTGATAAATGCAGCGCCATTTAAGCATTTGTGAGAGCAAGAAAATACGAACAATACCATAGTTCTGATCTGTTAGCCCCGCTCCATTTGTATTGGAGAACGCCAGGACAAGAGCAAACGTTGTATTGAAGTGGAAATGCGCGGGCAATAGTACTAGTTCCTTGTTTGCCGCTTTTAAATGGATCGGGCGGGAGAGATTCAGAATTGAATTCAAACATAACCGTAACAGTGATTGTCACCGTGGAGAGTAGAGGAAAACAAAACGGAAAAAGAAGGCTTAGAGGCCCCACACCAGCCACCTAAGCGGTCAACGCTTAGAGTGTGCTGGTTAAGCCCAGCCTATGAGATGGCCGACAGATTTAAGAGGAGGTAATGCATTTTCAATCATGATGGAATTCGACAATAGTGGTAAAGCCTGTTAGTACGCACAATAGGGGTTCAAAACAAATCACCCATGTGGTACAGATCATTAGATCCCTCTGACGGTCTAAGGCAAGAAAGAGTTTATAAAGACAGAGGGAGCTATGTTGGTGACTTAGTTCCACTGCCAATCAGAAGCCAAGTAAGAGTCTAAAAATGCAGAGAGAGCCATGTTGGTGATATGAGAGAAACTTCTCAGATTGATGAATTTAAAGGCAGAGTGACATACATTAATTCCTCCCCAGATTATAAAAAGAGAATTAAAAACGATGAACTTATAAGGAAATATGTAGCCGACGACATGCAAGAAACCCTCGAACAAGTTTACCACAGAAGACATGATTGGATTCAACGCAAGAAGGAAGAAACAAGTGATACACTCACATACGAGTATGATTATGAATCGAAGATTTAAGAAACTAAAGTGTCCAAACACCGAAAAATGAAATACTTCAGCACTCATAGGTAAAGAAGACTGTAACGTGATTTTGAGGAGACATAAATACAAAAATTAAATCCAGGAGGAAATACCATTATCCTAATTTAGAGAAGCCTCTGGTCGAAGTAACCGAAATACCCATGCAACCTAAAAATCAGAGAATAGTTGGAGGCAACCAAACAATATTTAATAAATCATTTAATTGTAATACGTAGCTGCTGCAGAGAGAGGAAGGTTTCATGGGTTCAGGAAAGATTCACTATAGTCTTTGAAAAAAATTCTCAAATAAACTCACCAAAACCATACAGAGATCAAGCATATCTTTTTTTTTTAATACAATTGAATATCTTGTATAGACATTCCAAATCAGTGATAGATTTACTCAATCCAGAGGGAAACCATAGGGTTTTAAGAAATCTCAAGAAAATTTACAGATGTAAAACTAAGATTTCAAGGATCTTCTTTTCATTCTAGCAATATGCATTTTAACTCAAATAATCTAAAAATTTACAGTTTTGTTTTTCCTTGTTGTGCAGGATTGAAGAAGAGTTTTCACAAAGATCTCAAACAAGGTTTACAACAAGAATTTTGGCGAGATTCGATAAAAACAAGCTTGAAATTTAAAAAGAATAAAACCTAAAACACTTTCTGGAATATAGCAATGGCAAAGAGAAAACTCCACAAATTAATCCGCAAAATATTCACAGTACAAACACAGCTTCAAGTAATTAATTTTCAGCTTTTTCAATCAAAACCCCGTTTAAACGAACATCTTGATCAAAGAAGATATTTTGCAACTTAAATCACAACTGACTATTTCAGCTTTCAAAAACATCAAAATTGTACGAACAAATCAATTACAACTAATTAATCTTCCACAATTAATATATTTTAATAATTCACAATTAATTCCTCAATATTCTAAAAATAACCTTTCAAAATAAACAAGGAAATTAATCATTAATCAACATTACCATTACTTTACATCATCAAATAATCTTAACATAGCACTATGAAAACATAACAACACGTGACGACCAAGAAGAAATATGGGTGACAAACTGATACTCGTTCTTTCCAGAACAAAGGCTCATGATAGAGGGCAAGACCATCTCCCTTCAACTAATTCCATTGGGCCTTGGCACACTCAGACCTAATGAAGCAGGTGGAGTCGATGCATGTTCCTGAAAGATACATCAGACTGCACGGTCAACTGAAACAACATATATAATAGAAAACACACCGTGAAGAAGAATCGTAGCGTAGTAGGGCACTCACAAATGAGTATTGCTACACTGTCTCCTTCATCGAATTGACATAAGACAAAGCATTTAACATCAATAACATCATAGTACTATGATTAACATTCAAGAACATCATATGTCATCATAATAATGTCATCTCACAAAAGTAGCAGAGCATCATAAGGTAAAATGTATCATCAACTGAGTTTCACAACTGATCGTGTAATCCATGACATAATGCATCCAAGTAACATAGTCTCACTAACTAACAACTAACAAAAACTCAAAATAATTGGAATAGAAATGTCATCAGGAGGGTCACTACATCCTCCCCCTAGGGTAAGGCTTACTCCTAAATGCCTACAAATACCCCTAGTAGAAACTCCATATAGTCAGACATAATCAAGGGTTCCAAGACTGAACCACTCCATACCTCAACATAAAAACAACAACAACTCATGCCATAATCAATCCAACTAGGTACACTGTAAATCCATACAAACCAACATGGTGAAGCAACCACCCACCAAGTCTCCAAAAACACATATCAATGATTTAACTTACATTCTTCACATACAAACCAATACAAATCACTCGAAATCACAACACAAGGCCACACATGGTTCCATCTAGACACTAGAAAGAAACATACTAAACCATGATACAAGAATCCATGAACCAAGAGCCAATATCTATCTCACATAATCTAAACATCAAAATCAGTGGCTTAATTGTGTTAGGACATACATAAGGTGAGACCATCCAAGCAAGACCACAATGATCTATATCTTGTTGTGTAAGGTGATTAACCTCCAAGAGATAGTCATCACACATAGGTGGGTAGTGGGTCCTAGCAGCATACAACCTCACATGCCCCCATCCTCAAGGTTCCCTGTGTCTACTTCCTCATATCCACTTGCCAAGTCCACCTCATACGTCCCTGGAGAGGATTCACATTACGACACATTTTCGACATTAAAACAATAAAGATAAACTACCTTAGCCACCAAGGTCATAAATAAGAGCAAATTAAAGTAATAAATGTGCACAATTTAAATATATATCCACTAGGGTTATAAGAAAATAATATCACAAAGTGTGGCTAAACCATCAAAATCAAATATAACAAGGTGTTGGCCTTCACAATCAACTGAAAAATCATTAATAACCAAAAAGAAAGTTCACAATGTTTAAAATTGCACTGTAGAACACTGTGTGACTAGATAATAGCCACCAAATGAGGAAGGAGGAAACAACGTCTGATTATAATAATAGCCCTCATGTGGTGCAGAGTGAGCACACCATCCACATGACTTAGAGTGTGCTCCTTGGCTACACCCTACATCACGTCATCACGTGACATGGTCATACACCAGCCGGAGAAGGCACACACTGTCATATGTCGCATGGCAGTGTGTTTGTGGCTCTGTGAAAGTAGGCACATGCAAAACACACCCCACATAGTGATACCTCATGGAAAAGGCACACACTAGTACTCGCCATAGCCAAAGGTATACATGGCTAGGACCTACTCATATGCTATCTGACCAAAGATCGTCGAAGTAGCCATGAGTATCCCTCTACAAGTGTATGAGGCCCCATAATGCTCATCACACAAGTATGCTATCATAACACAATCTCATAGTGTTCCTTCACGTGTCTCATCACGTGGCATCGTGTAACATGACATCATCACCAACACTATGTCAGAACATTAGTCGGGTGTGGCATCATATCTCTTGCATCATGTTGGAACAAATGCAGATAGGGTATATATACATAATATAATACGATAATATCAATATGGGGCTACCGAGCTTCACCTCTCATACGAACGAGGTTAACTCAGTAATTCCAGATGAATGCCTCTATGGACATCCAAACATAATTAACAAACCAATGTTGTTGTACTCAAATCTATGGGGATTGGGCTAACACTTATGGATCAAGCATTATGATCCATCATAAGGAAAAGTAGTGGGTATGTTTCCTCAGGATTGGTTGAGTTGAGACACTCTGCACTACAAGATGGGTATGCTACACACTCCACCCAAGGAAATTTGTGGTTGCTACTATCCCTTCACGGATTAAGGGTCTAGAGAACCAAAAGAAAAAAGAATCTACGAAACTATCTTTTATTTACTCATATATATAATTTTCAACCTCACATGGGCTGGCCCTCAATCAGGTAACAAACTTACAAACACACATAATGGTATGATTAATCCCACACCAAAATGCAAATATTTTTCCTCAAGGATGGGTACCAAGTATCACCATCACATGGATACACAAAGCAAGTACAGGGTATTCACAAAACTCAAACAAGACACAGTTACTAGTTCCTTACAATTACAGGGGGGTACAACTACATACATAATCCCATAAGAACATCAAATTCCATAACCCATGAGATACATATCATTACTTTCCATCCACAACCTTTACCAGCTATCTTTAACACTACTCTTTTCCAAAGAGTACATCATGCTAAAGTAAAAGCCATGAACATGCCATCACTTAAAAATTCAACTAATAGATTGACAAGGACAACATAGTGGACTCAAATTTACCTAGAGTACCCAATGTATGAACCTGGTCCTCTGATACCAAGTTGTAATGCCCCATCATAGAACCTAGGGAATGACATGTCACTAACGCTAAACAACCGAATAATTTTTATTTATTTTTTAAAGTATTTAATAGCAACATGTGATCAATAACCTAGCATGAATGCTCTTGGGTTCCATAACTATGCTACTAAAGTAATACAACCAATATAACACATCGAGAACTATACATCAAAATCATATGAATAATCATATCAAGATTACGTTACATCAAGAGTTACATTACAAGTTTATTTACAATAAACGAGACTATGACAAATCTTGATACATGACAAGTAATAATACAATGAAACCTCATGTAACATCATGAGTGTGTCCAAAATAAAATATGAATAAGAATAGCTGACAACCAAAACCACGAGATCGTCCGATGAACAACTCCGTGAACGATGTGTACCCAAGATCCTACCATGAACAAGCATGTCTTGAACAATATCACCTGTAGGGGACCCAATGGAAGAAATCATATGTTCCTCCCAATTGTGTGGAACTCAAAATCCAACCCTTCGTGCTAGGAGATAGAACATGTCCTCAAGACAAAACATACAACAAGAAGAAACATCACAAAAAACATGGTCGACACACATGACATCACAATGACAACACAAATGACATATTCCCAGTACATTAATTAAATTTTTCACTTAATTACCAACTTCCGAGAGGTTACCTATGCAAACACTTCCGGGTTCGGACCCTAACGGAAGCCACTCCTATGGTACGACTTCTCAAAATGCCAAAATAATAATGCCAACATACATGCAAGAGAAAAATTCTTTGCACAAAGACCCAAAGTCATCAGAACGATACAATAACATTAAATATCTCAATAGGAACCACAAAAAATGCATGGCCAAGTTTATATATGAACAAACACAACTACATTCCATGGAATTAAAAATTTCCAAAAGTAAATTCACAAGAACACTAAATGTGCATGGCCCACGTTTTCGCATTTGAAGGAATACAAGAGAAATCACTATTCTCTATCCATGATTTAAAAACAAATATAATATTTTAAACCTCTGGAAGACGATAAACTAAACACCATATTTCAACACATGACACAAGAATGGACTCTAAATAAAAAAATTACATTTAAATATAGTTCACAAGTTAAATTCAAGATTCTCCATGCATACATGTCTATCTTAATACATTTAAACTCATTGAACAAGAAGACAATAAATTCTTTCATAAGATGGTGTTTTGAATTCACCATCCTACATATGATGATATAAGAATTCAAAACCTTTTAAACCAAACTTATATATTTATTGCAAATAAATAAGACATTTCATCATTTTAAAACTTAATAGTGTATTTGTATTTAAATTAGTATGCCATTTCCTAAATTAAAATAACACAGAATTTAATTAAAATAATACTTAATAACCTAAACCCTTATGTCATCATTTAAAATTAAACATAAATTAAACAATGACCAATTACTCTTTCTTATTCATAACTAATACTAATATTACTTATAAATATTCGGTGATAAATACTTTGTATTCAAAAGCCATGAACTTAATGAAAAGGTTTCATTTTCATTCATTATAATCGAACCTTATTAAAATAAATCTAAAAGGAGATTCTATTAATAGTACTTTGAATACGTTGAGTCTCAATTCCAACGAAAGGTTTAGTTAACGTTCAGCTGAGCATGCAAACGATAGGTGACAAAATATTACAATGAAAGTTCAGATTAGTGGACCTATGAACGATAAGGGAAAGATCTGCGGTGGGAAGTGGAACCTCACGCAAGTACAAAGCAGGTCGATAGAAAATAAAGAATCAGAAGAGTCTGATTTCAATGAACCGTTGACGCCAACCATAAGAATAAACACTAGTTCACAAACGCATGCATCAAAAAAATTCTTCCAATCGATCTTCAACTAGTTATGGAGACAAAGAAGATAAAGATTCATAAATATGAAGATGGCCGACAGATTTAAGAGGAGGTAATGCATTTTCAATCATGATGGAATTTGACAATAGTGGTAAAACCAGTTAGTACACATAATAGGGATTCAAATCACATCACCCATGTGCTACAAATCATTAGATCCCTCCGACGGTCTAAGGCAACAAAGAGTTTATAAAGATAGAGGGAGCTATGTTGGTGACTTAGTTCCACCGGCGATCAGAAGCCAAGTAAGAGTTTGAAAATGAATAGAGAGCCATGCTGGTGATACGGGAGAAACTTCTCAGATTGATGAATTTAAAGGTGTTAGTGTTCTTAGATCAGATTGAACAATGAAAGAATTTAAAAGAATTGCAACACATAAGACAATGAACACAACAAGATACCCTAGGAAAACCCTCCTCTTGAGGGATAAAAACCCAGGAAATGAATCTCTTCTATAAAGTAGAATAATGGCAGAAATCTACTTACAACTCAAGCCCAACAATGGCCAACAATGAATGTAATGAGGTTGCACTTCTCCTTGATGCACAAGATAGAAATGAATATATTCTTCCTTGAAATCAAACTGCTGCTAAGGAAATGTGAATTCTGCTCTTGAAGAAAATGTGAACTTGCTTGAATAATCGAATGTGTAACAATGACAAAATGACCTTGCCTTTATACAAGTGAGGTTCCTCTTCAAGATAGGTCGGCTCACATAAAGGAAATACAATAAATAATAAACATAATAAAGTCGGCCCTTTGCATTTATATTTATTGTTTGATATAAATTAAATAGCCGAATGGCTATACATTTAATTTGCTTTCTTCTTGGAATTCGTGCGATGAAGTGCATACCATAGCTACTATAACATCAACACTCCCTCTTAGCTAGGGATGAACTTCCACCTGCACAAGACACATCATATTAGAATGAAAACAAAATAGAATATCACCTCAATGTAATATCAACCATTGTGGCTACCTCCACAGATGGTAAGAACAAGTGCTCATCACTTAATGTGATGTTGTCACCTCAATGTGACTTTCACCATGGCTCTCCCAGAGGGTGATACACAAGCACAAATAAAATCATCACGGATTCCCTCACATGATGCTGTCATGGAGTCACACACATGACATCCACCATGGCTCTCCCAAAGGGTTGAAACAAGGGCTTTCACCTCAAATCTCTCTCAATAGAGAATTGCATTATCAACGGCTTTCACCTCAACTCTCTCTCAATAGAGAATTGCATTATCAAGGGCTTTCACCTTAACTCTCTCTCAATAGAGAATTGCATTATCAAGGGCTTTCACCTCAACTCTCTCTCAATAGAGAATTGCATTATCAAATAAAGATCACTGATACTGAGACTCTTTCTCAGTTAGGGCTGCATTCTCCACCATACCAAGTTTCTCTCAAAAGTACACAAACTTAATCCTGGTGAGAGGCTTGGTGAGAATGTTTGTCGTTTGCTCTTTGATGCTGATATACCTCAAGTGTATACCTTTCCTTTGTACCATATCTCTAATATAGTGGTACTTGATCTCAACATGTTTTGTTCTGTCATGAAACACGGGATTGACAGAAAGTTTTACATAGCTTTGATTATCACAGTGTATAATAGTAGGCTCCATTGATTGTCCAAACAATCCTGCAAGGAGCTTACGAAGTCACATTGCCTCACGAGCTGCCACACGAGCTGCAATATATTCTACCTCGGTTGTACTCAAAGCCACTAAAGACTGTTTCCTGCTACACCAAGAAATCATAGCAGTACCCAGACTGAAGCAACAACCAGAGGTACTCTTCTGATCTGAGACACATCCTACCCAATCAGAATCAGTAAAACCATGCAGCTCTAAATCCACACCTGAAGAATATCTCAACCCATATCCAATTGTGCCACATAAATATCTCAGGATATGTTTAGCTGCTACAAGATGTATTTGTCTTGGTTCACACATAAACTAGATAAGTGCACTCACTACATAGCAGATGTCAGGTCTAGTGTTAACTAGATACATCAATGAACCAATCAACTGTCTATACATCGTAGAATCCACAAGTTCTGAACTAGTTGCAGCCTCCTTCAATTTATCTAGATTAGTCTCCATGGGTGTAGAAATAGGTTTGCAATCAATCATACCAAAACTTTTGAGAATGTCAACAGTATACTTGCCTTGACTTAGAATCATCTCATCTGACTTTTGCTAAACTTCTAAGCCAAGAAAGTAATGCATAAGACCTAGATTCTTGATCTCAAACTCTAAAGCTAATTCCTTCTTGCATTTTAGAATCAGATGTTCTTCACGAGTGATAATCAGATCATCAACATATAAAACCAGAATCAAAGCCTCACCCTTTACTACCTTAAAGTAGAGGGTAGAGTCTGCATCATTCTTTGAGAAGCCTAGGCTTGATAGATACTGATTAACCCTTTCGTACCAGGCACGAGGAGATTGCTTAAGACCATACAAGGCCTTCTTTAGCTTACAAACATGAGACTCCTTTCCATGCACCTCAAATCCTTCAGGTTGCTCAATGTAAACCTCTTCTTCTATTACACCATTTAGAAAAGTTGTTTTTACATCCATTTGGTGAATCTTCCATCCTCTAGATGCAGCAATAGCAATGATGGTTCTGACAAATGTATATCAAGTGACAGGAGCAAAGGTTTCTTCATAGTCAACTCCCTCTTTCTGTGAGAACCCTCTAGCCACAAATCTTGCCTTATGCTTCTCAATGCTCCCATTAGCTACATGCTTGATCTTGAAGAGCCACTTAGAAGACACCACAAATTTGCCTTTGGGTCTAGGAACTATATCCCAAACATCGTTCTTGAGTATGGACTGGTATTCCTCAGAGATGACATCTTTCCATACTTGTTGACTAGAAGCTTCTTCAACATTTGAAGGCTCTGACTCAATAATTTGACTCATCAAGGTGACATAACTAGAGAACTTGTGAGGTCTCTTGCTTTCTCTAAAAGCTCCTCTTGGAGCTGCAAAACTTTCTGCTTCCTGCATTGTCCTACGAGCCCAAAGAGGTCTTTTCTTTCCAATCACAATATCTAGAGGCCCATCAGTAGGATCCAAGGGTTCAATTGGATCAACATCTTCTTTAGGTTCTGGAGCCTCCTTTAGGTTCTCTGGAATATGGTCAACTTCCATATCTTGAGGAGGTTCTTCTTCATCAATCTCCATAGGAGTGCCCTTGGACCTTCTGAAAGCAACATCTTCCTCAAATGTGACATTTCTACTAATCTCAATAGACTTTTGTCCTGGTATGTATATCCTGTAAGCTTTTGATGTCTCACTGTAACCTACAAGAATTCCTCTCTTCCCAGAAGGTTCTAGCTTTGTTCTCTTTTCCTTTGGAATATGAATATAGACCAGACAACCAAAGATCCTCAAATGACTAACTTCAGGTTTCACACCTAAGAATGCTTCTTCAGGAGTTTTATTCTCTAAGATCCTGTGGGGACTCCTATTTTGAACATAGACGGTTGTCCTTGATGCTTCCGCCCAAAGAGAGATTTGCAGGTCTTGATCATGGATCATAGCTTTCACTGCTTCCACAATAGACCTATTCTTTCTTTCAGTAATACCATTTTGTTGTGGATTATAGGGAACACTAAACTCCCTCTTAATCCCCGCTTCAATACAAAAATCTCGAAAATGTGCCAGAGGTGTATTCTCCACCATTATCGGATCTCAATACCTTGATCCTTTTCCCAGACAGGTTTTCAACCCGTGCCTTGAATTCTCTGAATCTTTCTAATACTTCTTCAGATTCTTTAGATCTCAAGAAATAAATCCAAGTCTTTCTAGAGTAATCATCAATAAAAATAATATAATACAAGAAACCACTAGATGATGCAATAGACATTGGACCACACAAATCAGAATGAATAAGATCAAGAATACATTTAGATCTACTTTCACTAGTATGAAACGTACCTTTTGTGTTCTTGCCTAGGGCGCATCCCTTGCATGTACCTTCGTGTTCTTGATTGAATTTTGGAAGACCAGTGACCATCTTCTCCATGATAGGTAGAGCACGAAAGTGAATGTGAGCCAATCTTTGATGCCAAAGATCGCACACACTGGAGTTGTCATGCACAAGTGCTTGAAGAGGATGAGTGCATAGCCTGTAAAGACATTCATGTCTATCTCCAATCACTTGAGCAATTTTGAAGCTAGATTTCTTTGCCCATATAAGAACTTTTCCTTTAGAGAAGGCAACTTGATAACCCTTGTCTTCCAATGCTGAAATTGAGACAAGGTTCCTCTTTATCCCTGGAACAAACAGTACATCATTTAACTCCAATGAAATCCCGGAATCCAAGTGCAGAGTGGAGTTTCCAATTCCTTTCAGAGAATATCTGGCATCGTCTCCAATAACGACTTGATCACTAGAGTTTGTCTCCACTAAGTTTGAAAGGAGACCCCTGAAACCGGTGATGTGCCTAGAAGCACCACTATCAATCAACCAAGTGTTGGCGTTGGTAGAAACTTTGCTTGACAAGGCTGAATAGAATAGATAATCACTGGAGTCCTTCTGTGGAGCGATTTCTTCAACATTTGCAGTGGCAACTTGTTGCTTAGGTCTTTGAGGACAATCCTTTGCAAAGTGACCATACTTATCACAATAAAAACATTGAATCTTGGACATGTCTCGTTTCCTTTTGAAGGCAGGAGCACCATCATTTCCATTCTCTTGATTCCTTTTGAAGAACCCTTTCTTAAAGCCTTTTCCTTTGTTCGATGAATGAGAGGCAAGAACTTGCATTTCTTCATTCTTTGAACTTTGACCAATTCCCCTTGCCGTTAGTCTCGACTCTTCTTGAATGCAGTCAATCCTCAATCGATCAAACTTGGGAAGTTTAGATCTTGCACTGATTCCTTGAATGAACGCCTCCCATGAAAACAGAAGACCATTGAGAGCTAGCATAGTTAGGTCCTTGTCGTCAATCATGTGACCAATTGTGGAGAGCTGATCTCTTATCTCTGAAATCCTCATGAAGTATGTGATAACAGATTCTCCTTTCGCCATTTTCACATGATGAAGTTGTTGCTTTAGTGCGAGAGCTCGACTAGTGTTGTTGATTTCATACATCTCTTCCAAGGTTGCAAACATCTCTCTTGCTATATCCAACTTGAAGACAATCGGTACAACATGATCCTTGACGGAATCAACCAACACTTTCTTTGCCCTAGTGTCTTTCTTTCTCCATTGCAATTTCTCTTCTTCCTCCTTAGGTTCAGGAACTTTTGTTTTCACGAACTTAGCTAAATCATTCTCTTCCAAAGTGAGCATGATTCTGAACCTCCATGATGTGTAGTTCAAAATCCCTTCGAGTCTATCCTCGATTTTCAGACCATTCACCATCTTGAATTTTGAGAAATAAGAGATAGACTGAAAAAGAATAAAGTGAGTGTTGCACACTAAATCTGATCACGATCTTTTTCACACCCGCTCTGATACCATGTTAGTGTTCTTAGATCAGATTGAACAATGAAAGCATTTAAAAGAATTGCAACACATAAGACAATGAACACAACAAGATACCCTGGGTAAACCCTCCTCTTGAGGGAGAAAAACCCAGCAAATGAATCTCTTCTATAAAGTAGAATAATGGCAGAAGTTTGCTTACAACTCAGGCCCAACAATGGCCAACAATGAATGTAATGAGGTCACACCTCTCCTTGATGCACAAGATACAAATGAATATATTCTTCCTTGAAATCGGACTGCTACTAAGGAAATACGAATTCTGCTCTTGAAGAAAATGCAAACTTCCTTGAATAATCGAATGTGTAACAATGACAAAATGACCTTTCCTTTATACAAGTGAGGTGCCTCTTCAAGATAGGTCGGCTCACATAAAGGAAATACAATAAATAATAAACATAATAAAGTCGACCCTTTGCATTTATATTTATTGTTTGATATAAATTAAATAGCCGAATGGCTATACATTTAATTTGCTTTCTTCTTGGAATTCGTGCAATGAAGTGCAGACCATAGCTGCTATAACATCAACAAAAGGCATATATATTTTTTAATACAATCGAATATCTTCTACAGACATTCCAAATCAGTGATAGATTTACTCAATCCAGAGGGCAACCATAGGGTTTTAAGAAATCTTGTGAGAATTTGCAGATGTAAAACTAAGATTTCAAGGATCTTCTTTTCATTCTAGAAATATGCATTTTAACTCAAATAATCTAACAATTTATGGTTTTTTTTTCCTTGTTGTGCAGGATTCAAGACGAGTTTTCACAAAGATCTCAAACAAGGTTTACAACAAGAATTTTGGCAAGATTCGATTAAAACAAGCTTGAAATTTAAAAAGAAGAAACCCTAAAGCATTTTCTAAAATCGAGCAACGACGAAGCAAAAACTCCACAAATTAATCCATAGAATATTCACAGTACAAACACAACTTCAAGTAATTAATTTTTAGCTTTTTCAATCAAAACCCCAAAAGAATACATAAAATAATATTTTTTCTGTGAAAACAACAATTCCCCTTTTTTGAAAATCAATTGCTCAAATAAATACAAATCCACCCACTCAACTTTAAGATTTAATGCAATTTAATCAGCCAGTTAAACTTTTCGAATATCTTGATCAAAGAAGATTTTTTGCAACTTAAATCACAATTGACTATTTTAGTTTTCAAAAATATCAAAATTGTACAAACAAATCAATTGAAACTAATTAATCTTCCTCAATTAATATATTTTAATAATTCACAATTAATTCCTCAATATTCTAAAAATAACCTTTCAAAATAAACAAGGCAATTAATCATTAATCAACATTACCATTACTTTACATCATCAAATAATCTAAACATAGCATTATGAAAGCATGGCAATACATGACGACCAACAAGACATATGGGTGACAAACTGATACTCGTTCTTTCCAGAACAAAGGCTCATGATAGAGGACAAGACCATCTCCCTTCAATGAATTTTATTGGGCCTTGCACACTCAAAATTGATGAAGCAGGTGGAGTCGATGTCTATACTTGAAATCTACATCAGACTGCATAGTCAACCAAAACAACATATATAATAAAAAACACACCGTGAAGAATAATCACAACATAGTAGGGAACACACGAATGAGTACTGCTACACTATCTCCTTCATCAAATTGACATAAGAAAAATAATCTAACATCAATAACATCATAGTAACATCATTAAAATTGAAGAACATCATATGTCATCATAATAATGTCATCTCACAAAAGTAGCAGAGCATCATAAGGTAAAGTGTATCATCAACTGAGTTTCACAACTGATCATGTAATCCATGACATAATGCTTCCATGTAACATAGTCTCAAGCAACTCACAACTAACAACAACTCAAAATAACTGAAATAGAAATTTCTTAAGGAGGGGCACTACAAAATGCATAAACAAAGAATTGAAATCAGAACACCATACACATGATAATTCCAAATTTTTGCGAAACCCAATGAGGGGAAAAACATGGCGAGGATTAGCTCATAGTATAAGTAATTGCAAAACCAATATAAAGGGGCTCATTGCCAAAATAGGGCGTGCATTGTCCAAAAAGGCTCATAGCCTAGGATGATTGCCACAAAAAAATTATAAGAAGATAGAAGAATAATGTTACAAAATGAAACACTTCTCAATGTGACAAAGAGACCACCACAATTATTCACACTTTCCTAGTCTCACTTGAAATATATTGGATGCCTTTAGCTTACTACTTTCAAAACCCTAACATGAAATTCACACTACTTTTCTCAAATTCACATCTCATTACACTTCACTCGCAATAATATTAAATCTATCTTGCTTCTTACTCTTTCGTACACACTCTTGCATCAACACCATACATATTTATTATAAACTCTACTTCAAAACATTTCTCCAATATCGGCCACTAGCTATTATATATTCAAATTTTAAATAGGCCAACACTCAAACATTCCCATGATGGATAGGAATGAAATGTGACCTACATGCATCATTAATTATGTAATAAAATAACTTGCACAATAGAAGAATATTATGGAAAATATGCTGCAAATACTAAATAATATCTGAGAATAACAAGCCACTTTGAGGGGGAAAACCTCCAAATATCTCCAATGAGAACACAATTCATAATACGATGATGGAATAAGACTCACAACTTCCTATATATACCTATTTATGCCTAGGATACCACCTAGTCCGACTTAGATAACCCTTTATAAGCCTTAGGCTGAACTAATAAACTAAATAACAATACAATAATGATAATATGACTTAATTAGGAGTTAAGATAGCCACAAGATGAATATTCATAACCCGATGTACTCTAATATTAAGTGTGTAGCATGCCCTCGCTCTTCACATAAGCATTGTCCTCAATGCTAGGAAATTTTGGATGCTTTTGAATGAACTCCTCATCCTCCCATGTGGTATCTTCAATTGGTAGATTCTTCCACTGGATTAGATATTGAGTGAGTTTTTTGGTCCTTGTGTGTTTTTGAAGAATATGTTTTGGTACCAATATGATTCTTCCTTCTTCATCAAGCTTTGATAATATTGTCTAAGTAGCGATATTATTCCAAATTACCATCTTCAAACAAGAAACATGAAAAAATGGATGAATCTTTGTAGTTGATGGCAATTCAAGCTTGTAGGCAACACTACCTATCTTTTGTAAGATTTGATATGGGCCATAATATTTTGGAGAAAACTTGTTATTCTTTGACTATTGCTTAGTGACTTTTTTTTGTAAGGCTGCAATCTCAAGAAAATCCAATCCCCAACCTTAAAACTTCTTTCACTACGGTGTTGGTATGCCTATTGCTTAATTCGGTTTTGTGCCATGGATAAATTCTCTTTAAGTCCTGAAAGTACTTGTTGTAGATGAATCATATGGTCCTCCACCACTTGAACTCTTGGTGACACCTTCAATGATGATGTGATGGAAGGAGGATGATATCCATACAATGCCATAAATGGAGACATTTTGATGAGCTATGGAAGGAAATGTTATACCACCTTTATGCTAGTGGAAGCCACTCAACCCATTTAGACTGTTTATCTGAATTAAAAAATCGTAGATATCCTTCCAAATACTTATTAACTACCTCTATTTTCCCATTAGATTGTGGATGGTATGAAGAAATATGACCCAATTGAGTACCCAAACACTTGAATAAATCTATCTAAAAGTTACTAGTAAAGATAGGATCACAGTCACTAACAATAACCTTAGGTTTACCATGTAGCTTTTTAATATTCTCCAAAAATGCTTTTTCCACTGTACTTGTTGTAAAAGGATGTGATAATGTAATAAAATGTGCATATTTAGTGAGGCGATCCACAACTGCCATGATGAAATTCTTACCATTAGATCTTGGAAGCCCTATGATAAAGTCCATGGAGACCTCTTTCCAATGTTGGCTAGGAATAACTAAGGGTTGCAAGAGACCAGATGTCTTAATTGTCTCTCCTTTATTCCGTTGACAAACCAAACATTGTGCCACAAATTTTTGAACATCCCCTTTTAGTCCTTCCCAAAATAAATCGTTCTTGACCTGATGATATGTCTTCAAAAAATTTGAATGACCCCCCATTGGAGACTCATGTAGCTCTGTGAGAATCTTTTGTTTGAGAGAGGAATTCTTGCAAAGATACAACACACTTCAACATGCTTCTACATGGTATCCGGACATAATAACGAGGCCAAAATAACCCTAGACACAATAACCCCATCATAATAACCCAAGGACAAAATAACCTAGGGTCATAATAATGCATTGACAAAATAACTCGTGGTCAAAATAACCCATGGACAGAATAACCCATCATCATTTTATAATTTGTTTTTCCTTTCTCTATATTATTATGGGGATATTTTGTCCATGGGTTATTTTGACCATGGGTTATTTTGGCTTGGGTTATTATGAACCTAAGTTATTTTTTCCTTGGGTTATTGTGACCGAGTTATTCTATCCAGGGTTATTTTGGCTGGGTTATTATGTCCTACAACCGCTTCTACATTTCTACAACACCCAAATCAAGAATATAATTTGGTAGCATTATATTCTCTTCATTGCTGCATCATGTCTTTCTTTAGGATCTTCTTGAAATCTAACAACAAGAAAAACTACATGCATGATATCTAGTCTAGTAGTAGTTAAATATAGTAGTCCACCAATCAAAGATCTATACTTTCTTTGATCAGCCTTAGGTGAATCATCATCTTTGCTTAATTTACAACCAATCACCATAGGAGTACTTACCAGTTTGGAGTCATCCATTCCAAAGTTCAACATTTATTTGGCATACTTAGACTGTGAAATGAAAATTCCTTTATCAGTTTAATTGATTTGTAGCCCAAGAAAGAAATTCATCTCCCCAAAAATTGACATCTCAAATTAGCTTTTGATTTCTTCAATAAATTTCTTTCACATAGCCTCATTTCCACCAAAGATAATGTCATCCACATATAAAACTACTATCAAGATTTTGTCTTCCTTAATCTTAAAGTAAATATTACTATCTTTGGAGCCCTTATTGAAAGCTTTATGTATAAAGTTATATCCTACCTTGCATACCAATATCAAGGAGTTTAGTTCAAACCATATAGTTCCTTCTTCAATTTACATACCATGTCTAGTTGATATGCCAATTGAAAACCTTTTATCTTTTCCATGTAAACCTCTTCTTCCAATTCCCCATTCAAAAAAGTAGACTTCACATCCATATGATAGGCCTTAAAATCTTTATGTGTTGTAAATGCCAAAAACATTCTAATAGCTTCCATCCTAGCCATAGGAGAAAAAGTGTCCTCAAAATATATACCTTATACTTGTGAGTAACCCTTACACATAAGTCTTGCTTTGTTCCTAACTAATTCTCCATTTTCATCTCGCTTGTTCCTGAATACCCATTTAGTTCCAATTATGTTCTTGTTTTCTAGTCTAGGGACCAATTCCAAAGTTTGACATTTTTCTATATGTATAAATTCTTCCATTTCATTCATCCAATCTTCATCCTTGCTTGCTTCAATCATTGATTAAGGATAAAATTTAGAAATTAAACCCAAATTTACCTCAATGCCAATAAATTTTCTTCTTGTCAATACACCTTTCCTCTTGTAATGATCTAAATATTAAATCCTGCAATACAGATCTAAGTTAGAAACATGCATGCAATAAAAATAATCATTCAATGTAATGCAAAGGAGAATATGAAAGAAAAGGAATGAGACTAGAACAGTCTCACCCATTTCTCTCCTCCATGACTAGTTCCATTGTACCTCCTCAAGCTTGCTATTGTGATAATGGATGCCCTCAGTCTTTGTGTGAGCAAACTAATATATGCCTAGCCCTTAAGCAAATTGCTTTGAAGGATTTGAAATTTAAACTATTGCAATCTAGAATATTACTCCTATTATGCAAATAGTAAAAATAAGTAAAATCCTAGAATATTAATATGCCTATAATGAAATTGATTCAACAGGATAATAATAAGACATGGCCAAAAATGAGATCAAGATTGTCATTTTATAGAAAATACAATCTTGAATGGACGGTCAAGATGAGAGTTCTAAGGAATGCCCTAGAATCAAAGGTCAAGATTCAATAAGGCAACTCTCAATTAGGGTTAGGGCAAAATACCCATATGTGTGAATAAGATTTAATTAAATGAATTAAATCAAGACTGAATGTGACAGTGGAGATGAAATTACTAAAAATCAAAAGACAAGAGGATGGGATTTTATAAAATCAGTAATTTTAGAAATTACTTGATTTGTAGAAGAATAATTCCATTTTGAATTAAATTAATTCAAAATAAGAATTTTGTGAGACAAAAAGTAATTGATTTTTGAAATTAATTACTAAATGAAGAATCAGTTAACCATGTGAGATATTTTTAAATGATTTGTTTTATTTAAAAATATAGAAGTGTCACATGGCATTACTAAATAATTGAAATAATTATTTAATTTAGGAGAAGTAGTTAATTAATTAAATAAATTAATGAATTTATTTAATTAAGAGAGGATTTAGGAATTAGTGACATATTAAATAGATATATTAAAATATATTAATTTAATAATCAGGAGGACATTAATGATAAGGATTAATTAAATAAATAAGATTTTATTTAATTAAGAGAAGACTTTGACAATTAGTGACATATTAAAAAGATAAATAAGATTTATTTATTTAATAATCATGAGGAACGAGAGATTATGAATTAATTAAATAATTATGAATTATTTAATTAATAGTTGAATCTGGGTTAGGAACATAATTAAAATGTCATAATTATGTTAGGATGAAAAGTGGTAAAGTATTGTTCACAGGCCTTGGTCATTTTTATGTGTCTACATTTGCCCCTCTTTGTCATAATGCAGCTTATCGCATTGTGGCAAAGAAAACAAGTCTAGAATATGCCCTGGTGAAAAATAAGTTGAGGAAGAATGACGAGGAGGTAGTGGTATGCCCCCTTGAGAGGACATTTGGGTTCCAAGAACACGGGTGTGCTCTCGAAATTGATGAGAAGACTAGAATATGATGAGACCAAGAGATGGCTGGAGAAAAAATTAGATAAGGATGATCATGATGCAGACTAGAAGAAATGTTAGAGAGAAAAAGATGAACATTAGGATAGAAGGAAATACAAGTTAGTGCAAAAAATGAAATGCATGTTAAAACCCTTCAATATTTGCCAAGGTACTAATAGGTGTTGCTCGAATCATCATTGGGCGGTAAAAATGACACAAATGGACAACAAACACCATGGTATGACATAGACCAAGGTGTGCAAGGTCATCCAATTGCAAGAAAAACAATCGCAGACAAGGAATGTCCTAACTCATACTAGAGGCCTATTTTCCCCAATCATTTTGTCAAGACAATCCACAGACAATAGCCAAAGAAAAATAACATAGGTCATGAGACATCGTCGCACCTCTAAATCCTTCATGGGACATCCTCGAGGTAGATAGTAACATGACCAAAAGACAAGTTGATAAAAAGATAAGACAAAATAGCCAAAAATTAACAGTCATTTACTTTGTATTGACAATGTTTCTTTGCCGAAGATTAATTGTTTGAAAGCTTGATAGGTTGACAAGTTCTGATGGTTTGATAGTGCCTAAGGTCAGGTAGGACACATCCTAAAAAGGAAAATGACACTTTGATGAGATCCAAATCCAAGAAGGACACATCTTGGAGAGGATAAAAAAGTGACAAGAGACTAGCATTTTGACCAATGTTTTGGCAAGTTGATTGATGTTGACTGCATAATTGATTGGACTATGTTGTTTGATTTTGGACTTGATTTTGATGTTGATACTTTCGAATGACTGTTTTGACAGACTCGACCATATTTGACTTATGATTTTATTTTGAAAAACCTAAAGGACTGGCCTAATGTCTCGGGGATTCAAAGATGAATCTTGCCTACGTAGCAAGTGTGCAGAGACAACATAGTTTAGACATGGAAAAAAGATTGACTGATGAGACTGATTGGACTAACTAGATAGAGATTGACTTTGACTCTGCTTTTGAGATTTTTGACACTTTTTGAATGTTTTTGTATTTTTCTCAAGATAAGTTTGACTTTTTAGGTCTTTTTTCAAAACTTTTTCTAATTTTGATGACTTTTTTTAGGACTTTTTGTAATTTTTAGGATTTTATGATGCTTTACGAAAATTGCGACAAATGCATGTGAATGATGCCGACACACATGAATCCAAGGACAACCATGATTTTGCTGCTAGTCAAGCTGAATATCAACGAACAGGTGATGATGATGATGAAAACATTGTTTGATGTGGGAAGGACACATCCCAAAACAACGTGAAGATGACAATGACATGACAAGAGGATAAAAGTTTGCAGCAGGGCCAGGGACAAAGTCAAGGAATGTTTTGGATAATGTGCTAGGGTGCCATATTGTTGCATTTGAAATGACTTGGAGAGGACTAAAATGGGATGACAGAGGAATGTAGGACCATTGACAAAGGAATCCAAGATGGGTGATAGGTATTAAAAGGACCGTGGATGGCTTTGGTAAAAGATAGGAGACCTGGATGGCTTGGACTAGGAGAATTCTCATATGGTCTCCAAGGATGATATTGCATAGTAAATGGAGGCTATGAAGGTACTGATATGATACTTTGTGACTAGTGTATGAGGAAAGGATGGACATGTCAAAAGGTTCCCAAAGCTTGATTTTTGTTTGTGCCTTAGTCTTTTTCAAGATCAAAATAAGTAGGAAAATGGATGGACATGATAGGGCTAAGATGGTGGTGTAAAAGGGGAATGGATGGAACAATCACAATTCCATGCTCCGGGTCTCACCTTAGTAATTCCCTTTGGTGGCTCTCTCCACCAAATCAACCTATAGGTCCTAACTCAAATTTAGTTACCCCTAGTTCTACTGGCCATCCCCTCTTCCATCCATGTCACACAACACAACCAAAACTCAGTGCTTTGCCTCTGCTTCACCCTTGACCCTTAATCAACCCTAAAGGCCAAATACTCACAAAGCTCAACTAGATACTTGTAGGGGTGTAAACGTGTCTTGTCATGCTTCCAAGTATACCATTAGGTCTCTTGAATAACCACTAGACTCCATCTCTCCATCACTTCTTTCAAACCCTCACTTAGGTTTTCAAGCCACAAGTTTAGAGTCTCTTTTTAGCCCTCCTAGCCTGAGAAAAATGGAATTTTCACAAAACTTTCCCAAAGAACCCCAAAACTTCATAGGCTTTGCTTGGTCTTGATACCAACCTCTACAAGATTCCTAAGGTCTCATGCCTTATCTAGCCGTACACAGGTCGCTTCACCAAATTTAGGAAAATGTAGGGTTTTGTTGGCATTTCTTGGCCATCCGATTGGACTGTCAAAGAGTTCACCATACAAACAGCTTGTTGGGACCTCCTCCTTGGTACCAGACCACTATGAGACCTCCTTCCACACTTCTACCATGGGGTTTGTCCTAGAGAAGTTTTCCCTACAAGTTATGTGCTTTTTAGCACTATCGTTCCTAGCTGGGCATTGCCAAGCTCACCTAGGAAGTGACTTTCCTCATAGCTACTCGACCCCTAAAGACTCCTAGACCTAACCTATGTATAGGAATGGAGTTTAGCCTCATTCCACTCATACTATACACTAGGTATAGAGAAAGATAGAGGTCTAAGACTCCATGGTTGATAGTTACCAGACTGATCAACAATGGAAAGAAAACAAAACTTAACTAAGAACAAGCTATGAAACAATGGAAATGCTTAACTACTGACCACACAAAGCTTTGAAAAAAAATTACATCTCATTCCACATGTATCTAGATACTTGATTACAAAACTCCAAATGCCTTTCAACCTTTCACACAGGTCGAGGCAATCCTTAAATAGGTTTCACATATGGTAACCACCTCCTTGGTCGTACATGTTAGTTACAAGGTGGAAAAAGTGCAAAGTGTTCCATTTTGCCACCTTTTGCCAAGTTCCTAGAACTAACAAAGTGAGTAACTAAACTCCTAACCTTTGCTACTCTGGATAGCTTATGATCACTCCTTATTCCTAACTTTCAAACATAATGCAATGGTCTGCATGACCTTATATAAATGCAATAAAACAAACATACTTCCTATTTCCTAGTATTTGCCTAGGTGCTTCCTAGGTGCTCCTGCACCAGATGAATGGATGAAAATGTCGTGTGAAGGGAATGGGAGATGAGATGACTTGCCCCCAAGTGCAATGGTCCACATAGATGATTTATTCTATACATGATTCCTGTTTGCCAGGTTTTTCGTCATGGTACTTATCCAAAGCACCTATTTGCCAGGTTTTCACTTTTGGACGAATGCCTTTCTTTTTACTATTTTTGCCATTTTTTTATTTTTTTGATGTCACCATGACGCCTATTTGCTAGGTTTTCAGCAAGGGATGATTTTTTTCTATTTTTCCATTTTTCTGTATTTTTGCATTTTTGCTGAATAGCCTTGATGCTTTAGATGACTATTGAGTGTGCTGAAGCCTTTGATGATGCCAATGTAGAGACTAGTGCCATAACATGCCAATAATGACCTTTCTAAAGTAGTTGCCTTGTCAGGATGATAGCGCTTGCATATAGCTGATTGACGTCATTGTGATCCTTGTTGATACTAGAGTTGGCCTTATCAAAATACGTACATCGCGATAGAGTGCCATGAGAGTCCTTGTGGTAAAGAGTTGTTGCCAAGATGCGATGGATTTTTGACATGGGATGTTTGGAATTTAAGGATGATGTAGGATTATGACGGATGATGGTGAACGTGGATGGGTTGGTTGGATGTTTGGATGTATTGATTTTTATTCTCCAAACTTTGGGTGTTGGGTTAGGGTGTTGCTTGGAACCAACATTTTCATATGTCTTTCTTGATGGCCATTTTGATGGAGGTGAACATGTATTGTATGTGGGAGTCCTCTTGTGCTGTGGCTCCACATTTTGATTGACTTTTGAATTTGGCATAGTTGCTTTGCCTAATTCTTGACTTGATCCCTCTTGTTTTGGGATCCATTTTACCTTCATTTGTCCACTTGTATTGTTGATTGATTCTATGGCCTTTGACATGTGATTTTGAGCTTTGATTTTGTAAGACTTTTGTTGGTTCCAAATGGAAGATTCATTGATGGAATGATGGTTTGGGGTGTGGAGGGAAGGGGTATTGGCAACAATCTTATGACAAGGACTACTCATGATACCCATTTTGACATTTGTATTAGATAAAGTTTCCCCCAATATCGAGGAGGGACCACTAACATCATTTGATTTTCTGACTGATGGATAGCCAAGACCTTGATGTCTGTAATGTACTTGAACTTGTATAGGTTCTAGAATTTCTTGCTCGTGTAGGCCTAATCCTTTGCCTTGATAATTAATGTTCTGACATATTTTGTTGGTGATGGGATACTTGTTACTTTGGAAGCAAGATGTTAACCCATCCTTATTGGGGAGATTAATGCTTGAAATCTTCTCCTCTATAAGAAAGCCTGCCTTGACAAACTTAGATGATCCTAATTGATAGGATGTTGTAACTTTATTGACATGTTGGATAGGTTTTTGATAAATATCTTCAGTCTAATTTTTTGACATGTCAGATTCCGATGATTCTCTTGGTGCTTCCAAGTCTATGTCAAAACCATCTTCATGGTCATTGTCATAGAGCCCACTAAATTCAGCTATAGCTTGATCATTTGAAAATATGTCTATGCTAGAATACTCTTGCTGTAGTGGTAGATTATCTATGTGTCCCATGGAGGCAAGTGTCTCACTTTTGAGAGTGTCAATTCTTGAAGTTTGAATGGAATCGTCTTCAAGCGTTTCATTGTGCATGGCATAGAGGTCAAGGAGTGGATCATTTTGGACTTCTTGATCAAAGATGGGCACAATTGGAATGACATGATTGAAAATAGGGTCTTGACCGAGGATAGGTTCCTCTTGAATGTCATGGTTTTGAATGGATTCTTGACCAAAGATAGGTGTATTTGGTACGCCATTATTGTCTAGGAGGACTTATTGAATGGATGTAAAGATGGAGTCATGGAATGGACTACTTTGATCTTGACCTGATGGTGATGTTATAATGTTGGTGCTTTGGACTTGCCTCTTGACATGTATCCTCAAGTGTATGCAAGATGATGGGACTTTGGAGACCATGACTAGATATGTTTTCAAGACAAAATGGATTATCTTGGAATGGATTGGTGCATGACGGACTAGGATAGGATATAGAGTTTTGGACTTGGTTGAGGGATGATGGGCTAGAATAGGACATGACTGCCTGACAAGGATATGATGTGGATGGAGGACTAAGATATGACGTGGGTGGTGGACTAGGATATGATGAAGGACTAGGATATGACATGAATGGAAGACTAGGATATGATGTGGATGGAGGATTAGTATATGATGAAGGACTAGGATATGACATGAATGGAAGACTAGGATATGACGTGGATGGAGGATTAGTATATGATGAAGGACTAGGATATGACATGAATGGAAGACTAGGATATGACGTGGATGGAGGACTAGTATATGATGAAGGACTAGGATATGACATGAATGGAAGACTAGGATATGATGTGGATGGAGGACTAGGATATGACATGAAGGCTTGGACTGGATTGATGGATGGATGATTTCCCTTGTCAAAGTTAGGGTGGGTATGACTATTGGAAGTTTGTTGTGACTCAGTGCCATGGATGGTGTGAGGGGACCCTTGATAGTAGATGGATAGAGGACTAGGACTTGTGGGTTGTTGGTAAGAGGTATAGATGGATGAAGGACTAGAGGTTGAGGTGTATTTGGACTTGCATTGGAGGTATAGCGTTTTGAAGTCCCTAGCAAGTTGTGCTTGACCCTTACTATTGAATTGGCATTCAATTTGACTAGCAAGCATGTCATCGTGACTTGAAGACATGATGGTGGATGAAATGAGACTAAGCCTATGCAAAGGGATAATGCCAAGTGAAAAGGGGATGCCTGACATCGAATGATTTTTAGGAAAGGTTTTTTTTTCTAACCACCCAAAGTTTAGCCAATCTCTCGGTTTGTATTGTCAAAGGACCGATTTCTAGGACAAGATGATAAAATGACCAAGGTGAAACTTCTAGACTAGACTTATGAGTTGGAAGTAGCTCACCAAAGGACGATGACTTAGGAGTAATTTGTTTTGACTTGGTCCAATGACAATGTATTTTTGAGACAAATGGTTTGACAAAGGAAGGAAAGTTTGCCTATCCCAAAGGTGCAAATTTGAGGCCTTAAGACTTTGCCTATGTTGATAATGATGACGGATTGCAAGTTAGATGAAGACTAAAATGCAAAGATGGATGACTTGGACAAGTTCCTTGCTGGTTTTAGACAGAGACTTCTAGGAAAAGATGCCAGTAAAATTAGGTTGCAAAAGTTTGGCCTCTGGTTTTTGATAGAATTAATGTTTTTCCAATTGACAGGCAAATGCATCGTTTAAGGTCTCAAATGCGGTGCACTAAGGTAGATGCGTTGTAGGATTTTGAATTGCTTTGTAAATTGGAAAATGCGGCGTTTGGGATTATGAATGCGGTTTGATAGGTCAAATGCGGTGCAGTATGACGAATGTGTCGTTTGACGAGGCCAATGCATGACAAACAGTCAATTACGGTTTTAGGACTTGCAAATGCGACTTAATATAGCAAATGCGGCGGGACACTCGCAAATGCGACTCAGTATGGTTCAATTGCAGCTCACCGGAGTGTATATGGCTCAAGGTGACTCGAATGCGGTGTACAAGGTGATGCTTGTGGTTTATCAGAGCGATTGCGTTGCAATGGATAATTTTGCAGAAACTCGAACACTATTTTGCAGTTTTGACAAGTTTTTTGACCCAGATTATTGATGTTCAGTTTGTTGAAGTCTGTTTAAAACACTTGGCAAAATTTTTTCTGTCTTTTGATGATTATCAGGATATTAGTTCCTTATGTCCTAGGAACCATGACATATCATGATGATTATCCTAGGATTGATAAATTTCCAATTAAATGTTTATCCTAGGGTTGGTTCTTTTTAAACAAATAAAAATTAATCCATTTCTGGCCGCAGATGCGTCGGATCCAGATTACAAATCTAAAAAAATAAAAATTGAAGTTTTACCAGTCATTTGTGGCTTGACATTTGTGGCTCAGCAGATGTGGCTTGGAAGGAAGTTGCGGCTCACATAGGTTGGCTCGTCAGATGTGGTACAGGGTGTCGTTTGCGGTTCTGGTTCTAGCAAATGCATTGCATAGTTGTGAATGCGTCGTTCGTGAGCGCAAATGCGGCTCGACAGAGCACTTGCATCATTTGAGACTGTAGTTGTGGCTTTCCGTGCACCTGTACTTGCAAAATAAAATGCGAAGCCGTACAAAACCCTGCAAAATGTGTGTTAGATTGTCGGGTTCACCAATGTAATGATCTAAATATTAAATCCTGCAATATAGATCTAAGTTAGAAACATGCATGCAATAAAAATAATCATTCAATGGAATGCAAAGGAGAATATGAAAGAAAAGGAATGACACTAGAACAGTCTCACCCATTTCTCTCCTCCATGACTGGTTCCATTGTACCTCCTCAAGCTTGCTGTTGTGATAATGGATGCCCTTAGTCTTTGTGTGAGCAAACTAATATATGCCTAGCCCTTAAGCAAATTCCTTTGAAGGATTTGAAATTTAAACTATTGCAATGTAGAATATATGTGTGAATAAGATTTAATTAAATGAATTAAATCAAGACTAAATGTGACAGTGGAGATGAAATTAGTAAAAATCAGAAGACAAGAGGATGGGATTTTATAAAATCAGTAATTTAGAAATTACTTGATTTGTAGAAGAATAATTCCATTTTGAATTAAATTAATTCAAAATAGAAATTTTGTGAGATAAAAAGTAATTGATTTTTGAAATTAATTACTAAATGAAGAATTGGTTAACCATGTGAGATATTTTTAAATGATTTGTTTTATTTAAAAATATAGAAGTGTCACATGGCATAATTAAATAATTGAAATAATTATTTAATTTAGGAGAAGTAGTTAATTAATTAAATAAATTAATGAATTTATTTAATTAAGAGAGGATTTAAGAATTAGTGACATATTAAATAGATATATTAAAATATATTAATTTAATAATCAGGAGGACATTAATGATAAGGATTAATTAAATAAATAAGATTTTATTTAATTAAGAGAAGACTTTGACAATTAGTGACATATTAAATAGATAAATAAGATTTATTTATTTAATAATCATGAGGAACGAGAGATTATGAATAAATTAAATAATTATGAATTATTTAATTAATAGTTGAATGTGGGTTAGGAACATAATTAAAATGTCATAATTATGTTAGGATGAAAAGTGGTAAAGTAGTGTTCGTAGGCCTTGGTCATTTTTATGTGTCTACACCTCTTATCTCCAATAATCTGATCTTGAAAATTATTCTTTTGCACATATTTAGGAGTTCAGGGGTCTTCTCCGAAGCTTCTTCCTCTTCATTCTACACTTCTTGTTCATCAATTATTCTTTTTTTTCTATGCAATCAAGTTTATCTACCACATATCCATCTAGTGCAATAAAATTCTACAAGTTTTCATTAACTTTAACATTTTCACTTTCAACTATCTTTCTCAACCTTTTGTTGCAACTTTTGTAAGCTTCAATCTTAATAGAATATCCAAGGAATATACGTTCATCAAACCTTGCGTCAAAGTTTCCTAAGTTCTCTTCATCTCTTCTGATATAACATTTGCTTCCAAACACTCTAAATTACTTCGCAATAGGAATCTTTCCATACCATAGCTCACAAGGAGTCTTTGTGTTGTTAGCTTTAGCTTGAAATTTATTAAATATGTAAACAATAGTATGAATAGCTTCTCTCCAATAGAATTTCAGTATATTGTCCCCTTTCATCATAGTCCTTGCAAATTCTAGAATAGTTCTATTTTTCCTTTCAACAACTCCATTTTGCTGAGTTGGAGGGGGGAATAAATTCCTCTTTATTCCATGAACTTCAAAAAACATGTTCAATTCATTGGAGGTAAATTCACCGCCTCCATTAGACCTTAAGCATTTTATTTTCAAATCCATTTCATGTTGAACAATCTGGATAACTGAGAGGGGGGGTGAATCAGTTATCCTAAAATAATTTTCTTTTCTTTATTTAATTTGGAGCAGATTTATACCGATCAGAAAATAATCAAACAGATGAATGTAACAACACGAAGCACAATGAAAGCTAGAATTTATGTGGAAACCAAGATGGGAAAAACCATGAAGAATTCTAATTCTCAATTATTGAAAACTGATTAAGGTGACACTAGTTAAGGTAATTTTTACAAAGGCTCACTTCCAAGTTGATCACTATAGGGTGGCTCACTACCGGTCGGCTCACTGCCCGATACAAAACAACTGACTGCAAATAGTCTCACTGAAAAAAGTGAACTAATGAAGTTACATCTACATATCCATGAATTTAGTTTTATTTAAGACCACAATATCTATTTGCAACAGATTCATATAAGAATCTTCTACGCAACTTCCTTCCATAATTTTCACACAACTTTCTACCAAAATAGATTATTCCTTCCTTTGCACTCTTCTATTTTTTCAGACACATCATACTACTTCCATGCATCTTTATCTTCAATCAAAAATATGTTCTCTATATATACGCATGTATACCTGTAGAAAAAAATTAAGTCAGCCACATAATATCTTCATAGTATTCTAAGTCAGCCAAACACCATTTGAATTTAGATCACCATAAAGAAAAACCTTAAAATATTCAATAAGGCATTGCATGCTAGCACTACACTCAAAAGATAGGTCATACATAAAGATCTTCTTACCATGTTAACAAGGGACCAAGAACAGGTCATACATAAGATAGGATAATTTGAATTACATGAAGTATATTTTGGAGCCGATGAGAATGCCACAACCAAGACCAAATCCTGATTATCATTCATTTTAGTGTCAACTGAAGAAACACAATTTGACATACAAAAACTCGTAACATGTTGCATGAAGTTCCAGATAGCGAGGTTAATTGGAGTAAGATTTGAGTACAACAACCATCATCAAAAGGATTATTCTTCATTATACTACATCAATTGAATTCAACAGATGTCCCAAAAAGGAATACTATCATATCTAGATCAAGGATAATCTCCACATGATGCAACATCATAGCATATAACATCATAGATCAAGTCTATAGATCATATGGAGCACAACCTTCCGGATCCAAGGTTTTGGCATCAATGAAAACAATGCTAAATCATCTCAACAACTTCTGAACATTTCTTTCTCAACCATAGCTTTAAATGCCTTAAATTTATCTTTAATACAACATATTTCTCTCTAAGAAAAGAAACCCATGTCACTCTAGAGTAATCATCAACCAAAAGAATAAATTATTTGTCACCTTGTAGAATTCTCACCTTTGTAGGACCACAAAGATCTATATGCACCAATTATAGAAGTCTAGTAGCAGATTGTTCCTTTCTGTTAAAGCTACTCCTTTTTTTTTTTCTAAATTAATAATTCTTGTAAACAACATTGATATCTTTTATGATCTTAGGTAAATCCCTCACAACATGAACCAAACAAATTCTTTCCAAATTATCAAAATTAATGTGAAATCCTCTGGTGCCATAACAAACTATCATTAATCTGTGACATAAAAAAATGACCATTAGCACCCTTAAGCTAATAGATGTTTCCATCTGTTTGCTTATCTGCAACAATCATAGTTTCAAACCTTCTTTGGATCTTAGATGCTTAATCCTTAAATACAAGATATATCCTTTGCTACACATTTGTCCAACACTCAAGAGATTATTTTTTCAGCCCTTAACATAGTAAAAATTGGTAGTATTATGCTTGCCATCAAAACTGATTGAACCTATTCCACAATTCTTAGCTCTTGAATCATCTCCAAATTTAACTAATTTCCCACCATATTTTTCAAGTTTAAAAAACTTACTTTTGTCTTTGGTCATATGATTAGAACAACCATTGTCAAAAAACTAGTAATTCTTGAGTTCTTTGACATGAAAATAAGATACCAAAGTACCTTCAACCATATCCTTCTTCTTCAGAATAATTTCCTTCACATAACTTTCAAGGTTAGTAGAACAAGATTCTTCTTTTATAGCAAAAAACAAACATTCATTATTATCGGAATCTCCATAATGAAATTTATCATAAAAAATGCTTTCTTTCACATACTAAGATTTCTTAATCATCTTTCCTTTATTTTCCTTGTTCTTATTATTTCAAACTCTCTTTGGACATCTAGAAACATAATGACCTATACTGCCTTTTAGGAGATGGAACAAAGGGTTTTAGGACCTCCTATTTCAATTAGTTTCAATCAAGGAAACCTTAGAGATCTCAATGCAAAGATGAAATGATGGAAAGAGATATTCTAAAGGTTGTCCTAGGGTATGATTAAAGACTTAAGAGGGTTTCACCACCAAGATAGGGCTTGGAAATAATAGTAACATGCAAATCCTAATGATATGCAAAACTTAAATAAATGACCTAAAAATGAATGCAAATCAGAATACTAAAATGAGAAATCAAAGAGGTGCTCCTGGAAACCTATAGAAGCTTGAATGAAGATCTTAAATGCTGAAAATGTTGATTTTAATGTACACTAGGACTCATATGCTAGGTTGGGTGATTTGGTCCTAGATTAGGGTTTCTGATAGAAACTAAAATCTAGAACTGTTGAAACATGATCTATTGGAAATGTTTGAATTTAGGTATATACTGGGAATCATACACAAGAAGTGGTGATTTATTCATAATATCAGGGTTTCTCTAAAACTTTGATATCCTCTGATGACTTTCTATAGCTTCCTTCCTACCAAATATTTGAGTTTGAATCACTAAAATGCATCTTGTAGGAAACTTTCCGTGATCTCGCAAGTAATATGACAACTTTGAAAACTTTTCTCCATTATTGGTCTTCAATGAATGTTCAACATAAACCACTTATATCTACAATCACACATGAAAAAGAGGGAAAAATATTGTTTTGTTAAGGAATAGGGGTTTGCCTTGGTCAAACTCTATTTTGCTAATCAAACCTTAAAATAAAATGAAATATAAAGGAGGAATGATGAATGAACAAATAAGCAATATTGTAACTCACCAAACCATTAAATAAGATGTTGCAAACATTTATGAAATTTTTAGAATGAATGTGGATCTTGAATATTACTTGAATGACATGGATCTAGGCTGGAATGCTTGCTTCAATCATAAAACCCTACATCAAAAATGTTAGCTCAAAAACAAACATGATGCATGATGACTTTGACATGATGGTTGATACTTGAATAATGCTCCAAAATGCTTGATAATCACTCTTGAATACTCCCGAATACTCTTGTGAACTCAAATTTTGTATAAGGATGCTTATTCAACTTGCTAGGTAAGGGTATGTGCAGGATCATCATGGAAAAAATAGGCCCTTATGTGGCAATACAATTCAAAAAATTAGAGTTAGGCAACTTGACATAAAAATTTGAATAATTTATCTATATTATTTCAAAAATATGTAAACATAGAATTTGTAGCAAATTGAATGTAGTTTATAAACTACTAGGTTTATTTAAAAAAAATAAAAATCTATTTGGTGAAAATTTGAAATTTCAATGCAGTAGTACTTAAATTTTAGGGAAAAAATAAGAAATAAGTGTCTGTCTGACCACCCTTACAACAATAAAATGATAATATTTTTATATAAGATTTTAGATATAAGTAGGGGACTCATGTCCTGATGTGATGCATATTTTTTTGTAATTTTTTTCCAAGTAAATAATTAATTATGATTTTTTTATTACAAATTTTAAAAAATATAGAAACTCGTATGTCTAACCACCTTAACTTGGTCAAAACTTCATGAATTTTTTTTAATATTTTTTAATCCTATAGTATGCAAAGCATAGAATGTGACACATGTTTCAAATTCAAAAAATATGATACCACTTGAAAGTTATAGATGTTTTTCAATCAGCCTATTAATCAAGACTTTAGTCATAATTCAAATAGAAAATGAATAATAATTATTTATTAAATTCAATGTTAAGCATAATTTATATTGGTGGAAAGCTGAGAATCGGCTTTAAAAACCTTTTTCGTTTCATGAATTTTGCGTAAAAAAAAGTCGTCAACCACATGGGTCATCATATTTCTTAGATATCGTCACTTTTTGGCCCATCATGATCCTGCATATACTCGTAAAAAAAAGAAGTGAAATAACCTTGTATATATACTTGTTTATGCCAAATTTCCTAAAATTACAACACTACAAACTGATATCATATCTAGGAGAATAAAATCTTGCCAAGAATTTGAATTTAATTTAGGTCTAAGCTAAGTGGGACTCATATAGTTTAATATGAAATCTAAATTAAGGCCTCAAAACTTAGGTGGGATCCATATGCCCAAGATGGTGTATGAGTCCTAGATCACTAAATCTAGGTCATACAATAAAAAATAATTAATTTTTTATTGTTTACTTGATATATGTAGGGATTATCCTCAGAAAGATGCAGTAATTAAGGCTTGTGGATACAAAATAAGGCCAATTAAAGCATTAAGAAGCCTATTTTTTGTAAGGAGGGCCCAAACAATTGTGAAAATGTAAAGAGATACATTTTTCTACACTACATTTAGTGCCCACTTTAGTGAGGGGAGGAACTTGATTCAAACTCACACTAAAGTAGATAAAGTCAAATCAAGAGGGTTTAAAATGTGCCAATGCTAGTAAGATAGGATGACAACAACCAAAAGGGTTGAAAAAGCCACTAGGATGAAGATCTTATGGAAAACCTACATAGGCACAAAACAAAACACATGAAATATAATGTATGAAGAGAAAAAAGGCACAAGAATACATTTCCAGAGACATAAATGAAACAAAAAACAAAAATAGAAGGGGTTGATCAAGCTTCGACCATTTGTCTTGCACACTATTGATCATATCTAGGTTGTTTTTCAAAAAATTCATGCTCACTATAAGGCAACAAAAATTTAGGTTGTCCACTAAGTGAGTATCAAAAAGGGTGAGACACATAGACACACGACCGATATGCGCTCACAATAAAGTGGCTATGGGAAATCCATGCCTAATTTTGGCCCCTATATGTACAACCATACCAAAGCTATACCTCCTGATAAATTTGATAAGGAGCTATATAAAAATTAAGTTCAAGCTTCATGAGGAAAGAAAAGCTTCGTATGCTTGAAACTAATGAACAAACAAGATGGCTCCACAGGAAAGCAAAGTGTGTAATGCAAGGTGGCCATATAACTGATATTCTAAATGCAAAATAGTGTAAGGTATATTCAAAGGATTTTTACTTAGTTCATGTAAGGTCTTAAGTTAGGGAACATTGTTCGTAATGTCTCCAAGAGAGGACCAATTGAAGAATAGAAGATTCACAACTTAGGGGATGTAGTGTGTCACATCAAGCCACTAAGAGTAATGTAATATGCTAAAAGAGATCATGCTCTTGAAGTAAATCACACCCAATGTCACCACAAATGAAAAGACACATTACATGAAGTAAGAATACTATAGAATAAAACATGAGAAATGAAAAAGGAATAATGCCAATGTATGGCCCCACTTTAAATAAATTGCTAAACACCATGCTGTGAACAATTAATTTAAAGTGGAAAATGAGAAATTCTTACAATAAAGAGGACATGAGAGCTTATTTGGCAAGCCCTATGCCAAGTCATATGTTTCCAAATAAAGTTGTGTCATGAAAAGGGTAGGGGTTTCCCCCAAAATTAAACTCAAAAAACATGAGGGGTCTGTGGATTTGGGGTCAGTATATTGTTGCTACAATATTTTTAAGAGAGCTTAGAACTACCATCATTCCCCAAATATTCATGGAACAAGAAGAATGAAATAATGAAAACAAAGAATTTTTTTTTGGGTTAACATGGATGAGACATGAATATCTTGACATCTTGTGGCATCCCCAAAAGGAATAAACAAGATAGATGAAAAGATAAAGGTAAAGGAAATGCTTTTGGGTCAACATGGAAAAAACATGAATGTTTCAATGCCTTGCATCATCCCCAAAAGGAAAAAACAAGACAAAAAAGATAAAAAAATTATGATATAGAGAAGAATGTAGATACAAATAGAGGAATGGCACAAAGAGAGAGAAACATCAAACAAAATAGTATGGGGAGATCAAATTATGCACAAAAGTCACACACAAAACATGAAAGGAAAATAATGAAAAAGACTAGTAAGGCATATGTGAGTCAACCTATTACTATGTTGTCTGCATCCCAATCATGTTCATCATATACACAAGGTGGAAAACTAGCCAAAGGGACAATATCAACTATCAAACTAGGGGTATCTCCAAGTTTAAAACTCTTTCTAGGAGAATTATCATTTAAGCTCATAGAAGAGGAAAACAATATATTGAACTCATTATGCACTTCCTCATAAATTTTAGCAACTTCATGATCATCATCTAAGTTAATCATAATAGGAGGTTGAATAATAATATCTAAAGAAAGCTTTAACTCCTGTTGCAGTATATGACCCTATTGTTGGGGCGAAGGAGGAGAATAATCAAATATTTCTTTAGTAGAGTTTGGATTTTTATTTTCTTTGTTGTTTTCTTTATTTAACCTTCAAACGAGAGAACAAAATATATGCCTACACTCCATATCATTTATATTTCTTTTAGTATGATTTTCAAGTTGCATTTGTGTAGGAGTGGTTTTATCAAGAATATGTTTCTTTTTGTCTCTAAGGGCAAGAATGGAAGGAACCAAATGAGGTTGTTGAACCAATTTCTCTTTAGCTTTGTAAACTTGTTTTATCATAGGTCGCATGATGGAATTGCTTTCATTATCTCTTGCTCATTTGTAGGAAATATGCAAAGGATCTATCTTAGGTTGGTCTTGGTTGTTTGGAATGTCTTTAGGTTCAATAATGGTTTCATCAAGGATAGGAGGCTCAGTCATAGGTTGAGACATGTTTCTATGAGATAGTTTTTCTATGCATTTTTTCTTAAAATTTTGATAAGATTTGAAAAATAATTCCTCAAAAGTTTTAATAGGTTCCATAGGCTCGAGCCAAAAGAAATATAATGAAAATCTCCCTTAGGAAGACAAAGGATTAAATCCACTATGTTGGATAGTGAAAATTTCATTGTCAAAGGAAAAATTTGAGCATTTATGCACAACCAATAGGACAACTTCCATGCAATGTCAAGAGGCTTTTTATTTTGAACCTTACGATGTTGAGTTTTGGTCAATGCAACCAAACCATCGATAAGATTTTGTTCATAGTATTCGTAGGATCTTGTAGGTCATAATGGCAATAAAAATTTGATCTAAAATTTATAGGTAAAGGCTTATTAGGATTTGAAGCTTTAACAAGAGGCAAAGTGATCATTTTCTTTTCCAAAATTTGTGGCATTGTGTTATGAAGGGTATCAGGTAAGGGAGTGAATTTCCTGGTCGGATCCCCAAATGAGAAAGAAGTTGTCTTCCTTATAGCAGCCAATTGGGTATCAACATGTTGAGTTATTTGTTGAGGGGGATTAAATTAAAGGAGGCCTTTATTCAACTTCTTAAAAGGTTGATAACTATTTTGGTTTGTTGATTCAGATTTTTTAGGTCAGCCAGATGTGGATTTTATGTCATGACTACTGAGCGAGTTTTAATAATCACGAAGGGCAGTGCACAAGTGTACAAAAGAAGGAAACTTCATCATGGTAAATTTTTTTTGTATCTTAGTTTAAAAATTCTCAATGAACATCTATTGAAGGAGAGGATCAAGAATCTTTACGTAAATTTGGGAATAAAGTGATTGGTAGCATGAAATGAATGAAATTAGTAACTCTTTCATCATCTTTTTGCTTCCATCTCATCAAATCGTCTAAGGTCATTTTAGGAGTCATGTGTACTTGGAAATGGTTTATAAATGCCTCAACAATTTCATTGAATGAACAAATTGAGTTGTTCGGTAATGAGGAAAAGCACTATAAGGTGGTATCCTTCAAGGATCTAGGGAAAAGCTTAGCCAAGAGCTTATCCTCAAGGACAAAATGAGTACATAATGTGGTATAAGTAGAAACATGATTAGAAGCATCTCCTTTTCCCCCATATTTATCAAATATAGGAATATCTAGACCTTGTGGTATTGGTGTTCTCAATATTTCCAAGGATAATGGATTTATTTTGACATAGTATGTAGGTTGAGCATTTTGATTTTTAGTTTATGGTGGAAACTTTCTTTTGAAGAGATGAAATAGTTTCAAAAAGTTTATTTATGTTGGTGTCATTGGTTGTATTTTGAGATGGAGGTATATATGTGCTCAAGGGAGCATTGAATGAAATTCTTATGGGAGGTAAAGTGGTAGGAGATATGTTGTACGATGCCACAAAGCTACTAGGGATGCTAGCGGAAATACCTAAGGAAGGAATGATATTACTAGTAGGCTGCATTATTTTTGTAACATGAGGGTTGGTATAGGTAGGAATAGAGGCAATTTTTGTGGGAGGAGGAATTTGAATTCCTTCTTGGCTTGGGAAATTTTCAAAGGTAAAGCACAACGAGTGGTTGGGGTAAAATGTTTTCCAAAAATCTAAACTATGTTATGCACAAGGTCAACTCCATCTTCACTTTCAATCATGCCATACATGCTATCTATGGTAGGGATAGAAGTGGTTGAAATTTTTTTAGTACTTATTTGATTTTGTAGATTTTCTAGGTTTTCATGTATTTGGATTATGTTTTCTTGCAAAATACTATCAACCATTGTCTCAACGCTTGTCACACTATTTGAAGGCAAAGAGTTGTCAAGGGTATGGTCCATACCTAGTGAAATAGTGTAAAAAATAGTAGTAAAAGAGATAGATAACCCAAGATCCATGATGATTGTTCTATCATAGGATGATAAAAATATGATAACAGAAAAATGAAACACAAAAACAAAGAATTTAATGTTGAAAAATGGAGTTTAAAATTTGAAATTGGACTTAATCCCCTAGAGCCCCTAGAGGGGTGTATGAGTCCCAATTAAAGGTTTTTTAGGGTTTCAAACATTGAATAACAGTCACCAAAAATACCCATAAATTAGGAAAAACAACTTGTACTGGGACTAAATCTCCCAGAGGGGTGTATGAGTCCCCGATTAGGGTTTTTGCACAAATTTCAAAAAATTATGAGTGATTTTGATATTTTCTAGTTTGTATGATGTATAGACTGTATAATTACAATTTTCAAATGGATTTCAATGATGCAAGATGCAAAAATGTAACCTATATGCAGTTTTAGTAATGCAAAATTTAGAAACCCTACATGCAAATTAACTAATGCAAGACCTAATGCAAAGTTAATGCAAGCTAGATCTAGGATTATGATGCACTCCAAATCAGAAAATGAAATGTTCTAAAGGGTAGGTTCACCAAAATGAAACCTAGGAAATAGGGTTCCACCTTTTAGGATATGGAGCAAAGGGGTTTAGGACCTCCTATTTCACTTAGTTTCACTCAAGGAAACCTTGAGATCTCAATCCAAAGATGGAATGAGGGAAATATATATTCTAAAGGTTCTCCTAGGGTATGATTAAAGACTAAAGAGGGGTTAACTACCAAGCTAGGGCTTGGAAAGACAAGTAACATGAAAAGCCTAATTGTAAGATGGGGGAAAATATCCTAGCCTAGATAAAGTGACAACCAAACACTTCTAAGTTAAAAGCCTCATCCAAAACAAGAGAATACAAACAAAGAGGAATAAAAATAAAATCATTCAAAGTAAGAACCTCCCAATTGCATCTGATTCTTTGTCTTATCTCTCCTATTTCTCCTTTTGCAAACTTTACCCTCAAATTTTAAGTAAAACTTGCATAATAACGTGCAAATAGTAAGTAGAAAGTTAGAGACAAAAAGATAGTTAAGGTGAAAATGGAGGAGAATGGATTCTTTTATAGAAAAAAATTGAAATTGATGGATGAGTTTAATCATCTACAAATATTTCAAGATCAATGGATGAAGATTCATGAGAGGGACCTGTTATGAAATAAACAATCAAGATCGAGTTTCTAGAAAGATGCCAAGATCAACAATGGAGGATTGATGCACCAAAAAGAGGTGGGAAATTGATTGCTATGATGTTGATGGCTATGAAAGAGATGACTATGATATGGATTAATGAGAAAGTGGAGGAAAATGGATGAATGAAAAATTGAAAAATAATTAATTCTCAAGAAAATAATATTTGACCAAGTGGAAAATAAATAATTCATTCGAATTATTTATCCGATAAAAGAGGAAATGGAAAAGTGGAGATTCAATTAAAATAATTTACATAATTATTTTTATTAAATGAGAGGAAATGTGAAAAGAGGCATTAAGTAATTAAATTGATTTAATAATTTAATATAAGAGACACATGGACAGTTAAATAATTTTGACAATTATTTAACAATAGAAGAATTAAAATGAGTGAATCGTTAAATAATTAATAATAATTATTTAACCATAGATGATAGATGAATTACTAATTAAATAAATAACAATTCATTTAATTATTTGAAGAGGGGGGTATAAGAGACACAATTAATTAATTTAATTGATCAGGATAGAATAAATATTAGAAAGTGAATTAATTAAATAATAAAAAATTATTTAATTAATAGAGGAATATGATCAAAGATAATCAAATAATAAAAGAGATTTAATTATCAGAGGACGACGACCAAGAAAATGGTGCTCGCAGACTGAGGACATTTTTTAGTGTCTACATTTTACCCCTCTTTGACATAATGCAATTCATTGCATTGTGTGAAAGAAATTCAGTCAAAAGATGTCATGGTGAAGGTGGGATAGACATATGCTCACTCGATTTCTTTTTCAAATTTCGAAAAAAATTGAGAAATTATTTTGAAAAGTCACTTTGATGCACTGACAAGAGAGGAATTCAACTTGCAAGCCATCAAGATGATTGTGGATGGAATATATTAGTGTAAAGAAGATGTATGTTAGTACGAAGAAGGAAATGAAGATGGAGATGGAAAGTTAGAAGGGAAATGACAAGGGACCAACTTTCATGCTTTTATATATTTATCTTCATTAGGTGTCAAAATTGTCGCAAATGGAGCACAAACACCATGGTATGACATAGACCAAGGTGTGCAAGGTGACCATTTGTGAGAGACAAGTAGTCAAAAGACAAGGAATGCCCCCGCTCATACTAAGGACCCAATTATCCCAGTAGTTTTTCCAAGACAAACCATAAATAGAAAGCAAAGAAAAGAGGTCACAATCCATCATCGTTCCTCTATATCCTTTAATGAGACATCCTTAAGGTAACTAGTAACATGACCAAGAACCAATAAAATATATAAGACAAATCCATACAAACAGAGTGTTTTCAAATAGCGATAGTCTTTACCGATAGGTTTGATACAATTGTTAGAGATAATCGATTAAGTTGACCAAGATGACCAAATTGTTTGATAGATGTAAGATGGGGGAAAATATCCTAGCCTAGATAAAGTGATAGACAAACACTTCTAAGCTAAAAACCTCATCTAAAACAAGAGAGTACAAAAAAAGAGGAACAAAAATGAAAGTATTCAAAATAAAGCACTCCCCATTGCAATTGATTATTTCTCTTGTCTCTCCTATTTCTCCTTTTGCAAATATTGCCCTCAGATTTTTTGTTGAAGTTGTGTGAATAACCTACAAATAGTAAGTAGAAAGTTGAAGACAAAATGGTTGTTAAGGAAAAAATGGAGGAGAATAACTTCTTTTATAGACAGCCATTCGAATAGACGGATGAGATTAATCATCTAGAAAGATTCCAAGATCAATGGAGGAGGATTCATGAGAGGGAGGTTATGAAACGAAAGGTCAAGACCGAGTTTCTAGAAAGATGCCAAGATCAATGGTGGAGGATTGATGCACCAAAAAGAGGTGGGAAATTGATTGCTATGACACTGACGACTATGACAAAGATGACTATGACATGGATTAATGAGCAAGTGGAGGAAAATGAATGAATACAAAATTGAAAATTAATTAATTGATGAGAAAGAAATATTTGATCAAGTGGAAAATAAATAATTCATTCAAATTATTTATTTGAGAAAAGAGGAAATGGACAAGTGAAAATTCAATTAAAATAAATTACATAATTATTTTAATTAAATGAGAGGAAATGTGACAAGAGGCATTAAATAATTAAATTGATTTAATTATTTAATACAAGAGACACATGGACAATTAAATAATTCTGACAATTATTTAATGATAGAAGAATTGAAAGGAGTAAATAGTTAAATATAATAAACATTAATTATTTAACCATAGACGATAGATGATGAATTAAAAATTAAATAAATAAAAATTTATTTAATTATTTGAAGAAAGGGGACATTAGCGACACAATTTATTAATTTAATTGATTAGGATAGAATACATATTGGAAAGTGAGTTAATTAAATAATTAAAAATTATTTAATTAATAGAGGAAAATGACCAATAATAATTAATTAATTTAAATTATTTAATTATTAGAGGACAATAACCAAGAAAAATGATGCTTGCAAACTTATAAATTTTTTTAGTGTCTACATTTGGCCCTTCTTTCACATAATGCATTTCATCGCATTGTGTCAAAGAAATTCAATCAAAAGATGCCCAGGTAAATGTGGGATAGACCTATTCCCCCTAAGATTTTTTTTCAATTTTTTTAAAAAAATTGAGAAATTATTCCGAAAAGCCACTTTGATGCACTAAGGGGAGAATAATTCAGGTTGTAGGCCATTAGGATGATTGTGGATGGAAGATGTTAGTGCGAAGAAGATGGATGTTAGTACGAAGAAGGAAAGGAAGATGGAGATGGAATGTTAGATGGGAAATTACAAGGGACCAAAATTCATGCTTTTATATTTATCATCATCGAGCATCAAAATTGTCGCAAATGGAGCACAAACACCAAGGTGTGCAAGGTGATTATTTGTGAGAGACAAGTAGTCAAAAGACAAAGTCAAAATACAAGGAATGCCCTGACTCATACTAAGGACCCAATTATCCCAATATTTTTCCAAGACAAACTGCAGACAACAAGCAAAGAAAAGAGGTCATGATCCATCATCGTTCCTCTAAATCCCTTAATAGGACATCCTTGAGGTAACTAGTAACATGACCCAAAACCAATCAAAAAGATAAGAAAAATCTAGACCAACAAAGTTTTTCCCAATAGAGATAGTGTTTGCGAATAGTTTTGATAATATTGTTTGAGATAATCGATTAAGTTGACCAAGATGACCGAATTGATTTATAGGTTGACAAGGATTGATTGACATGTTTGACAAGGATTTATTATAGGTTGAAAAAATTCGACCAATTGATTTGATTGATAGGTTGAAAGAGATGGGAAAATGGATTTGATTGATAGGTTGACATTCACAAATTGATTTAATTGATTGCATATGGTTTCAAGAAGGACACATCCTGATTAAGGCAAGATTGATTGACTGATATTGATAAGATTGATTGATTGATAAGGTTGACCAAGTGATGTGAGGATACCTAATTTCTGGAAAGACATATCTTGTTTAAGGCAAGGAACACATAATAAAGTTGACCAAGTGACAAGTGTTGACAAAAAACCTAATTAGAAGAAATACACATCCTTCTTAAGGTGAATGACCAAATTGACAAAGTCTTATTTTAGGAAGGATGCATCTTTATAAAAGACAAGTGATAAGACCGAGTGAGACAAATGACATAATGCCCCATTTTGATGTAAGATTAATGAATTAGTTGATTGATTGACGATAAGATGATTGATTGATTAAAGATGGATTGAAGATCAAAAATTTATTGGTTAAGTTTGTATATTGATTCGTGATTTTGTTTGAATGATGATTGTACGTAGACCAAGAATATGAACAGACTCAATAAACCCTAAAGGATTGAACTGGGCGGCCTTAGGGGCTCATCGGTTGATGACCTTACCTATGTTATACACATAGAGACCTCGTAGTTCGACATGACTTGACTTTGTTTTATTTGATAAAAGAATGAGTCATGATTTTATTTAGACAAACCAAAAAGTACTGACCTAATGTCTTGAGGGCTCATTTAAGATAAGCCTTTCCTACATAGAAAATACATAGAGATAACACAGTTCAACCAATCTAACACAAACTGACTCAGACTCAGATTCAGACTCTGACTCTATTTTTTGGAAGTTTTGAAGCTTTTTTATTTTTTGGGTTTTGAGGCTTTTGTGATTTTTTTAGATTTTGATATTTATGATTTTTTTGGATTTTTATGATTTTAAAAGGCTAATACCATGTGTTATTTCACATGAAGATGTAATTCAAGGAATTTCCCCTAGTTAGGCATAGGACCAATTTATTATGCACGAGGGGTAACGACGAATACAAAAGATGGTCATGAAGGAAAAAGGGATGCTAAATGTTGATGATTCTCAAGCCATAGAAAAGATAACAAAGATTTATTATGGATGATATGATTGAATGGATGAGTGGTCAACGAAAGACCAGGGAAAGTGACAGTAGATGGTGAAGCATAGATTGGCTACACATGGTTCTTGTTTGCCAGGTTTTCACCATGGTACTTATCCAAGCACCACCGAAGTGGTTCTCACTTTTGGATGAATTATTTCTCTTTACTATTTTTTTATGTTTTTCATTTTTTTTGGCTCTCACCAAGAAACCTATTTTCCAGGTTTTCATCAAGATGAGTATTTTTTTTATTTTTTTTATTTTTTCTTCTATTTTTTAACTTTTTGATGGGATACTCTGAGAATTAGGTGTAATATATGTGAAGTTGCATGCTATTTATGGGTTCAGACAATGGATCACATCTAAGAGTGGAGAGATGATAGGGACCAGATCCATATGTTGTTGACGATACCTTGATTTTGTTTGGATGATCATGCTAGATGAAATGATGTGATTTGGATGAGGAATACAAGTGGCATGTATGAGGGATGATAGATGTGATAGATGAAATAGGCTATGGTATGATGCCTAATGTGCACACTACTCGGGCCATCAGGCTTTAGACAAAAAGGAATTTGGGTGACCAATGAGATAGAGTACATGAAGGGGTCATTGTTAAAGGTACAATGAAAAAAATTGTCAATGGAAGTGGAAAGGAATGGTGTGTGTGTGAGTATGGATGGATGGAATGGGATATATGGAATGAGTAGAAGTGATGGTGGAGATGTTGGATCTTGAAAATATCTTCTTTTAATATTTTTCTTTGATAGATACCCCCATTATTTTTTGATGGAGAGGCATAGTTGGAGATCAATTATTTCATACTTTCATTCTTTTGATAGATGGCCCCAGTTATTTTTCATGAAGAGGCATGATTTTTATTTATTTCAGTCTTGATTTTTATTTGTGTCTTTGAATCTTCCAATAGCTTTTGAATTTGGCTAAAGGAATTTTCTTGATCATTCTTTCTTTATATTCTTTCTTTGGATTTTAGATGTCCATTTGTAAAAGGCACTTTCACCTTTAATTATTGATCTTTATCCTTTTTTATTTCTGGATTTATGACTTGTCCATCCATGTCTATGATGCAAATGGATGTGAGTAAGATGGGTGAGATGGATGGAGTGACGAGAATGTTTGGTGTATGAAAAGGGGTGGTAATTCCATCAATGGAATATTTGGGACTATCATTTTTGGTACTATTAACATCAAAGGAGGCTTGCAAGTCCTTAATGAATTGGAAAGATGGATTAGTAATAGTGATAGTAGAAAATGCATATGCTAGCCCAAGGTAGGTGGGATGGAAAGGTAGTGACTAAATATCTTCAATGAGGTCAGGATCAAAGAATGGGTTATCATAGATATCCTATTAAAACACGGGGCTTGTTGGAAAGAGACACTGCAAATGTCATCTGGTGTTGTCATTGATGGAAATGCTAGTCAGTGATTCAATTCGCACTTTAGTAGTCACTTGTACTGGAAGGAAAACTGAAGTTTTGTGATTAACTGTCAAGCTAGAACAAAGCATCTGACAGAGTTGTGTTTTTCAATTCATATGCAGCTCTCTGTTATCATTTTGAGTTGTGAATATCAGGGAAGTTTTTTTGATGTATGATCTATGCTATCTGTGAATCATAGAACTTTGTATTGATTCACATTCAAGTTAAAAGATCTGATTGATTAATTTTATGTTTAACAATGCAAGAAGGCTGACTAAGTGAATATAGCATGTTGTGGATCTTCATGGGAAAATTGTTTGAAGTGTTTTGTACTCAGACATGTTGTTATGGTTCATCACTATGTTTTGGACGACTTTGGTTAGTGCACATTGAAAATTATCTATGGATTGAGCTGACGGTTTGTAAATATTTTGTCTTATTGAAGCCGATATGTGGTTGATTAAATTTTTAGATGTGGATATATATAAGCAATCATTTATATAATTTGGATAGATGTACGAAGTGAGCTGATGTGTGTTGCAAAAGTCAAAAAGATTGTAGAGTGATTATGCATAGTTTCTCTTATGCATAAAAGGATTTGTGATGCGAATTAAAGCAGACAAAGTAGAAGAGAATAATCAGATAGAAGGTCAAGAATGCGATTGATGTGCTTAACCAAAATTGTAATAAGGAATTAGTAGATGCTATCCTTTCAGTTCAAATCTTCAGATGGATTTGATCTGAATGTTTTGTAAGATAGTGAGTCTTCATTTTGTATCTGAGTAGTGAGATCTAGGTAGTGTGATTGAGTGCATGTGCATTCCCATTTGTAAACACTTATATTTGAGTATACTCAACTGTGGATTTTCCTTCCATCGTGATTTTTCCCTAATAGGGTTTCCACGTAATAATCCATGTGTTATGGTGTTATGGTTGATTGCTTTGTATTATTGCATCTTTCTTTTAAGTTCAATGTTGTAAGTGGTTTAAAGATCAAATTAATAAAGTTAAATTTTGTAGAACACTGATTCACCCCCCCTCTCAGTGTTCCTTGATTCCAACAATTGGTATAAGAGCCTAGTTCTCAAAAGAGGTTTAAAAGCTTGGGGAAGATCCGAGAAAGTGATCCAATGGATTCAAGTAGTCTTCAACAAACACTTTTGATAGCACTAGATGATCTTGATCAGTCCAAATTTGAAGTCAGGGAAATGCATGCAAGCCTCTTGAATGTAGAGAAATTCATTCAATCATTGAAAGATAAAATCAATGAGTCAAGAGAAAAGAGAAAAGAACTCTATGATCAGATCAAGCAGAAAGATAGTAAAAGCATGGAAGACGAATAAAAAAGTCAAACCTTGAAGGAAAAGACAAAAGAATGTGAAAAGCTCACTAGAGAAAATGTTGTTCTGAAGCATGAGATGGAATCTATTATGTTGAGGATGACCAAGGATATTGAAGACAAAAATAATAATGAAGAGAATCTTGCTCAGTCCTTGAAAGAGAAATCTAAAGAATGCAGCCAAATCAATGATGGATTCATTGAGTTGGCGCTTGAATTGCAAAAATACAGAGATAATACATAAGAGATTGAAAGGCAGATTGTTATTCTCATGGATGAAATTGCTACTACAAATGAATACAAGGAGAATTTCAAGATTAGCTCAACTAAGCTAGATGAAATGATTAAAGTCAGAGGACTTGAAGTGATAGGCGAAGTCTTGGATATGAGGAAGGAGAAAGATCTGGATCTAGACAAACAAGATTTAGGCAAGGAAATCATATGAACAAATCTAGAAGGCATCCGGTAAGAAAACCTAATGCTCAAAGGTTCAATGGTTACTATTTTGGTTGCAATAAATTTGGTCACATGGCTACCCAATGTTGAAGTAGAATCAATCCAGGTGGTCCATCATTTTCTGGTCAGTGTTTCAATGCAATAAGTATGGTCATAAGTCGGTTGAATGCAAAAATATGTCAAACAAATTTCTCAATAGAGATGTCAAATGTTATCCATGCAATAGATTTGGCCATATTGCTAACCATTGTAGATCATGAGAAAAATAATGGAACAACTGGTCTGGAAAAAGAAATGTGATATGCTATAACTATAACAAATCCGGTCACATTGCTAGCTTTTGCAGAAGCAGAAAGGGTTCTGAAAATAAAAATAAAAATATGTAGAAGGATGAAAAGGGAAAAGGGAAAGTTACTATAGATGAGACTAGGAATCAAATGAAGAATACATGGGTGAAGAAGAGTCCTTCTATTGCAGGAAATGATCTAGCACCAGAATATGGTTCTGGTAATTCATTCGGGAATTAGTTTAAGGCCTCTGACCTAAGGGGAGTTCTCAAGAAAATATTTTAAACCCCTTGTCGATAGTTTATTTTGGAATGTGGTAGATAGAATTGATTACATTAGTGATTTGCAAATCTTTTGGGCTCTCTTGTGGAGGATATTTGTGCAAAATTGAAGGCCTGGTGATGAATTTTCTTTCACAGTCTATGAAAATAGGGTATCCAAATGACCTAGGGCAAAAACATTTATTGTGAATAAAAGGTTAGGTGAGGGAATGATAAAAAGTCATTTCTATCTCTCATTTTTCACCTTACACTTTGAGAAGAATAAGTTTGGAGAGCTTTGAAGTGAAATTTGGCAAAGATTCAAGTCTGAAGGTGATTCAATGATCAAACCCTAATTCGGCGAAAAGGTATTTATCTGTGAACTCGTGAACTTATAAATTCTAGAAATGGATACTCCATTAGTTTTTGACATTAAGGATAGGCCCTATCCAAAATTCAAATGGCACCCATTCAAATCCATCGAGACAAAACCATTAGGTGTATTTTCTTCCATTTGGTATGGTGTTTTTCATATCAAATATATTAGGGCATACATTCATGCAAATGTTGAAGAATTAGGAAGCTCCTAGTTATTGAATTTGTACAGCAATCACATTGTGGGAGAAGATTTATGTATAAAACCTTAATTCAAGACTTTGGAGGAGAAGGAGTTCACTCAAATTGTGAATTTTCCTGTGTTCGAAGAAAATGAATGGATTTGGTATATATTGAGTCGAGTGCATGATGAGTTTATGTGGTTAAGTCAGCCTTTGAAGATTACAAAGGAAGCTATAAGGATTTTTACTAGTCTGAATTCATCCGGTGGGTTGCTGACACTAAAATCTGTGAAGAACCAAATAGTCAC